>RSEF01000002.1:1733386-1751160 GCA_003993805.1 Himantopus leucocephalus | reverse complement strand
TTTTTTTTCCTCTGCCTTTTTGATCTGTTTTCCAAAGCAAGTAAAACACCCCAGTTCGCTCACGTATGTAAAGATATCCTGAAGGCAATCTTAATCTTTTAGGATTATTTTACCTGCAAAGAAACATCTGTTCAAGATATAACACCTATTTGCAGTAGGGTTACCACTCCTATTTTGCATATCAATGAAGCCATAAAGCAAATGAAAGGACCACATTTCTGAAAACATAAGTAGCAACCTCTGCTCTGAGTGACTTGAGTGAGAAATGAGGGCATTCAGTACTTCATATCTAGATAGCTCCAGTATTACAGACACACACAGGATTAATTTAGCTCTGAGTACCAGCTGCATCTCCTCTGATCACCAACGCAGGGAATATCACCAAATTCTCTTTATTATTCTTTCACAATGTTTTCCTTTTTAACTATTTTCCAGCAAGTTAAAAGAACTTGTTTGCATTAGCTGAAGGTAGTTGAGATTTCTTCATGAAAATACATGAATACTTTCCTTCTGCTGACCCTCTGTAGAAATGAGATGCCCACCATTGTGTATAAATCCCATAGGAGTTCCTGGAACAGCTGCCAGCTCTTGACATCTGCATTAGGCTGTGGACATCTCTCTCCAGCTGTAGCCATGCTGAAAAGAACATTACTTCCAGTCAGCGTAGAGATGCTCATCTGTGCCTTCAATCTGCCCACTGAGCTGATCGTACGAGCATTGCCTAACCCAATTTACTCCAAATAAATTGGGTTATCTTAAATAATAAAGCTTTGCTAACCAAGGTCAATGTGATACAATCAGGTTAGAGAGCGCTCTCGCAAGCAGCACGGCCGGCAGATTCAAGAGGTGGTGACAAGATGGTGGAGTTGGGTGGAAGTGGTGGTGTCTTCAGACAGCTACAAGACTTCACAGAAGTTGCATAGACTTCAGACTACAGAACTCATAAACCCAACGTCTCCTTATGACACAACTGTTGGTGGGTTTTTTTTCCTTTTTCTTGTATGTATTGCTCCTCACTCTTGACGTTCATAATTTTAACTATCAACTGGTAGATTAATTCCACCACTCTTGAAAGAGCAGGTGAAAATGGGTCTTAGTAATGCATATATTCTAATTTTATGATGAGAAACATTTTTCAGCAAGAAAATATGCAGCAAATTCTCCTGCTATTTCATTTGCCATTTAATGGATGTATTCTTATCATGCACATTAAATGGCACGTTGTCAGTTTAATTTGTTAAACTCTTATTGTGGTTCTTTTTTCATCCTCCTTACTTCCCCCTCCCTCAATACATAACCAACATATCACTTGCATCCATGTGGGATTTCTCTGATTTAACCTAGTAAATCTTTTAATTCCTAATTTGGCATTCTGCTCTAATATATTCAGCCATGAAAAGGCCTGGAAGGCTGAAGCTAAGAAAAATCATTTCCATTTTCTTAGCTACTACTGAGTGGTTTAATGTAAAATACACATGCAGGGCACAGTTTGTGATCTTAGATTTTATCATCCATGCATTTCAGAGCAGAGTCAATCCTGATCAGCGTTTTGATGAAAGGATAAAGATTCAAGTCTAGGCTGGAACCACGGAACAGTGGTGAGTTATTGAAAAAAAGTAATTGCCTAAAAGCAAGGAAAAGTTCACTAGAGAGATTCAAATTTGGCTCCAAACCACGGGTGAGAATTGTAGATATCAGTACACAGAGTCCAAAGCAGGACTTTGAGTTTAATTAACCTTGCTGCTCAGTTATCAGGGATTTCCATTTAAATTAATGGTTCAAATCAAACTGTTAAAATAGCAAATGGGAAATCTATATTTTAATCATAAGTACTATTTCTGTTTGTCATTTACATTTTTAGATATTTTTTTTTCCCCCAAAGAAATGTTGGCAATAACTGATTTGGGACACATAGTTTGGAAATTCTTTTTGATAACTGGGGAAGGTATTTAAGAAAGACTTTACATGCATGTCTATTTTTAATTGCTATTTTAAATCCATTTTGCTATTTTAGACAACACCATATAATTTACTTTATAACAATTCATAAATTAATCATGATTTACTGTATCAGAATTGAACAGAAATTAGAAACACATTTGGAAATGCACATACACACAATGTTTTAAGCCCCATTTCTCTGACTGTGGAAGGAAAAATAAAGTTCCTGATGACATTGAATTTTATTTATAACTACATGATTTCCTGAACAAAGAAAGTATCATGTGGTGTTAGTGAACTGATGATACTGCTCCTGGTCACCAGGGTTTGAGTTCTCCCCAGTTAATTATTAAAATTTAAATTACAAGCAGAGATATTTCAAGCCTTTTCTACTTTTAATAAAAAGAGCCAGACACCACCATTTCATGAATCATATTTTGACTTCAGTCACTCTTTGCAGATGCCTAGCTCTCTTCAGTTAAAGAGGAAGCCAGGAAGCCTATACTGACTGCTCTCTTAATTCAGGCATGATAATAGAGTTTTCTCTTTACTACATCTTTATGGCTTCACTTCTTAGGACTTCCTTCTCTCATAGCTCATAAGTCCTTTCACTTTTTTCCTTGTTATACCTCTGTTTCACTAGCACCTTGTGACCTCTAGAACTTCTCCCTCCTTCCAATCTGTATGTTTTTGTGCTGGTTTCTGTCAGTCTTGTTTTCTTGGAAAAAGAAAAGCTTAACTCCTCTGATTGTGCTCAGGGTCTTTAATTGTCAGGTGGCAGAGGGAGTGTTTATCCTACAGTGTTTCTTCAGCAAACCCTAAACCAAAAAACTAGTCTTGTTGCTAGAGCAGTCCCATTCTGCAGCTAATTTCTTTTTTTTCCCCAAATCAGGTTGCATAACTTGTGGCCAATATGGAGGTTGCTGGCTTACGTCAAGATTTGTTTCTCAAACACAATTTATTTCTGTTTTTTCTATTTCAGTTTCCTACTCCTTCCTGTTCCAAGCCTAGTTTTAAGAGTTGGTGAGTACCTTCTCATTGGAGCTGGGTAGGCTTTGAGATGTGTCTACCCTACATGGCCCACAGCACTCACATTGCAGAGATAACCTCCCAAACTGCTACCGTTTGCAAGACACATTAAGAATCTTTCAAGATCTGTTCTTTCAGCTCCTGCGGTGTCTGTGGTTTTAAAAATGCCAATGGATTAATACAGGCAGATCCTTATTATAAACAAGAATTCCTATGTGTCAGTGGGAGCTTCAAAAGAGAAGGGAAAAAAAAAAACCCAACAAAAAAAAAAACATTTTCTGCAGGGAAGTGCCAGTTGTACTTTTTGACTTCTGAACATATCTAAAACACTAAAAACAGACATGAAGAAAATACTCTAAAATTGTTCTTGTTGTTATTGTCACTAAGGAAACGACTTCCCAGGAGTCTGCGAGTTGAGTATACAGACTCTTTGATGTGTAGCCAACTCTCTCTTCCAACCCACTTCCCAACTCTGGAAAATCAGGTCTGCCCACCAAGGGAGATCTCTCCTTCTGTGTCTCAGCTGAATCCTTCATTCACGTGGAGATTGAACTCTGATGCTCCAGAAAAGCCATAGTCCAGACTTGCCACAACATGAGATATCAAAGCATAATGCCAACACTAAGCCAAGGGATTTTGCCTGAGGATACTCCCCTCTGCAGTCTAACAGCACTGCCAGGAGACCTAGAATAGAACAGGAGCTAGGGAATGTGGGAGGCACAGGATAGAAATTTTTCTGTTTGTTCACTTGTGGTGCTGTTTTCAGCCATGCTTCCCCTCCCCTTCCCTCCCTCCACCTCCCCCACAATAGTTTAGATGTATGCTTTTTTTGCATTGAGCCCAACAGTGTTTGTATAGGTTGTTTAACCTCTTTAGCCCTTCCAACAGAGTGGCCTTCTGCAAACTGCCTGGTGGGAATGATGAACTTTGATAATCTCTGAACTGTGCCCAGGTGTTGTAAATAAGAATTTCAGTTGACCTGTCTGCAAACCCATTCAACATGCCATGCAAATAATTTACTTTAATTTAGTAATAATTTAATAACTGTTTAGTGACTGAATTCCAGAGGTCCAGAATGTTCACTGGTGGTCTTCAATTTCTCAGCATCACACAGCCAATGCATTCCACAGTTGTAGAGTCCCTTTCATCCCAAAGAACTTGCTAAACAATGTATTCAGCTGAAATACTTTCAAACAGGACCATGCATGCAGATATCCCCTGCCACCAGTTCTACTGCAGACTAAGAAGCAAATCATGGCTAAATTCGTTGAAAAGAGACGTCACTTATAACGGGCAGCAACTAAGGAACAGGATTATTTGTTTCATGGAGGACTCAAGAAAGACTTACAGACAATGGGCCAAATGGAACACATGGAAAGACTCCGCTAATATAAAATCATTTTAGAGCATCTGAGATTTGCAAATACTCTCTCCTTACCACTGACAGGTGTCCATGTGAGATCCTACTTTCTAAGGTTCCTCAGCAGCATCAGAAAGGCTTATGTACTGTTATGTTTATCCAAGAACCAGAACATCTCCCCACAGAAAAGTTTACTGCTGCTGTGTCCCTAGCTCCTTACATCTCTAGTCTTCTATTTCCCTTCCCCTTGTGTAAAAGTGTAATCTGGATCTCTGTAACTCTCCATTGTGTGGCCTGTAGACAAAAAAATAATTCTTAAACACTCTAAAAGCAAAGCTGTTCTGTGCAAGTAAACAGCTGGACCACAGTGAATCCATCTGTCAATGGCAACAATTCAATAACCATTGAGCAATTAACTATCAAGGTAAAAATCTGTCTGTCCAGCCAGCCAGGAGTGTTTGCTTTGATGTTAAATTCATCACCCACCTTTGTCTCAGAACTGTTTTGTCACAAATTGTGAACACAAAGGAGCATAAGGAAGTGAACTGAGTACACAACAACCACCAATGATGGTTTCATAGCAGGGGCAAGGAAAAGACATTAAAGTTACAACTACATTGCTAAATACATCAGGTCTGGGACCCTTCCTCGGCCTTGAGGTCAAGTAAGAAGTCATCACTTTGACCCACTCTGCTAAACGGCTTTACCACAAATTAAAATGGCCTCATCCAAACTGCCTATGAGAACAGTCTCTGGGCCATGATTTTCCCTGAGCAGTGTTTGTAATTGAGGTGTTGGCCTTTATTTGTTAGATATCTTATTTATTAAATGTTGCATAGAGAGCAACTTATTTGGAAATCAGATTCTCCTGGGTTACTGCAGATTCTTCCTGTTTTTCTCCCATTACAGCAGTGTAAAATATTATCTGTTTTCCTAACCATTTCCAGTCTAATTGGTATTCATGCCAGTGCTGAGTCAAGCAAATGCACCATTGCTGAACAGATCTTACTGAAAGCAGTTTCTTCCACATCAAGGAAGATTTATTTTATCTCGAAAAGACAACAGAAATTTCTGTCATTACATATCGTAAAAATAAAAAGGTGCATTGCAAAACCTAAGCAATTGTTAAATGTTTGACAATGAAAATGTGCTCCTCTGAGCACATAAGAGCTCTGAGGTTGTGTTTTCCGCAGATCATTCCTCATTAACTACCAATTTAGGATAATGACAGTGATACTTTTAAGAAATCCTTCGGGAGAACAAGAGTAAGTATTCACTTTTAAATTCTATAAACCGATGAAGGAAATATTTTTATATTCTTTTTTACTTTAAATCTATTAACCTTAGTGTCCCACCCTTGACATGGAAGGTCTTTGTTTTGTAAATTCACGAGGAGAGATAGAAGACTGTTGTGATAGCAACAGTATATGAAACCTCAGAGAAATTGTACTCAACTGTTGGCTTTTCTTCAAATTTTCTATATATCTTTATGCAAATCAAAGTCGATTTCCCTCCAGTAACTTGAGACATATACTTTGTGGATATTTATAGATAACCGAGTCATCCCAGGCTCCCTTAATGGACAATGGGGAAAAAAGGTCATTTTGGGACACAAGTCTTATTACTGCTTCGGGAAAAAATGGATTGAATCTTATATTCTTCTGTTCCTTAGGTGTATCTCAGATACAGATATATCGTGGAAACCTATTTAAACTGTACATTCTCCAGGTGTCTCACGCAGGGTGTTGTGTTTTTGCAATGGAGCCCCACTGCTATTGGAGCAACATGGTGAAGAAATCCCCAAATGAACAAACAACTTTCAATATATAGAGTGATTAATTTAAATGATTCATTTTAAAAGAATTCAGAGAACATTGGTAGAATATTTGCTCAGAGACATATTAAGAAATCAGGGTCATCCCTTGTTGATTCAATGGTATTGTAGTAAGGCCAAGTTGCAACAAGTAGGAAGAATCTATTTGACAAATATTTTAACATTGCTGACATTAATAACACTGGTTCCTTCCCTTGGCTCATTGCAAAACGTTGTGTAGGAGCTCTTCCAAAGCCACTCACAGGAAACTAAGAGGGGAAAACTCAAAACAACAGGTGCAGCAAAGTATAAGTCACACCGTACTTCACCTGCTTTGTATTACTACTTATCAGTCATGAAAGACAACAGTCTGGTGATATAGACGATAAAGAGTAAGATGTGGAATCATATAGAACGTTTTGTAAAGGCAGGTGTGAAAATATAGAGCCGGCAGCCATGGATCTCATCTTAATGTTGGCTGAAGTCATGGCATCGGTAAGAAGAGCCTGAATCCCAATTGAACAAAGAGGGCACATAGCAAAAAGGGTACTGACCAAACATGGCCCGTAGGGGAGCGGGAAGTACTTGAAGGAATGCGTGTTTTTTTACGTTTTGCTCATTTGATTATTGAATTTGCTGGAAAATCAGTATGGTTCATTTCGCTGAGTTTATATCTTTTTAGAGACTAGCTCTTTGTTAAAGGCTAAGGTCAGCTTCAGATGATGTCACTACTACCAGCTCAATTTAGAGCGCGTTAGATTTTTTTTTTCTTTCTTCAGGTTGCCTTACATCAGTCATTTTTCTTAGCCTTCTTGATCTTACAGGAGAAAAATTTGCCACAAAGGTTAATATAATGTTTAGAAGTGCTGGAAGTCAGGACAGGGGGATGATGGGACAACATTCTGAACCAAGTTGCTCCACCAGCCAAGGAAGCTAAATCTTGAGATCCATTTTGAGGAAAGATGGAGCTTGTTATATGTTGAGGGCAGCTGCAGAGATGTGAAACAGCAAGATAGGCTCAGCCATCTTCAAGTCTATCTTCTTCTTTATCATTCCCGATACAAATGCACATTCTTTCCTGTAGTACAGGTTATGATCTCTGGTCTGATCTTTTACCTGTTGCAGGATAAATGTAAATACTGAGGCACTACAACTGGTGATTTTTCAGAGTCACACAGAAGTAGTAGCACACTAGGGTGATGCATTTTGGAAATGGCAAGGACACAGAAGAAAGTGTAGAAAAATTTTGCAGGTTGGAACCGGCCCGTGAATCACAAGCTGTAACATTTTGTGTTAAAGCTCTCAAAGCTGATTTAAAAAATGCAAGTTTGAACATGCTGCTAGAGAATGATATGGATTAGCTTGGACATGCAGTCAGACACGCCTGCATATTATTTTCAACCTGTACAGTTTAGATGAAATAGGTAGATCTCATTTAACTTTTTTAGATCATCTTGTCTGGCTTACCTGGCTCTTCCAGCCACTCACAGCCCAGTATCCCCACATAGTTAATTGAAGCAAAAAGGATGTCCAACTCACATTAATTATTTTATAAACCTACTTTGGCATCAAAAGAATTGAAATCTGGACTCTATTGCCTATAAAAGCAACACATAATAAACAGCCATTTAGTCCCACCCAAAAATCTGCAAACGGAAAAATGTAGTATGTTTAGAGCAAGTACTTATAAGAGAAGCAAAAGGGAAATTATGTAAAATTATGTATGATTGTCTGAAAATTCAGACAACCTCTGATTTAAATGAAAGAATTTTTAAATTTTGACATTTTAGTATATGACATGCAGAAGGGAATAGTCTATCAGTTCATTAAGCAGAATATCGGATGAGAATTTCTCCAGTCAGCGAAGAAATGAATGGTATGTAACTGTTCAGACGAGCTTCCTAATCACCTTTTAAGAAAAAAGCCATGTGTTACAAATACCTGATCTAAGTTGTGTGGTTGAGCTATCACATTGTTGCTTTCATACCTGTATTTTTAATGACATTTCACACACTAAATTTTTCGTGGCTGTGAATAGATTTGACAATGGGTCACATCCTTTGTGCTGCATAATGCAGCAGTAGGGTACATGGAACTGCTGCAAAATATACATATTCTGCTGATTGAGGTTTGTCTCAGAAGATCTTTGGAAATAGTAGAGTAGCTAAATGATGCTCTTGTTGCTCTCATTCATTAGGGACAGTAGGAAGGAAGGCAAAAGGTCAATTTAATGGTCTATCAGAAGAAAAAAAATAAAAATCAAGACAATAAAGTCAAAAGGGAGGCTCTTAGTTTGAAGGATCCTTTATTGTTTCTTCTAGGAAGATGTGAGGCTTATTTTGCCAGATAAGGAAGCTACAGATAAAATGGATCTTGAAAAGTTAAAAAACCTTTTTCTTTCAGGGAGAGTTATATCAGAGTTTTTCCAAACAGATTCACACAAAGCTCCCCTGAAGAGCTTGAAGAAGCTGCATCTATCAGAATAATATTGAAGCCTGGTTCTTTGAAGTGTTTTGCTTTAAATAGGTCACGTTTTGCTTTAACCGTCTTGGACCCAGCTCCATGTCTTCTGGAGACAGAGAACATGCCAGGAAGAAAAAAAAAAAAAGAAAGCAAAGAAAAGCAATAAAAAACTTCACCAAAGTAGGTGTGTAGTTGTCATTCTTCATTTCAGACAGGAGACTTTGGAGGAACTGAGGCAACCAGGTAGCAAAGTCAACAGCACTAAGGAGATTGGGAACTTGGACAAAAAGGTCTTTTTGCATCAAGGATGCCAAAACTTCAGGGAACTTACATTTCAAGGAAATTGGAAAAAGAAGTCATGATGAAAAACTCCAGACTGAAGCAGGTGAATCACAAATATTCAAAGGACCTAGAAGTAACAGGGGGAAAGCCGGGCAGCAAAAGAGCTGTGTCCTGGACAGCCAGCAGTGTCAGGATAAAGTGAGAATATTCAGTCAGACTGTCATAAGAAAAGTAAAGCAAGATCATGAGTACGACCCCAGTACATCTGTCATGGATTGACCTTTTCCTCTGGTTGAGATTAGGACAGTGGTGATGCACAGGTGAAGGGAGGTAACAGGACAGAGCCAGCATGGAGCAGTGAGCTGTACAAGGAAACATGCATGTTGAACATAAAGATGAAGCACAGGCTGGGAATGCTTCAGCCATAAATTATATAGGGAGAAAAAACATCTTCTGGATTATTCAATCACAGGATGAGCAGGAGCTGCCTGTGGTAGTTGAATCTGGAGAAAGGTGAATGCAGTCTCAAGGTTGTCTCAGGGAAAATAGTTCCAGGAATGATGCAGAACTGACTAGATACACCTGCAATGTAGTAATTCTTTTGTGACCCAGAATCTTAACTGTGATATCCCAAGACAGCAATACCAAGGCCTTTGCGAGAGTATATGAAAATCAACTGAACTCTTTGTGTGTGTGGTCAGAGCACTGGGGTCAAGATTTGACGAGTGTCATTCTAAACCATCAGGAGGGATCAGAAACCCAGGACAGGATTCAGACCGCAGATTAAACCATCTCAGTGGCATTTATTGAAGACTTTTCAGGCTAAACAGTTACAGAGCTCACTCAATATTAGATACCTATATTTATCTACATTGACTGGGCAGTGGCCTGGGGCCAGAATCAGTAGCCTGAACACTGGTGTTTGGTGTCACCAATACCCCAGGGTGTTTTACCTGCCCTCATACAGAGGGTAAAAGATGTGTAGACAAGCATCATACCTACAGATCCCTAGTGGATGTTAGATACCCCAGGGGATCTCAGATGGCACTTAACACCTATGTTCAGGTGACTGAACCATGTCCTAAATATCCTTTTACTATAGCAGGAGCTTATGTACTTAGATATAGGTAGACACTTCAAAATGCACACCTATCTTTAGGTGTCTTACTCTGCGAGCTGAATCCCATTTCTGGTCAGCGTGATAGATACTACCTAAGCAAAAAAGACCTGCAAGTCTTCCATACAGAGGAAAGGGAATGAGTCAAATACCAGAGGTGAAAATCTGTCAGGGGTACACTTGCTGGGGGAACCAAAAAGGCTGTGACATTTATTTCTTCTCCTCTTCTGTATAACATTCAGACTTTGGTAGTCTCTGAAGGCTCTTTTCCATGACCATCAGTACCACATCTAGCTGTGGTACAAAGAGCAAGGCAGAGAACAAAAAGCTAGAGAATACAGAGCAGTGTCCAGAGACTTGAATACGCTGCAGAGAAGCAACTTCAACATGGCTAATAACGGCTTTTCATGCTGCTCTCCCCTCTGCAGTCACCAAGTACCATTCTCTAATGAAGTTTGTTCCAGCTGTTCGCCCACTGTACATAATCATCTCAGCTAACTAACCCATTCACTAGCACAAAAACACCATCCAAGCTGTCAAACTTCACGCAACTTGAATGAATGAGTGTGGATTGTGGCATCCAAGGCTCCAGTGACAGCTGTGACACATTCACAGCCTTAGTCATGAAGAGCTTAAGCATCTGCGGTATTTCTGATGCTCTCTCATCTCCCCTGCATCTTAAGTTAGAGCACAAAAATGCTGGAAGGAATCCAAAGACCCAGCTCTCTCAAACACAGGAAATGAGTAACTTTACTAACTTTAACTTGGTCCTTTATATAATGCACTTGTGCATGCTTCTTTATGTAATTTGTTTCTAGGCCAAGTCTAAGAGAGAAAGTTCTGTTGTACGTCCGACATCCTAGATATGTACTAAGCCCCAGCTCATATTTGGCTTTTGGTACTAGTTACATCAATTTAAGAATTCAGATACATATAAAAGTATCATTATTACAAAAAATACTTTTTACAAGGAAATGCTTTTTATTTATGACCACGAACGTGACATTTTCTATTTTTGCTAGAATTAAACAAACTTCTATAAACTTACTTCAAAAATGTGACAGTAAGAGCAGAAACAGAAACGTTATGACTTAACAAAGTATTACCATTCCAGGAAAGGGAATTAATAGCTAAGGATATTTTAGCTATTTTAAACTCCCTTTCCAAATAAATATAATTTCTTTCCATTGTGGAGAACTGTATCTCTTACTACTACAACATTAATTCCAGTCTACATATCAATGTGTTCTGAGAGGTTCATGTACTTTTTTTTTTTTTTCATTATTTGGATTACAGTAAATATTTTTAAAGGACATAGTTAGGGAGGAAGGTGTTATTTAAATCCATTTATCAACTGACTGGGGAATTTTGTTAGCTTCAGACAGAGGGTGGATACGTTATAACAAGAAAGCATTGAGCTATTGATTTATGACAAAACACTGGCTTTTAGGTCACCTAATTCTAAGCATGTCGAGTGCTCCAAGCTGGTCAAAATGTATTTCACAAGGTGCCAACCCTAAGCTAATGAGGTCTGGTCAGCATTCATCTCCATCTTCTTGCAACTTACAGTGTAGCTATTCACAAGTAGGGTGTATTAGATGAGGCTTGGAGCATTGCACAGCTTCTGGCTGGCTCAGAGAACAGGCAGAGCAAGCTTGCATCTGCTCCCAGAAAAACATGTAGCCGTCCTAGATGTGTCCCTGTGTTGATGTATCCCCACCTGTTCACAAAATTACATACAAGCTTCACTTGGCATATCCTTCTTAGTAATTGGACATGCTCTGAAGACAGAAGGTGTTGATACACTCAGGAAACCTCTGAGATTTTAAATAAACAAAGAATAAATAAAAAAAAAAATAAATAAAAAGACAGATAACACATTGCCCAGGACGTGTCACATGAATTCTCCCTGCAAGGGACAGACTGAATCTGCCATTGGTTGAATAAAGGGAAGATGTGGGTGAGGAAGATGTGTGGGCCACCACAGCAGGCTTGGGCTCTTCAGAAAACTTAACATCTATCACAATTTGCTATTGCTATCAGCTAGCAAAATATTACCAGTCTTCACCTTGAGCAANAAAAATATTACCAGTCTTCGCCCTGAGCAAAGATGGGAGCAAGAGAGAAATTGCACTTCACAGGGACATCTCTGGGATATCATGGAAGGATTAATCTCACTGATTTTGGATGTGTATCTCTGAGCCAGCTGCTGCAAGAACATCCATAGGGTAATTTATCTGACCCACTTCAGGATGTGATGAACCACCCTCCCCACATAATATAGTGAACTGGGGTGATAAGCGTGGAGGTGACCATGTAGTTTTCAGATGCTTAAGTGAGAGTAGATGAACATGACCCAGGCTGCCAAACACTTCTAAGTGCAAAAGCCTTCCTTCACATGAAATGTATGCTAGTTTTGCCGGGGGATCCTTTGGGGCTAAGTCTCCACNCCATATGAAATGTATAATAGTTTTGCCGGGGGATCCTTTGGGGCCAAGTCTCCACCTTGAGAATGAGGAACTTTCTTTACTTTGATGGTGACAGAGCACTGGCACAGACTGCCCAGAGAGGTTGTGGAGTCTCCGNTCACATGAAATGTATGCTAGTTTTGCCGGGGGATCCTTTGGGGCTAAGTCTCCACCTTGAGAATGAGGAACTTTCTTTTCTTTGATGGTGACAGAGCACTGGCACAGGCTGCCCAGAGAGGTTGTGGAGTCTCCATCTCTGGAGATGCTGAAAACCCACCTGGATGCGTTCCTGCCCAACCTGCCCTAGGTGAACCTGCTTTGGCAGGGGGGTTAGACTAGATGATCTCCAGAGGTCCCTTCCAACCCTGAACATTCTGTGATTCTGTGAAGCTTATACCCCCTCTGCTCCTCAGAGACGGACCTAACAATACATCTACTCCCTGCAACAGAACTTGATTCTGCCACATTTCCCTTCAATAAGGCATTTTTCCTTAAGAATCCCCCACCCAATCAGATAGAACAATACACCATCCCTTGCAGGAAAAGAAAGTAGCAAAACTTGCTTCATTCTGAGGAACTAAAGAATAAAAATTAAAAATCTAGGCTATTAACCCACCATGCATATTAAAAGGACTTTTCCTGCCCTAACCCTCAGCTCCACTTATCAGGCCCAACAAATCATAGATAACGGACTATAATTATCCTTCCATTTGCAGCTCCTCAGCAATCGTGACCCAATCATCTCTAATGGATTGCGAAAACCACTGTGATTGAGGCTTTTTGTGAAATGCCTCAACACTGGACAGACAAACAAAAACATACGTAGCAGAAGTTTAATGTTGTATGTTCAGTAAGGAGCTCTTAGACTTCAATATTCCCAACATGTTATAAAAGAAACTATTATTGTTGCTATTGGCGTAACTATTATTAAAAAAGAAAAAAAAAGAAGAAATAGACCATATAAATATTTATTCCCTTTTCTGCCACTGTTGGAGTGAATTATGAGGTACGCTAACAAAAACTAGAATTATTGAGTTAATTTGTTGGGGAGGGGGGTGTTTAACCAGTGGTATTAAGCAGAGGTTTTCACACCTTTTAAAACTCTTTTTAAAAGAATCTGTCAAATAAATAGATCAGAGCAGTTTCAGAACATAGTCCCACCTTAAGCCATCCAAAAGTAAAATGTGGGACCTGAATGAGCAGGAATGAGACTGTCAGGATGTCTGCAGGGCAGATAAACTCTAATGTCAAATGCAAATCAACTCATTTCATGGGATGATTATCTCAGAAGAATTTGGATTCAACAGTATCATAGAATGAGAGTAACAAACAAGAGTGCCCGCAGCTGCGTCTATATATTTCTGCAGGAACCTTTCCAAAGGAATATTCCTCAGCACAACAGCCATGTTAGCTTGAAATGCTCCGTGTGACGATGCTTCTACTTTTTCTTCAGGAAGTGGGATGATTTAGCGCCTCTTAAGAAGTTCTACCCTGAAATTATTAATCTGGCTACTCTACAGATCAGCCCATCAGCTTGCATGGGGATGCAATCAATGAACTGCAGTGAATTACATAAACAAGACTCGAACAACCTGGCTTGTTTTACACGAGTTCCTAGTTTGTCTGGTGGAGATAAAAGTTCGAGCCTAAGAAGACAGATCAATAAATTGAGAGAGTAAAAGGTTGTCAGAGAATAACGCACAAGCAAAGCAATGGGTTGAGGTCTGGACAATCTGCCGTGAAGCGTTCTGCAGAAAAGTCTGCCTTTCTTCGCATATATTTGTGCCCACTCAATTACAATCCAAACGGCGTTTCAACAGCCACCACAGACACATGAATTCTAGTACTTGTTAGCGTTGTGGAAAACTACCAAATACCCTTCTGTATGCAAAGCATTTCTTAAGAACAGAACAAGTTCAGCACCGAGGGAACGAGAAAAGTATCTCATCAAGAGATGCTGGACTTATCGGGTAGCAGGAGTAGTCTGAAACGGAGCGGTGTTACAGCTATGCCTGACGGTACGTTATCAGCAAAGATGACTTTGAAGTTGTGCATAGGAAAAAGGAGGGAGTTCTTCACTGGTGCATTTACATCCCTTTCAGCAGAGTTGTTCCACTTCTGCCCTGGTGGGGAAAACTCACTCCAAAATCCTGTTGACTGCAGTGTGTACCGAATCCCACCCCCGCTGTCTTCACAGGTGATACGGGATGGCTGGATGCGAAAGGACAACAGGGAATGGAAACAAAGGAACGTGAGCCAACACAAAAATATACTTTGCTGACTTAAAGGTTGAGGTTGCACTCTCTGGGCCAAGAAGCGGGGTGAAATAAAATTCAGTATCACCACTGACTTCTGTATCTATATCTGTATCAGTTTACCTCTCCTGAGAACTGGGGCAAATAAATAACTCCTCTATCAAATCAGGACTAACTGTAAGACCTGATATTTCTGCAGGTCTTTCCACCAGATATGAGTTACAGCATGATCCTGTCCTGAGTTTACTTTTTCTCAGTGCTTCTTAACTCAAATACTCTGGTTTCATTAAAAGATAATCTGAGCTAATTTAGGAATTAGACTGTTTGTACTAAGTGTGCTCGGAAGGAAAGGAAAACAAAATCTGCTACATCGAAATGAATCAGCTTGGGGACATGGGCCTCAACTTATCAAAGGCGTAGGCACATATGGAACTCAAGCCCTGAAAAAATATCTCCAGGGTGCCGGCTCAGTCAGCCAAATGAAGAGAGATGTGATGAACAAAGGTCTGAACGTGATCAACAGCGCAGCCCACAATCTCAGAAATCTCTGTTTTTCTCTCCCTGGTAGCATCCAACAACAAAGCTTATGCCTTCGTGTTTATGAGCTTCGCATACACACCGACAACAGCGGATCTCGAGAGCTACATGCGGCTGTGGCACCACCATGCAAACAGCAGACATCTTAAATCTACAGGGAGGAAGGAGCCCTCCTGTTTTCTTACTCGTACCCCAATGAATGCCGGAAGGCTAAAGCCGAGGAGCGACCACAAAGCTAGTTCCCTGTGTAAAGATAAATATGTGTATTTATCACACATAAAGCCCCCCATGACCTTGGAGTCTGTTCAGTGCCAATGGTTATCCTTCCAGTCACCGCACGCATGCCTTCAATTGGAGAAAAAAAAACAACAGAAACCTTCCACTCCGCGATGTCCGAGATAGATTGCTGGTACAATAACAGATCAATTGTAGCTGTCCTGAGTGAACAACAAAGCAGCAACCATCGCCCTCAGCACATAGAAACAGGGGGAAAAATGTAGAAGACCATAACCCAGAACTGTAACCGAGACACAAGCAGAGACATCAACTTTAATCCAACTGAATAGCATTCCTTAATTATCCATCATATTGGAGCAGTGTTGCTTTACCCATCCTATAGGACAACTTTCAAGACAGCTCTGGTGTGTTTTGCATTAGCCAAGTACAGATGCTTGTATAATGCGTTCTTTCTCTGCAGCTATACCAACAGCACTTTAAGGAGTTTGCCTTCGTGCTATCATTGTCAGTAACCTTAAATAATCATACCTTCCCCTTGATCAGCACGTGCTAGCCGCGGAAATGTTTCCTTGCTGTACCTGACCAGTGTTGCATAGGCTGAACAGAGAAGTGAGATGGCTGTGTACCCGAATAACACCAAATGAAAATCCATTTGTTGTTTGTTGGCTCCAACAGATTTAAAAAACACACAAAAACACACACAAAAAAAAAACCCACCCAAAAAGCTACTTCAGGTGCGCTGCATATTGCCATAGCAGTCCAACACCTGCACTGTAATTAACATACATGAGACTGACGGTAATCCATAATACCCTCGGAAGGAATCAGGTCACTTCCCTGCCTTATTCACTTTGGCTAATATTTTTCATTATTATTATAATTACCTCCAGTGCTACTCCAATATATTCTTCAGGCTCAAGGCCAGATTCTGTTTACCAGCAGATTAGATGCAGAGGAAAGCCACTGACTTCCAGGGAGTTCTTCCAGACCTGCTTCTATGTAAGTGGGATGATCATCTAGCCATAAACGCCGGTATGTCACTAAACAAATCTCTCTCTTTTTTTTTTTTTTGTGCATTTTCCAGTCCTAAACAGCATGCTGCATTATTTTTCTCTCCCTGGCTGTAAACTCTTCAGATTCCAATACATACCTGAACTGTTCACAGGTTAAATTCGCGGCAAAACAGTAAAGAGTCTGTCCTGTACGCTGTCCCTCTGAGTTAAGATGTGCTTTGCATAAAGATGGTATTATTAGAACCAGCTGTTCAAACACTGATAAGGGAAAGTGCACAGGGGCACGGAAGCGGAGGTCAAAGGCACATTAACGGCAATTCTTACTACTGCCCCACGGTAAAAATAGAGAAGTCCTGGTGCACCGCTTGAAGGGTGAATCAGAGTTTCTGCGGCAGGTGAAGATGCAGAACCGCAAAGGGAGCCTTGAGCTCGAAAATGCCAACAGCAGCACCGGGGCTGTTAGCAATCAGGTTTTATTTACCAGCCATATTGTGTTAAAAACCAGACGTGATTCCCATACCGAGCGCGTTAACCTGTCCCCACTTGCCAAGGGAGATTTATTTGTTCGAAAAGAATCAAATCTATCTCGCGGACGCATCCTCAGAGCCTGCGGTTGTGGCTGAAAGGCAGAAAGCCTGCATGCATGCAATTCCCCCCCCCCAAAAAAAAAAAAAANCCCCCCCCAAAAAAAAAAAAAAAGAAGTATTCCCAGGACCTGGGGAAGAGCCGGTAAATCAATGTCACTCGAAGACAAGCCGGCGGTTCCTTTTCCCTCGCCGGCAGCAATCGCGGCGCTTTGGCATCCCCGGGCTCGACCCGTCTGCCGTTGCCCCCCGTTCCCAGCCCGGGTGGGGGGCCGGAGCGATGCCCCCACGGGTGGGGGTCGTGGGGTTGGGGGGTCGTGGGGGGGCGGTTGGGAAGGAGGAGAAGCCGGAGGAAAGGACTTACCATTGCAGCAGGGATCCGTCCCGGTGCTGGAGATGCTGCATCCCCGCCGTGGCGGGGCGGGTACCGGTGGGGTCGGTGCCAGCGGCGGGGGGGGGACAGGGAGAGGTTCCCCGGTAGGACCTGGCCAGCCCCGGCTGGAGTGAGCGGCCGGAGCCGGGCTCCCCCCGCCTGGCTCGTACCGGGCGGAGGAGGGGTCGGCGCCTCCGAAGGGAATCAAAATTCCTCCTCCCTCGCCTGCCGGTCATGTCCAGGCTGCCTTTGCTCAGGGGATGGGCCAGCTCCTGGCCGTGAAGGAATTTGCCATCGCCAAA
>RSEF01000002.1:1700991-1733286 GCA_003993805.1 Himantopus leucocephalus | reverse complement strand
ACCAGCAAATCTGGTCTTTGTGACAGTTCTCTTAGAAGCATCTGCTGTGTTTCCACAGTAGAAATTCTCTGGGTCTAGCACACAATCAGACATTAGGTAATGGGTTACAAATGACTGACTTCTTAAGGATTAGTAACTCAACCATGCTGGAAAGTGGAAACCATGAGAGGGACGTGGAATCAGTGGAGAACATTGTCTCGTCCTGGGGGAACAATCCGTGATCTCCTGTCATGATAGAGGAGCTGATTAAGTGTTATCTGACTCCTTCAGAGAGTCTATTTTACTGTGGCCAAAAGAGAATTTCTATAAACATGTTTCTATTACAATCTTCTTCAGAGCAGTCACTGGGGAATAGTCTTGGAGTTACACATGAAGAAAACACACACCGAAAATCTTATGTGGTTCTGGGTAAGAAAGTAAATGAAAGGAAATGAAGGATGATCTCCCTAAGACTGAGGATAAGGGTGTGGGAGGACCTGTGGGCTTCATAGTCCTGTCTTGAGTTGTTCACAACTATGAGATGAATGTGGTCTTTTCATGCTTTTGCTTCAGTCTTCTTCTCTAGTAGAAATTTTGGGGTTCAAATGTACAAGAAAAAGCCAATTACAGCAAAGGAAGAGGGAACAATATGTTAAATACAGGCAATTTCATAGGTTTTTGCATTATTATTTACGTGTGTACAGTTGCTCACTAGAGTCTGGAGTAAGACTTGATCTTTACAGAGAGATTTCAAAATTTTGATTAAGCTGATGTATCTGTGTCTGCTTTTACCTCACTAGAGAAAATACATTTTTCCAGTTCACTCTCAANGAGGAGTCGTCAGCCAGGCAGCTGCAATGATCACCAGTTTGTAAGGAAAGTTGGACGTTCCACAAGTTGTGGTTAGATAATATTAAGGAAGAAATTCTCACCTGGCCAGAGAGAGTGAGTTTTGCAAGCTCTCTTTTCCCAAAATAACGACTGTAATTTCACGAATGCAGTGTCACCAGGAAAAGTTGACTGTAGGTTCACAGGAAGGCTGTTCTGAACTTTCACAAATAGTGGACAAAGCCCTGACAGAGCTTCTCCAAATCAGCTACCAACTATTATCCCGGTTCCTGATGAACAGGATTCTTTTTTCCTTGGGTCTAACCAGGCTGTAGGACACACCCTTTCTAGGTGCAAACCCCACCCTCATGTTTCTCCACAGAACAAGAGTCCCTCTCTCATCTCCAAAAGTTCAGTGGGAGATACACTAAGAATATGCACTCAGAGGACTTCACACTTCATTCCATGCCTATTTACCTTTCATTTAGGNGCCAGCCTTCCTCTTATACTCCCCCTCCTCTTTTTCCCTGCTTCGAGTCAATTTTATTTGGTTTTTTGGTCTGCTTGCCTTAAAAATATTCTTTTTTAAGGCCCTNGCCAGCCTTCCTCTTATACTCCCCCTCCTCTTTTTCCCTGCTTCAAGTCAATTTTATTTGGTTTTTTGGTCTGCTTGCCTTAAAAAAATTCTTTTTTAAGGCCCTTTTTTGCTTAGTGCTCTCTGCACAGCGACTGACGAGAAACTTTTCCTTTTATAATCTCCAGTCCCACACTCAGGTGACTCGCTGACTAGCCACCTTAGGTGGTCAAAGTGCCCTTTTAGTTATGTGTTGCTAAGTTACCAAAGGTGAGATCTAGCTATCGGAACGTGGACTTCTAAAAGGTAGACATCTAATTTGGAGCTGATAATTCTTGATACCCTTTTAATTGATAATAGGAGATATGTAAGATATCTGAAACTCTAGTGGTGTCTATTGTGGATACTTAGGTTAGCATGACCTGAATTATCTTCTGTTGGTGATTATTTGACTGTAAGATGAACCTACCATACTAACTCAAATGTTTCACTTTTATACAGGGTCATAATAATCCTATCCCAGCATTATGACTCAGAGCTGGGGGAATGTAACTCCAGGAGATGAGCCCATGTCCTGTTTTAAGTCTTTCAGTGCAATGATTTTGATTATAGTTTCTAGCACCAGTATGAGAAAAAAAAATAATATGTAATGGTTACTAAAGATTCATTCACACTACACTTTAATTAGAAATTCTGAAAGAACAATGTGTCTGTTGGATCACAGTGATAACGCTAATACATGTATAATGCAAATAACTATGATTCTGTGATAACCAGCCACTGACAGGCTTAGTTGTTAACTTATTTTGCATAGGAAAAAAATAGTAACAACTTAGCATTAGAATTTTCTTTGATTCTTTGGCTTCCTGATAGTTTCAGGACACGGCCAAAGGGAAATTATATTCTTTTCTCTGAAAATGCATTTTCAGAGTGTAGACATGGGAGAGTCACTTAGCCTCTGAACTGCAAAATTAACAAGACATAATTGCTTTCCTGGTATAAAAAGACATGCCAACTCCCCTAAACGGCTGATTGTCAGAAGCTGAAAGAACACATCAAGGCCAAGTTTATATTTGCCTGATTTCTTTTAAACTTTGTCAGACATGATGCTGAGTTTGGTGGAACTTCCATCTGGTCAGAACAAATATTCTTACAGTGCCTCAAATTAAGCCATTAAACACAGGTGTTAATAACAATAACCCTTCAAAAACCTTTGGTTATTTTATTACAGGCATAGAGTTGAGATGAGAGATTACTAACCTGGCGGTGAAAAACGCCAATAATGTCTTCACCCATAAATTTTCTTCTGATATAGATTTTTTTACTCCCCTCTTCTAAGGCCATTACAGAGAAACATTATTGCAGAGAGTTGAGGGTATACACAAGTGGTAATTGATATATTATTTTAAACCTTTAATGGAGATTTATGTTTGGCAAAACAAAAATGAGTCTCTCTGGTTCGTAACAAAGTAACAATAATTATTTGTGATATAATAGGCAAAAATAGATAAAGGTCTCAAATAAGACAGTATAATTTTTTGCCAGTGCATTGGAATTTTACCAAACATGTTATAGTTTTTTATCCAAACAATGTATTTTTTATTTTTACCTGTGGTAAGATTCTACTGGCAGTAAATGCTCTGCAGAGTACAGTGGGATTCCAATTTTTCCTGTGCAATTTTTTTCAGAATTGCACAAAAACAATTCAGAAAAAAAAAGCTTTCAGCATCAGATGCTCAAAGGTTAAAAAGCACCTATCAAGAACTTGACAGGTTGCAGACACCTACATATTTTTCAGAATAAGAATCTCCTTCCGTCACCACCATAATAACGAGAGTTTCTAAAGAGGAACAACAGTCTTAAAGCAGGCAGGCGCATTTGGTCAGCTGAACCACTTTCTGGACTCTTATAATCAGAGTGGAGGTTTAATTACCCATACAATCAGGCAACACCTTTTGAAACAAGCTAGGATAGCCGAGATATCCATGCAGAGCGGGAAGATGTGACACCGCAGTCACAGAAGATCCAGGTCCTCTTGAAACTAAAGTGAGGTTCAGGCAAGATCACCTATGGTATTGCAGACAGACACAAGTTGTGGGCACCTAAAACAGATCTAGATGTCTACTGAGCACAGAGAGAACTGAAACACACACCTCATCTGTGAATACCTGAATGTTCATTGAAATGTAGTCGTTTTAATCTTTGTCTGAATCCACTCCACCTGTTGTACCTGGAGTAGAGTAGAGTCAAGCAGGCAGATCCAAGCATAGCACACCCCGTAGCTCCCAAGGCTGTTTCTTTTTTGTATTGAGCCACTTCATTAATTCAGAGACATGCGTGGTAAATAAGAAAGGCAATACTTGTGCCTCCCAAAGAAGCCTGTGTGAATATCGCCCGTTTTCTACAGCGATGCTAAGAGACATTCATCTATTGTGGAGGTGGCTATGTATGGTGACTGGGGTAAACAAAACAACCCAAACAAACACAAAAACAGTCCCTGCCTTGCAGCAGAGAGGCGACATGGACAGAATTGCAATCAAACAGAGCAGCTGTAGTAGAGATCTTACCACAGAAAACCCAGCAAAGCCACAGGGAGTGTTGGTGGAGCAAAGTTAATCCTATTATAAATTAGCTTGTGCTTCCTGCTCTGAATGCTTGGGCTACCCTCTTTGTTTCTAGAAAACATGATTTGGGAAGCTTAGCCTGCACAAACAACTGAGTCAACAAGTCCTGCGGCTGCAGGAAAGAAACAGGACAGCTCTGGTTTGTACTGATTCATGGCTATTTATTCAAGGTTTAAAGGTATGGTCATAGATCACCAGAATCTAAATTCCCCTCTGAAAGGATAAACCTTGAATTAATTGGTTGATTAAGTTGTTCCTCTTTAGCAGCTGTCAGTGAATTATGGCTTAGTAGGTTAGCTGTATGTAAAACATACATCAGAACCACAAGCTCCAGTCTAATAAGAAAATAGGTCCTGATACTCATAGATCTTACTCATACATATCATCTGGTTAAAAGATTCATCCAACTACCTAGCTTGTAGCAAAAACAAATAAATCCTAAATATAAAGGAGGATAGTTCNAACTACCTAGCTTGTAGCAAAAACAAATAAATCCTAAAAATAAAGGAGGATAGTTCATCACATCTGGGATCGGCTGGAGTCAAAACACAATTAAGGTGCAAAGTCTGCATCCTATTTGTGCTAACGATTGCAATTGCCCTTTTTTTTTTATAAAGTATGTTTACTTGAACTGTCTGACACGTAGTNCATCACATCTGGGATCGGCTGGAGTCAAAACACAATTAAGGTGCGAAGTCTGCATCCTATTTGTGCTAATGATTGCAATTGCCCTTTTTTTTAAAAAAAGTATGTTTACTTGAACTGTCTGACACGTAGTTGACTTTAAAAAAGAATACATCTCCCTGTTTCACAGAAATCTTAGGGTGCTTAGTAGACATCCATGAAATTCTGAAACACTCAGATCAAAGACCTTGCCCACATACATATAGCGGGATGAACATTATCTGTGCGCTTAGGTAATAAAGAGCTAGGCTGTGGCTTAACCCATATGTAACAGACACAAATACTTATCCATGAGCAAGTATGTAATCCTGATTTAGAGAACAGACAATTTTAGGTTCAAAGCGAGTACAAATGTACTTGTTAAAGCAGAACACGGTGGTAACTGCCAGGAAACCTTAAACAGGTGGGCAAGATATGAGAGATGAGCACTGTATTAATCACAGTGCTCTTTTGTTTGCCTATAGATCATGGGGCATAAAGACCCCAAAACAGAGGATAATGAATTCTTGTCATCACTTGAGCATTTGATGCCCTAAAGATATTCAGGGGCTTCAGTGACTTTTACTTTTCACAATAGGCACTAATCTTCCAGGAATAAATGACTGGACATTAATATTGCTTAGCTACTTCATTACATTTCCCTCCAGTCTTACGGAGACTTAAAGGCATCTCTCAGGCACAGCCTGCAGGATGATTTGAAGGTGTAAACACATCAGATATTGATCTGTGGATCGGCAGAGGAGAAATGGTGGTCAGCCTTATTTTTGACTAATTCCCTACATTATCTCCTATATTTGGAGTCTGTCTCACCAAATGTAAATTCAGTTTGAGTTGGTTTGTCCTATTCAGGTGATTACTAGGAATATTGTTGCTTGCTCTCTACGCTCCTTGTCTCAGTGGAAAATCCCTTCAGAGAGGAATTTTTGAAGGAATCAAAGGGCAAAGAGCTGGTCACCTCCTTGTCTCTGAATGGTGGTGGATGTGTTTCCATCCTGTGGCTGGAAGCCCACACACTATATATGCTGTGTATTTGGGTAGGGAGAGACACTGAGATCATTTTAGTCAGCTTCAACATCAATAAATGGATGTCACATGCTTTTTCTTGAGAAAACCCAAGCTAAATTATAATAGCTAAAGACTGGATGCTTTATACACGTCTGACAATTCTATTCTTCCCTTACAAAGTTGTGAACGTTTGAAAAAAAACGTTCTATGCTATTCAGCATAGATTTAATAGGACAGCTTTACATTAGGTGAATATTAAGTAATTGCTAAATGAGATCTTCAGGCATGATAAGTAAATAAGAGCTTAATCTAGTTGCTATATAATTATCTTAAAATTATACAGGCAGCAATATGTAATTAAAACTATTCTTACAGTATAAAAATAGGAATTCAAACATGAGAGTCACAGCTATCCTTAGAACAAAATGATTCACCGTTAACCTGTTTCATATATTCATTTCTACAGACTTTAACAAATTTAAGTGAATGCTTAAACACTGAACAAGAAAAGGAAATACTTCTGAGTCTTGACCTAAAATGTGTTGGGGAAGACTGTCTAATGTCAGATTTTAAAGTCTGAAATGAATTAAGTGAACTGAAATAAGCGAACTGTAGACATCTGCACCCCCACTGTCTTGGGGTACACTCTACACCAAATAGAAAGTGAATTTTATCTCCTGGAGTGTTTTCATGTAGCTATGATCAGAGCAGGTACCTAACCCACACTGTAGAGTATTAAAGAGCCTGGGAAGAATGTGAACAATTAATGTCAACAACTCTTTTCAGTGTCCAGTATTGGCTGCAGTATCCGTAGGCCTAACTGACCGTCTACCGACTGCAAATATTTAAGCAAGCCACACTTAAAAGTGCTGTCTGCAAATATCTGAGTATCTGAGATGAACATTTTAATTCTGGAGAGGCTTAATATTTACCAAATTTTATTCTAGAAGCATGACTGAATTCAGCATGGCATTTCTAGACCACAAACTCTAGATCTGAAAGGAGAAACATTTCCAATATGCCCGAGGACCTGCCAGTATAAATTCTGGTGGGTTTTTTTCTGACAAAATATCTGTTATTTCTATCAAATATCTTTCACATTATGTTCTAGATGTGATTAATGAGTTTTATTGACATATGCATCAGGATTTCATGCTCCAGTTCTGCACTAGTTTTGAACAATTAAAAATGATCAGAAAGTATCTTAAAGGAAACAGTGGGTGTGACTATCTTTTTTTGTCTACACTCTCTAAAAATGGAATCAAAACCATTGACGTTTTACAAAGTGTGAAATACATCAGGTTCAGCTGATTCTTCATGTAGCACGGAGATTGCAAATACAGAGAATGACATGGAATGGTTGAACTTGTCAGGGACTTTTGGAGAATATCCAGTCCAACCCATCTGCTCAGAGGAAGTACAACTACAGCAAGTTGCCCAGGACTGTGTCCAGTTGGATTTTGAATATCTCCAAGGATGGAAACTATACGGCCTCTTTGGGCAACCTGTTCCAGTGCTTGAACACTCTGAGAGTAAATATGTTGTGGAAAAAAGTTCAAACGAGATATCCTCTACTTCAGACACTGCTGTTTCATGGTCAACCTGGTGTCCACTAGGACCCCTAGGGTCTTCTCTGCAAAGCTGCTTTCCAGCCCATCAGTCCCCATCCTGTACTTGTGCGTTGGGCTATTTCTCCCCAGGTGCAGGATTAGCATTTCCCTTTGTTGACCTTTGTGAGATCCTTCTCTGCCCATTTCCCCAGACCAACAGGGTCCCTCTGAATGGCAGAACAACCATCTGGTCAACTACTCCTCCTGAATTTTTACCATCTCCAAACTTGCAGAGGGCGCAGTCTGTCCCATCATCTATGTCACTAATGAAAATACTGCATGGTATCGGTCCCAATATCAACAGCTGTGGTACAGCATTATTGACTTGCCTCCTGCTGAACTTCATGCTGCTGATCACAATCCTTTGATCTCAGCAATTCAACCAGTTTTCAGTCCACTTCACTGCGCATTTATCATACATGTTCATACGATCATGCTCCATGCATCATTGTTTCCTGATTTGCTTGTGGGTCTGTTTAGCTGGCCCAACAGTTACATAAAGAGAAAATACATTAATCCAGATTTTTCAGGGCTAAAGATGTATACAGTGATCCCAGGGCCAGAAATATACTGGCTTCTGTTGAGCATTTAAAGTACGATAGCTAGCTGTGACTTAGTCTGAGTCAGTCTGCCAGTCACAGTAGTGCAGCTGATGCTAGGATTCATCTAATTTAATTTTAGCTGCCAAAAAGTTAGCTGTCTATTCTAAGCCAGTCTTTTAGGCTGACTCTGTTGTCAACACACAGAGACAAGTACCCCCAGAGGGCGATTCATCCAACCTCTCTCTTCGCATCGACTCCAGAGAGAACATAATGAATGACTTAGATTAGATGCCTAATTATTAGATGGTGAAGGTTAGGGAAGATGAATCCCACCAGAAAAAAATGGGTTGTAGGAAATGTTATGCAGGCTCTGTGCCAGCCAAGGACTCCTCTGTGCAGTGACACTTGGCAATATTCCAGCTCCTTTTCTCTTCCAAGCAGTGTGCAAGGGAAGAAGCAGAAGAAAGGAACAACTTGACTTCTATATTCCTGGGGCACTGTTGGGTGCTTTTTGTCTGATCGTCCCTATGTTGAATTGAGCAGAAGGAGGCACTCTTTGGAGTGGCATGGAGTGAGTAAGCCGGGGTCAGTGTGCCCAGGTTTATTTGCCCTTCCCCATGCTGCTATTTTCTTGCATTGCCTGTTCTGCTAGTGTATTGCATGGAGACAGATTGCATTCTCCTGCTTTAATACTAACAAGGCATTTATGGTGTTGAAATAGCATGCAGAGGATATCCATAGAGCAAAGCGAATGTGAGTCCGGTTTCTGTACGACCAGCACAACCAGGCTGACTTAGGTTTCCAGGGTAAATAAGGCCTAAATCTTCTTGCATGTCTATGCTGTGTTAACACACAAATATTCAGAGCACTGAGCCATTGAGACCAATATCTGAATATGGTCCGTGCCATGATTACTATGTGAGCAGATTCTTTCCGTCAATGTTGGTTTCACTTTCCAAAAAAAAGCCTTTTAGTTTTTTCGTCCAGATCTACAACCACTCTTTGTTATGTCCAAAGTGAACAAGGGGTTCAATTCCTTTTCCAGCATAGTATCTTAGTCTTGACATGATGTGTTAATTTACTTTTTTTGCTTCATTGTACCAATGATAATACAAATAGAAATTCCTACTGCAGCTACTGTTGTGAGGCATTATAGAGAAATTTAGTTAAGGGATGAAAAATCAGAATATAGCAGGGGAAGAAACTCTTGATGTGCTCGCCTGTCCTGAAGACATGTTAGGTTTTATCACCAGGTGTACATCAATCTTGTCTTCTGTTGCCCACGGTAAGACCAGCCTTCACGCAGTTAATGAGAAAGTCTGTAAATAAAAAAATTACATGTCAGGCTCTGCGATTAGACCCAAAAGACGCTGAGCCAGAGATCAAGGCACAGATGAAGCCACAGATCAAGACAAAAAAAACTGTTCTTGGAGCTTCCATATTTTTTTTTTCCAAATGTGTCCTCTTGAAAGACTTATTGGAGCTGAAGGACTTTGTTGAAGCAGTAGTGGTCACGCTCCTGATGCTCCATGATTCCTGATGCTCCATGATTCCTACAGTCCCTTCTGGTCCTCTTTTCTCTGATCACAAATATCATCCATGGTTTTTACTACCATAATGTAAGTACATGGGTAACCAGGCTTTGTTTCATTTGTACTAGAGACTTACTGATAGGCAAAAAAATTACATATACTGTACACATGTATCATAAGGGACCATGCCCATCCTGAAGAGTTTTCTGTTTACATTGTGTATTTCTTATATAAACCTGTGACCTTCCAGTTTATAAAGCATTTCAGAATGTTAACTACGTTGCTCACACTCAGAGATGTTGGCTTTTGTCCAACTGTTTAATACATAAAAAAATATATCCTCACCAATGTTCTTTGAAGCAGGAAAATTCAAATGTTCGAAAATTGGATATNTAGATACGTAAATCTAAAGCAGTAACTTAAGCTTCCTTCACAAGCAAAGGAGAGATAGAGGGAGTAGGATCCATTTGCCTAAATTTGAGGTTCCTTTCACCATTGGAGACCTCTTGTGTCAAAGACTTCCGTGCAGAGTTGGCAAATATGACTGACAACTTTTGGAAGAAACAGACTGTTTTGGAATGGCACCTGGAAACTAGAAAGAATACCCCACAATGCTGAAAATTACTCTAGTTCCGTCCTTAGAAAATTTATACCTACAATGGTGGTTCACGAAAGGAGTCTTTTTTGGAGCCACTATGAAATCTTGTTAAGCCTTCACAGCATTCTTTGTGCTGAGCCTTGCCAGGTGGATGTATTAGCTGTATATCCCTCCATAGCTAGTAAAAAAATTGGTTTCCATAGGACAGAAAGTTACAGCGTTTCAAACTTTTACTTAAGTTGAGAAAAAATGTGTTGAGTTTCCAGGAAGGTGAAATCTTTTTGGGGAAAGAAGAAAATCAGGCTTACATTTTTTGTTTGTTTGCATTTTTGGAAATTGTAGAAAAGTGGCAGGGACAGGATCTGATGGCTTCACTTATTACTCTGAGATTTATTGTAAGAGTGGCCCATGTGGGCTGTGAGTCGAACAGGCTGCCAAAGTTCAGCAGCTTCTACTTTCTTTCAGGTTGTCTGAGTCACCTCCACCAATCTCCTCTGAAAGGGTAGATCTCAGAGACCTGGTTGTGTCCCTCCCTTTCAGATCCCTGCAGTTTGATGGAGATACCACTTACTGGCCTCCCCTGAATACATTTCAGCAAATGGGTAACTTATCCAGTCATTTTGACATTTGGTTTCCTGCTGGATGTAATGCATTTCTTTATACACTTTTTTGTAGAAGTCATTCCCAAATCATGTGTACTACTTCTCAGCAATAACTTGGGTGGTCTTTTGAAAGCCCTTGTTCTGCACATTTCCCATATGGCCTGCAAACAGATGAAGAATCCTGTCATAATGTTGGTTTAGATTGCAACACTTCTTTAGTTGTATCACATATCAAACATTTATAACCATGTTTACAATGCTAATATGTATGCAAGACAAAATTATCTTTCACAATTATCAAAAGACATTTCCCCAGAGGAATTTTTATTTAGCTTACAATGCATGTTTGGATGAGAAAAGCTTTTTCATTGAAGTTAGATAAACACATACCCAAAGATTTACACAAAGAGAGAAGCCTCTTAACTTGCAGTCTATGTGCTTTTGCTTTGAAGAGTACTTAAAAGGTATCAAAGCTTTTCCCAGCAACGGTTTGATGTATTAATCATAGTAAGATTTGTGATTGCAAACAAACCTACTATTTCAGTCCCTTGACATTTTGGAAAGTGGGTGTCAGACACAGAACCTTCAGTTTTCAAATGACTTTTAAATTACTTTAAATCAGAGAGGTGGGAAAGGAGAAAAAGCAAGTATATTTATAGTATGCTTCAGTAAATGGACTTAAAAACTTAATAGGCCTTAAATTCAGTGGAAAACATACCAGAAAAGGGCACCAAGAATTACTGTCAATTTTACGTCCTCAGATGAAGTCCTGTTTTCACTGAAGTCTATGCAAATTTAAACACTGATCTCCCGAGTTTTTCTGTTGCTTTCTGCTTATTCCAGCCTTAACTGCCCAGAGCACAGCGGCATAGACAAAGTAATGCTCCACACGTTATTTTCCTCTAGTCTTGCCTCATATAGAAGAATGTCTCAACAGTTCTTTGTGACACTAGAACACACATGCAAAAAAATATCCCATCATATTAGAATTGCAGAATTATTTAGGTCAGAAAAAAACCTTTGGAGGTCACCTAGAAAAGACCAAGCTACTCAGGGGCATACCCAATCAAGCCTTGAACACCTCCAAGGATGTAGATTCCATAGTCTATCTATGGAACCTATGTTTGACCATTCTTATAGTAAAAAAAAGAAAAAAAGAAAGGAAACCCAACCCCTCCATCTAACATCTTAATATCCAGTTGGAATTTCCCATACTCCAACGTCTACCCATTGCCTCTTTTCCTTTTCCCATTTACCGCCAAGAGGAGTTTGGTTCCGTCTTCTCTGTAGCCTCCAATCAGGTAGATGTGGACAGAAGTAAGTCCCCCCAAAGCCTTCTCTCCTCCAGGCTCCATTTTCCTCTAGGAAACTCTAGAACGAGTCGATCACCGCTGGGGGACAAAGTGGTCTTCTTTTCTGAGGAGCCTTCCTGCTCACTATTTGGGGGGGAAATGTAACGTCCGGAAACCATTTCTGTTGACCTTGACTAGTCCTTCTGTATGGTTACTGGGTGGATGTGCTGATGAGCCAGATAACTTAAAATACTTCCACTTACTGCCCAGTTCTTGGAGAGTCAAGGAAAAGTGGTGTTTTGCAGCTATAATAATTCTGTCTAAAACTGTAGTATAATGTCAATGGTTTCATATTTGAAACTGTCCCACCTAGCCAAACTAAGGTAGACATTAATGATAATCTTTCTACCTTTGGTATGGTCTACAGTGAGTATTTAAACCCTACTTCACAGTTTCACATGAAGAAAACCTGCCATAAGCAGTGTTCAGGAAACAACCTTTCCTGACTTGCTTAAGACTTCCTTTAGCAGTTCAAAAAGAGTAAAAATTCCCAAGATCCCTATAAAAACATGAATGAATACATCAAAACTGTTTCAGAAGCAGTAATGCTCACTCCAAATTTCTTTTGCCAGTAGATTGGTCATCAGTCTAATATTAGCAGGTTATACAAAAACATCTGTGGTCAAAGCATAAATAAGAAATGAACAGTGATTTAAAAATATTTAGCAATATTTATATATATTTTGGTCTAGCAGTGGCATCCTTGCCCTATAATCTTCTATGACTGCATGCAGAGACTATATTGTTCTACCTGCCCAAAAGATAACACCATCCTGGGCTTGCTCTAAGTCAGTTTTATGAGTCAGAATCAATGGATGGGATAGTTATATATAAGTTTAGGTGCCATTTTAGGTGCTGTGCACTGTACCTGCCTGATATCTGGCTGTCACTGCAAAAGTTTATGGCAATCCCCTAAATCCTGTATCATATATACGGGCAGCAGGTAAATGCCTTGTATATCCCAAGGTATTTCAAATGTCTCAGGGTACTTATGTTTAGGTAGGTGCACCCCACCTATTTAATCTGTCCTGAACAAACTGAGGAGGTTGCATCTTGTGTAACTCGCACATATTTGCATTTAACACTCTAGGTTATAAAAATGGGAGAGAAGATGGCATTTTTAAGGTAGGATTCATCTGACATTTCAGCAGTAGGATTCAGCTACAGATTAGGACACCTAAAATTATTATTTTCTACATGTACATGTCTGCCCGTGAGCTGCCCATTATACATGGACACCAGAGTTCAGAAAGCTATACCACTCTCCTGAACTAGATATTTAGGTATCCATGACAGGCTGTACAAACCCCACAGTTTTAGGAGTCAGAGGAGTAAAAGAAGCATTTTGGGAGAGCAGCTCGTCTGACCTGTCTTAGATGCCAGCTCTGAAATGAGCTGACCGACCATCTGGAGGGTACCTCTTTCTCTATACTGCCTGTTGGACCAGTTGATGGACCAGTTAAGAAACAGATAAGCAATTTTTGGAAGTCTAAAATGAGATGAATTCAATTTCTAGAGCAATTCAGTTAAATTCAGTAGCGCAGGAAATATGCCTTAGGGCTACACCTATGACCGTTTTTTGGCTCTTTAAGGAGAAGAAAATCTCTAATAATAGCGCTTTGGAGTATACAAGCTTAAGTGAACGCTTCAAATGGTGCATTAAAAGACATGTCACATGAGACTTATGAAAGAGAAAGAAACAATTTTCTGCTACTGATAACCACACAAAAAACTGTGAGACAACAATTCATTAGTGAACATGACCCTAATGTGCTCTTAAAATCATACTGACATGACAGTAAACAGCAACACTACTAGCTTCTTCTTGTCAAGTGGGTTATTCTTACCTGGTCATATGGACATATATGCATTAAGAATTACTGCATTCAAATATGCACCAATTTTAATTTATTATCTAAATACAGTAGAAACCCAAGCCTTCAGTTTCCTTATGCATGGTTTCCTTTGAAAAGCATAGCTCAGTCACTGCCTCAAATAAACTGATTTGCTTGTGTTTAATATTTGTAAGTTTGGGCTAAATAACACTTCAGTGGCTTGACTTAAACTGATGTTTAATGAGTTGTAAGTCAGTACTGTGTAAATATATAAAGACTGGATGTTATCCTTAGTTACCCAGATTCCCTGTGCAGTCATTGATAAAAACCAAACCAAACCAAAACACAGTACCTACAGAAGGTAATCCACTTCATGCTTTGCTAACTAACCAAATCATTTTAGATGAGTGAACAACTGCAGATGTCTATTTCTCTTTATGGACCAAAACAATCTGAGGGTGGCAAATGTAGAAATGTAAATACAAGTTTCTAAAACTGAGTAAGATATTACCATCTTAACAGACCCACATAAGGTTTCGCAGACTCAGAGAAGCTAATTACCATCATAACTGCCCTCTGAAATAAGGAAGAATTACACTGACAAAGGGCTCAGCTACAAACATAAACCAGGAGGAAGTCCAAGTTCCGGTTCGCACATTTGAGGCTCCTCTGGAAAGGTCCCTGGCCTGACTCTGTGACCACCGTCAGCAACACAGCAGCACTGCAAGGACTGGGAGCAGACCTGGACACCGAGCAGTTTAGATTGTCCCCGGTTGAGGTTGGAGGTATGTGTATGAGCCAGAAAATTCTCCTCTTTTGTGTCATAAGACCCACCTTCAATATGAGACTTGTGACTTTCTTCACTGGCTGCAGGATAAGTCTAATGATTGTCTGAAACCAGAATCTGCCAACCATTAAGGTGACTGAGATGAGGCAAAACTAAACCTCCCTTAGTTGTATCTCAGGCACAGAATTATATGGGTCACGAGGGACCTTTAAAGATCATGAAGTCCAACTCCCCTGCCATAGTCAGGGGCCTCTTTCACTAGATCAGGTTGTTCATTAGCTCAGGGCTGCATCCCTGACATGCTCGTGCCGTCTCTGTCTAAGTGGTGAGGCAAAAAAATTTTTGTCTGGACCTTCTTACTACCCCAGTCTCTGCTTTCAAAATCCTGTCATACAGCCCAACTGGGTTTTTGAGTTTACAGAAGACCTTTACATAAAAAAAGGTGAGCCCTCCATGTAGCAACTCTTCCATCAAGACCAGATCCTCAGCATGCAAAAAGCAACATGTCTTCTCTTTGACAGAAAAAAGACATTTTACTCCAGCTGAGTGAGGTCAGACCCAAAGCGCCTGCCTAACTCGCAACGTTAATGTCAAACAAAAGGATGTTTAATTCATTACGGTTTGTCAAGTACTCCCAGAGCTTCAGGTGGAATGCAGGGAGAAGTACAGTGCATTAGTTTTAGGTAAATAAGCTTAGGTGTCCTTCAGATGTTTGCAAATATTTCTGAACCATAACTAAACTGCCGTGAGTTTCAAGTATTCAGCAAGCCCTCAAAGCAAGGCACATTTTTACACGGCCCTCAATTATAGTGGAAATACGTTGAGTATCTCTGGGTGATGCTAAGTGAATGCACAGTGTTGAAACAGTCATTCTTCACCTCCTTTACCAATACACTAAATGTGACTGTTGCCTTATAAAAAACTCTTAAATTTTCAATTAATCTGCTCAGGAGATGAAAATCTGAAGTGTCTATCAAGTTAATCAGTTCTCCTAAGCAATCTTTTACCAGTGATCAGTATCAAAAGCTAATAATCAGTAAATATCATCTACATATCTCAGTCCTTCACCTACTGCCTTTGTCATGATAAAATTTTGGATCCTGCTTTATCCCTGTTGTATGATTCATAGTTATATTTATGTAAAGTATTCATTCTTTTTGTGTGTTTGAATTGCTTAGCTCACCTTATTGCCATTCATAGAATCATAGAATGGTTTAGGTTGGAAGAGACCTTGAAGATCATCTCATTCCAACCCCCCTGCCATGGGCAAGAACACCTCCCACCAGACCAGGTTGCTCCAAGCCCCATCCAGCCTGGCCTTGAACACCTCCAGGGGCAGGGCAGCCACAATTTCTCTGGACAACCTGGGCCAGCGTCTCCCCACCCTCATAGTTTCCAAATGAAAACCTTGGAAAGACATGGGACACAAAATTACTAATATCAGAGGACAGACGTGTGTAACAGTCAGGCTGTAGATTTCTGTGGACAATGCTTCAACTTAATTTGCAATCTACTACTCAGAAGAAAACGAAACTTGAAAACTTGAAAAAAGCCTCTCGTGAAGTGATATGGTGTGCAGTCACTTGTCACAATAACAACATGAATAATAGCTGTGTCCTGAAAAGATATTCTGTTCCTAAAGAGCATGAATTGCCATTTGACTTCACTTCAAAATAATATAAATTTATGCACTTCTATAGGATGACACCAGGAACTGTGTGTACAGCTACAAGGAGCCTACACGTCTTCTCTGAACATGTCTGTTGTCATCTCATTCTCCAATGTCATCTTTGCTGCATCAGGGAAGGATATACTTCAGGGTACCTTCTTTGTTCGTGTACAAGGCAAGGAGGTAAAGAAGAGTAAAAGGGAACGAGCATTATTTTCTAGAAACGTGAAGTGTTTAGGGTTGATGGCTGACTTCTTTATTTGTGATGGAATTTGGTGTGAGTGGCTCAGTGTTAGGTGCCTAAAGTTGGCCGAGACTATCCTCATCCTTTATGAGATATCTGTGAGAGACACGAGCCCACAGCTGGCTGGAGCATACAACCACAACTTCATCTGTTTGTGAAAGAAGCACCATTGTGATTTTTCCAGAAATAAAGAGATTGTGTGCATTTACAAGAAAAATAGCCCAAAGCTGAAGGAGGTTGGTATTGACACATGCTACCAATGGTGCTGGGAACTTTACAAGGTATCTATGAGCTCAGTGGAGAAGAGCAAAGGGAAGCAAATGTGATCAAGGAGGGGAATAAGAGCAGATTGGAGCTGATGCTGCCCCAGGTCAGTAACTGTTCTAAAGGCTTACGCCCCTGGCTCAACTGACAAAGAAGATTGCTGAAGCTGGAGGATACAGATATTCAAGTGTGCTCTTTTTTTTTTTCCTACTTTTTTTCTCCTCGTAAATCTCTGAGTCATTTTTCGGTTGCACCGGGGAAACTGAGGGATGGACACATACGAGTAACTCACAGGAGTTCTGCCGAGGTTCTCCGTCCCTGCTTTCTGTTTGTAAACCTTCCCGCATGCCTCACATACACCAGAATCTACTCTGGTACCTAATTCCTCAGAAAGCTTTTGTCAGTACAGCTTCCTCCCACAATTTTTTTTTATTATTTCCTTGAAGTTTCTCAGCAGCCCTGGAGGCAGGGATAGAGCTGACTGCTAAAGGGACCAAACTAAAAGAACAAGATATGAGCAAGAAAATGCCACAGAAACCCTTGACAATTATGTTAGTGAGAATCAGATTTTGGAAAGCCAACAGGAAGACTGTTGGCTTGCAAGAGTCATTAGGTTAAAGAGCCAACATAGCAGCAAACAACATCAACCCCAGAATGGGTGGACCGATCACTCAAATTAGGAGCTAAATTGCATTTTTTCTGTTTTTTCATACATTATCCTTTGTCCCCAAGTGTAATTAATCCCTAACATACCTTACCTCTCTTCGGCTGCATCATAATCAGTCTTTGGCTTGCTGTCCAGCTGAAGGACACATGTACATGACCTTTTATCCCAGCTTCTCTGCAATAAACGTGCATGCTGCTCACTCTTCTTTCACAGCACGTTGAGCAGCTAACTGGGCAGCTAGTGAGTTTACAGTGAGACATTCAGAGAGTGATTTTGTTGATCAGTTTTCTACATCTACACTAAAATGAAAATAACCGTACCTTAGAAATCACTGCTTATGCTCATCAGTCCTTTACTGACTGTGAAGGAATCCACTAAATATATATCTGAGATAGGAACATCTATATTCAGTCAGGTGAATCCCGGTCTTGATGTGGTCCCATAAAAGCAATAAATAAGACAGATCTTCGGCAATAAACACCGGTACAGATATCGGGAACAGGGTTTCAGCAAACACATGGTAGAAACCTCACACATGGTTCAGGATACCATGGATGGTATTCAGCATTGTGAAGATGTGAAGAGTGGTAGCGTTCTCAATACACTGCCAAAATAAAAGCAACCTTCTACAAGCTCAAAAAGTTTGTTATGGATAGCTGTATTCTCAAGTCTGATGTCATACCTTTCCCTGGTCTTGCTTGCACATCCTTTGGGCTTGCTTTAAGAGCATGGCAGTGTTTAGTCAGCTGTTGGATGGGCAATCATTTTAGTCAGATGCTTCACTTATTTAGAGAGCATCTTCATCTTCTTATTTGTGTCACATGCAAAGTGATAAGCCTTTTCTCTCTAAAAAACTTAGAAAGCGTGTTTGTTCCATGCTCATTCCCATGTCTCATTGCACAACTAACCAGCACTTGCCTATGTTAGTTATCTCTGATGAGTGTAATTATTAACCGTAACTCAAAAATAACATTTAAAGCATATATCTCAACATCTTCAACAGCCTGATAAGTTGGCATAGCAACATGACTATGTGAAAGTTATTGATCCAGAGTACCTTTAAAAATAAATATAGTTTGAAATTGATTTTTTTATAATTTATTTTGTATTTATTTTTTGTAGATTTATTTTTATAATTTTGTTTAAATTTTAATTTATAATTTATATTTTTATTGATGTATTTTTACCTTTCACCTTGAACAGCTCCTTGCCATGAATAAGCAATGAACTAACAAGCTACTCAGCAACAGTATTGAAAAAAATGTTTGAGCGTATTATTAGAACTTGTAGATCTTATTCCATGTTCATACACACAGAGGAAAGAAATTGGTCCAATCCACTGCCTTTCCTTACTGTGCAATTCCCTATAAAAATGGTGAGACAGGGTTTTGGTCTGCAGAAGTAGATAAAACGATGGCCACCTTTGGTCTGGGAAAAGGGGATGAACAAAAGGCATGCATGTCTCCATTACCTACCAAGTAGGGGTTAAGCAGAAAAGCTCTTCATCCACAGGCTGATCTTCTTCCAGGTGCCTTTCCTGCAGGATTCAGACATGACCAGCAAGGAAAAATAACAGCATAGCTGATGTATTAATTTTTATTAAATTGTTCACTACAGGCTTCTTTTATAGTCACTAGAAAAAATAGTTACCTCTAGAGCTGATTTGTTTGATTTCTCTGAAATTACCTGTATTAGGATAAGACAGACTACCTTCTCAAAAAAACCATATTTGCTTCCCTGACTCGAAAGTGAGATCAATAATTGACTTTTACCTTTTAAGTTCCTAAATTCAGGATAAATGGATTCTAGCCTACAAGTCCTATAATCAGGACACTGAGCTCAAGAGTTGTGACAACTTCCAGACAGCTTCTAAGTGAAAGAAGGGCATAGTAGGTGTTGTAACACAGCATTGAATTGTCAGTTAACAAAGTAATTGGCTTTCCTCCACCCGGCAGTCAGGTAGGAAGTCATTAGTCAGCGCCTAGAAAGCTGTTGACTGATTCAGCCCAACATCAACAGGCACCTTGTAGAGGCAGAAGTGCGAACAACAGCAGTGAGAAGGGCCAGGTTATATGGCTCAGTTCAGGATTTTGCCTTTCACAGAATTTGAGATGAATATGGTTCAGCTCTCTGTTGGTTTGAGTCATCAGCCCGGTGGTAGTGTCTCCAGGTAAAAATAGAAATGGTGGTGAAGTCATCAGAGACCTGAAGCTGCCCACATTGACTGGTAATAAATAAGTCCTGCCTACTACCATGACAAATCCTTTGGGAGAAGCAGAGGACAGCTCTCCATTCATCAGATGCCTGAAACCTTACTTCTGCTTTAAGCAGAGCATCACCTAAAATAAACATCTAATTTCTTGCAGGTATCTCCTCTCTGGGACCGCCTTTACAAGGATTTTTCACAGAAATCCCTGTCCCAGACTCAGTCTCAGTCTTATCCACCTCATATGGCAAACAAATAAGGATCTAAACCCTAGTGTCAACCACTTGCGCCAGTAAGAAAAAGAAATTTCTAGCAGATCTTAAACCACTTTTTGACCGATCTACTAAGTGCAAGTACATGCAGATTTGGCTATTTCTTGCCTTGTCACACAGCAATGAAAGGAATGGAAAGTCAGACAAAGAAAAGGGACTGAATCTGTTTTTTCACTAGTTGTTCAAGGGTGAACACAAACAAAAGAAATAATGGCAATGATTATCTCTCCCAATTGTGGAAGAAAACGTTAAAAATAGAAGGTCTAGTGCACATTCACTACATAGGGCAGAGCTTCTAGGACACGCCAAGGAAGACTGACACAAAGACCAGCAGTGCAGCATCATCATGCTTCAGAAAATAAATATAGTAACTTTCAAAATCAACATTCTGGATTATTAGAGGTGAAAGCTGTAATTTTCAGGCCCTGGTCCTGAAATTACATTCCCACAGCTAAGAGCAAAAGCATTCTCTTCCTATTTCTTTAGGAGGATGTAGCATACAAGGTATTTTGATGCAGTACTTCTGTATAAAACCCATTACCTTCCTGCTGAACACAATGCGTGGTCTCGAAACAGACAGAAGGAAAAGTCATCTCTGTGTTTGCATTTTCCCATCAACTACACTAATGGAGGAAAATTCTTCAATTACTACTCCTCTGTGTGATATGTTTCATACCAGTAAAGATTCTCCTTAAATGAAGATTCACACGCAAAATGTAAGGAATTATATAGTAGCAAAAGAGCAATAACTTAAAAACTCCTCTTTGGCAACTCTCTTTTGGGGTGGGGATTATTGTGGAGTTACCACAACCTCTTCTTTGGCAAGGAAACTATGCTTCAGAGGAATAACTACCTCTGTCTCAAGATCATTTAAAACATTCAGTCGCAGCCTACAGGCACTTAAGAAACTCTGCTTTTTCTCTACTGTTCCCATGTTTGCTGGCTTTCCAGTTGGCAGCTGCAGCCTATAAATAGCTGGAAAGATGATTAGTCTGAACGATGAGACTAAATGATTCACAAATGAAATAATTACACTGCATCTGTGCAGAGCTCTGCAACCGAACTCGTAGCACTAGTCACTGCGCTTGTTGGGCTCAGAAAGGGAAGAACTGAAGATAAGATCAAGACCTGTTTTACACCACTGTTCCTAGCACGCTAAAGAAGTCATTCATACTCCATGGTTACTGTTTTTGAGGATCTGACCCAAAACCTGTTGTCTTCTAAAAAGCTCGGGACTTAGTTCTGCATTCTCCTACCAGCATGTCTTTTTCATGTGTGAGTGTAGAAATTCAGCTGCAGGCAGCAGCAGCACAATTTGGTTTCATTAGGTGGAAAATCCGATCTCTTCATGCACTGTTCATGCAGCATCCTGTCTTTCAAATAATATTATCGTTGGCCTCGCTTAGATAGCTGAGTCAGAAAAAAATTGTTGTTGGTTTTGCACACTGACTCTTGTTGTATTGATTTCTCTCCCGCGGTTTGTAAAACATGCTCCTTTGCACTGGTTTCCAGGATTTCTTCACTGCGGGAAGCAATGCCCTATTGCAAAGGACTCTTTGTCTTGCTGTAGAATGCCTCCACTTGGCATTGTCTTTTCAACAGCCTTTCTGGGTGCTTTTTGAAGTTCCATAACAAGTTTTAATTTCGATAACACACTCATGAAGTTCTCTTACAGGAAAAGAAAAAAAAACAGGAGAAAAAAAAAGATTTTACAAAGTCAAGATCACCTTGTTTGAAAAGCTAGTAAGAGACGAGTGTGCACTGAAGTGTGTTTATCTGGCTGGCTTACAAATAAAGACAGAGAAGCTCTGGTGTTGTGAGATGAGATGATCTTCATCAAACTCAGGAATCATTCAGAATTGCCGTCAGAGGTTATTAAACTCCTCTATGCCCTATTAAATTCCGTTACCACTCCATGTGGTTTTACCTCAGTGAGTTTTTAGAGATTTCTAGCTCATCTAAATTCAAGACAAAATCACAATTCAGCCACAGCAGAAGCATCAAGTCACAACATGTGAAAATCTGTATCACTATGTTGCATTCCTTCTCCCATCTATAGCTGGTACTACAAACAAGCTGTGTATCTATGAAGGGCTGAGTATCCAAGTGTATCAGTCTTTTGGACAGATGTTGATACCACTCTCCATTTTTAAAATATGTGCCAGAAGAATAAAAATGACAAAGGCAAACTCCATTCTTCTTCATTCCCATCACATTCTTCTTCAAGACTGTTGGGGAACAGTGGGACATACCACAGGGAAAGTGGCAATGACAATAGACAGTAGCAGGTAGCAAATATGACCCGGATGAGAACAAAAGGGCCATGCGCCCATCTGAGCCAGGAGGACAGAGGCAGAGTATGCCACACTTTCCACAGTTAAGACATCTTCTCTGTCTGTCTGAATCAAAGTTCATGGGTCTTCCACTGCTTTTATAGACATTTGGGTACCTAAAATCCAGGGTTCCTCTCCCATTATTTTAACCACTTAAAAGTCCAGTCTGAGCTAATTCTCTATACTCCTTTTGTAATCAAAGAAGTTTAATAGACAGTTTTAGAGACCAAATCAACATACACGCACTTAAAATACAGAAACTCCATGACGGTATTTAGAAGACTGGGTACTTAGTTGTCTTTATCTTCAGAGAACTGCAGTGCAAATAAAGGCTCGACTCTTACAATTAACTCTGTAGGACAAGAAGGAATTTTAGTTGAAATAAATTCTACACACAGACCTCATAGTCTGACAGTAAAGAAGTCAGAGATTGTATGCTAGCCAGCCATTAATTAACCGGCATTGAGTAAGGACATTCTTAAAACAGAACTCAGAATATTCTTAACGCTGTGTGACAGATGTAATTGTGAGGTGAAGCCATCTCCATCCTAAATATTTCAGGCTGATTTGAGAAAATACCTCTGCATCATGACTGCTGGCTAATGCTCAGTTCTTCAACTTCTCTGTTTCTTCCCCACTTGGACGTGCCTACAGTAGTAGATCTGATCTACTGAAAGGTTAAGTGAGACAGTCTTTGTGGATCATGTTCTCACATCTTGAGTGGGTCCAGAGGAGGGCCATGAAGATGATCAGAGGGCTGGAACACCTCCTGTATGAGGGCCGGCTGAGAGAATTGGGGTTGTTTAGCTAAGAGAAGAGAAGACTCTGGGGAGACCTTATAGCCCATTCCACTGCTTAAAGGGGGCCTCAGGAAAGATGAGGAGGGACATTTTATCAGGGAATGGAGTGATAGGGTGAGGGATAATGGTTTTAAACTGAAAGAAATTAGATTTAGATTAGATATTACGAGGAAATTCTTTGCTGTGAGGGTGGTGAGACACGGGAACAGGTTGTCCAGAGAGGTGGTAGGTGCCCCATCCCTGGAAGTGTTCAAGGCCAAGTTGGATGGGGCTCTGAGCAACCTGATCTAGTGGGAGGTGTCCCTTCCTAGGGCAGGGGGGTTGGAACTAGATGATCTTTAAGGTTCCTTCCCACCCAAAACATTCTATGATTCTATGATTCTAAATAAATACAATGTTGAGTTCTCTGCCTGCTTCTAGAGTAGATCTTACATCAAGCAGGTTAAAAAAAAAAAGAAACAACAAAAAAACAACCAAACAAATCAATTTGCTAAGACTGTATTGAACGGCTTGGAATTCACTATATACAGAAGAGTGGAATGCTCAAAAATTAGGACTGTTGTTACTTACTGGACTTCTCCTCCTTTGTGCTGTCACTACCCTGAAATGCTTCTCAGGATGATCTAGACACTGCTGAAAATGTTACTCAGAATACAAAAAGTCATTCCCCTTATCAGTCACCAAAGGCAAAGGAGCTGGAGGTCTCTAATCCTAAACACTCTGACTTGTTATTTAAAGTCCAAAACAAAACAAAACTTCAATGGTAGAAGTTTTTGAAATAGAAACAGATCTGGGAGCAGCACTGATACAGGATAATACGTAGGAAAAAACATTTATCCAGATGGCATAGGAAACATGCATATCATGAAGCAGGCCATTAGCATTGTCTGTATCTCACAGTGCTTTGCAATGTGGCTGTGTCAACAGTTTTCATAGCAAGGAGCCTTCTATCAGGTAAAATGACAGTAGCACATGTGGAATTATTCTGCAATATGACATCTGCCTCCAATAATTACTGATTTCCAAGCAGAAAGGAAAAGTGGTCCATCCACCACCCCATTGTCAGGGATCACCAGTAGTGGAAAGCGAGCCTGGAGCTGAGGGTAACAGAAAGGCAGGCAAGGCATTGCCCTCACCAACAAGGGCAACAGTCCCTCAGTGCCTGAGCAAAGAGAGCAAAGCAGGGCCAATAACAATGGCCATCATCATCCAAGAACCTAGATGACCAGAGAGATCTGGAGTGATGTGGCAGAGCCAAGATTGAGCCAGGAAGAGGTCAGCAAGGCAAGGTCAGGATCAGCAGGGAACAAGGCTGGGCACAACCTTGCTTATCTCAGACAAGGGCATAGGACAAGGGTCTGGCCTTAAATGCAGCTCCTACACATCCCCAAGGAGGTGTCTCATAAACGTATAAATTGTTTCCTGGTAACCCCATGACTGGTTCTTTCCAAAGGGCAAATCTCACCTTCCTAGAAAAAGTGCCTTAAGAGAAGGGAAATTGGATGCTGAAGCATATCAGGTTGGATTTATTAGTGGATTGTTACAGTGTGTTAAAAGGAAATCTAAAATTGGTCTTGCCTTCTGACTAAATCCATTAGAGAAATCCATCAGGCTTGTATCATGCTCATTCAGCACAGTGAGAATTGCAGATTTGCAGATTTGTAGAAATGCAGAGCTGCAGAATTGTCAGCTGTGGTTGTGGAGCTGGAAGAAATTATCATCACCCACAGCATTACTTTTCACTTGGAGTCTATCTGGGTTTGCCAAACACACCCTAGTGACCTGACCTCACTGTGGGGAAAATACAAACATAGTAGCCGTGGATGGGAAAAAGCTCAAACAGCATGTTGCTGTGGTATGACACTAAGGCAGCTACAGACTAGAAAAAAACCAACAGCAAACCAGATAGCAGAGTGGAGTCAAAAATTCAAAACCACAAGAGTGACTGCCCGCTGGAATAGAGTGGTAACTGACAAGTAGAGGCAGAGTTGATTAACAATGTATATTAAAAATTAAGAGTGAGATCAGTACAACACTAGACAATGCACAGAACATAGGCAGATGTATTTCCAAGAAATCGGTGCAGAACTGAAACAGATCTAAGAAATTGTTATGGAGGAAGCGATGTGGGTAACCAATAAGAAGAAAAAGGAACAAAGGAAGTTGGAGGTGATAAAGCTTTTCTGGGTGTGTGGGACATGAGCTAATGACACTAAAACATGACACGGCGGCACATCGAGAAATAGGTGAACAAATAATGACTTGGTCTTGTGGAAAGGCAGCCCAAGTAAGACCATGCTACTAAAGCTGAAACCTTTCATGTGTGTCTGTAAAACAGGTATTACCACAAAGAGGTAGCAGATTGTAAAGCCCAGCTCAGTACCGTAGGGCAGTTGTCACAAATGTCAGGAGAAAAAAAAAAAAAAGTTAGTGACAGAAAACTTATTGCTCATATATTCTGCTCTTATAGCCATATGAATCTTCTTGTAGCCATCAAGTCAGGGAACTATTGAACATGCTGGCAAACATTTCAACAAAATAGAGGAATTACCGAATAACAATTAAATAACACAGCAGATAAAAGAAAATGGGACAGAAAGGGGATCACCTGTAGGAGGCAGGTGGGATGGTCCTCACTCCTCTGCAGACAGAGCATGTGTAACCAATTGCACCTGATAAAGATAGTCTCATTCTCCCAGCACCAGGAAGTGCAACAACCAATTTAAGACCAACAAAGATTGTATCAAGACATATCCTCCCTTGTGTCAAACTGGTTTCTATTTCCATTTGCAATATCCAGGAAAGGTTAGTGCTTCCAGCAGAGAGGGTCATTTGGAGATGCTCCAGTCACAAATATCATGTAAGCCTCAATTTAGAATGGTAAGCAATAATTCAAGGCAGAGGAAGAGAGTCTAGAACTTAGCACAGAGTTAGGAAAAAGATCACAAGAAAAATGGAAGTAATTACATGAGAAAAAAACTAATGTTTTTTTATATGTTCCCAAAGTCTGCACTTCTGTGATTGGTACCCACAAAGTATAGAGCCAAAGAGACAAAGGCAAGTATTAACTCTTGCACCTAAATGCAATGCCTTTATGCTCATAGTTGAGGCAAAATTGCGATTCTGTGAGAAAATGTACAAGGCTTCCAATGCTGCTAGACATATTAATAGCTGAATAGAAACTTAGAGACAAATGGTTGGACTTGATGATCTTAAAGGTCCCTTCCAACCTAGAAAATTCTATGGAGTACAAACTTGTTAATTTGGTCAATGTGATTTGTTAGTTGTCGATGAGGTATCTATCTTTATATGTGTCTGTGTTCTGAGTCACCACCAAAATTGCATTTGCTTGCACATGTACCTTTTGGATAATTCATCACTATTTAAAGCCTCATTCACAATTTCCAAAAGTACATGCATATTAAATCACTATGGAATTCTCTCCTGAAAAATCGCTGACATATAAAACCAACACATAAGCTTATTCTTTAATTTATTGCCTGAGACTACATTGCATATATACAGAAAGCTCTCACACGAGCGGCCACATTATGCCACAAGTCAATTTGTCAGTAGCATCAGTCTCAGCTCAAGACTCAACACTGACAGCAGTAACTGTGAGAAGTAAAGCCCGTTCAAGCACTACATAAAGCAAGAAGGCACAAACCTCATGAGAAATTTCTTGAGCTAAATTGAAAGTAAACAGATGTTAATAATTCACTGTGCATTCATGAGCCACTTGCAAGAACTGGCTGAAAAATGGAGAACAAATATCAGCACAATACAGCAGCCCATATTTTATCTGATTGAAAAGAAATACATTCAGCACTAAATGTCAATGTGAAGTCTTGCCTATTACAGTGCCTGTGACAAGCGCGTACAAACATTCAGGCTAATGGTCCCTGACTAGCAAGCAAGGCTGTTAAGTTTGCCAAGCAATGCTGCAGTCTGAGTTTTCACCCCAAAAATATGTTATTTTGCTGAAGCCTGAAGCATGAAAGGAATAGGGGGGACGTTCACCTCCTGAAAAATGTGATGTTATTTCATAGTCTTGAAAACAAATCAAGTCATTTTCATACCTTCTTCCATTAGAACACGTAACTACCAACAGGCAGTGTTCTGATGAAAATTTTCATGGGTAACCATCTTCCTTTCCTGAAAAACAAAATCTGCCAGGCATATTCTGACTCCCATTCAACTCATAAAATGAGTGTGCAGTCTGTTGCATCAGGGCATGCAAACCTGGGGATGATAAAGGCCGTTACCTGGGCAAGATGTCGTGTGTAATACCAAGTAGTCAATGAACCTTCTGTGCCTGCAGGTTCCTTCTGTGGGATTTCAGATCCATTATTTAAAATGAGACACACATTGTACAAAACACACAACAATGCTGAAATAGAAGATGCAGAATTTATGGCATGGTCAAAGAATCACAGAATAGTTGAGGCTGGCAGGGTCAGCTACAGCAGGTTTCCCAGGACTGTGTCCAATTAGGTTTTGAGTATCTCCAAGGACAGGGACTCCACAACCTCTGTGGGAAACCTGTTACACTGTTAGACCACCCTCATAGTAAGAAAGTTTTTCTTACATTTAAAAAATATTTCATAGAATCGTAGAAAGGTTAGAGTTGGAAGGGACCTTAAAGATCATCTGGTTCCACCCCCGCTGTCATGGGCAGAGACACCTTCCACTAGACCAGGTTACTTAAAGCCCCGTCCAATCTGTACACTTCCAGGGATGGGACATCCACAACTTCTCTGGGCAATCTGGGCCAGTGTCTCACCACCCTCAGAGTAAAGAATTCCTTCCTATATTTCCAGTATTTCTGTTTGCGCCCATTGCACCTTGTCTTGCCACTGGATACCACTGAGATGAGTCTGGATCCATCTTCTTCCCTTCCTCACATCAGGAGTAAGTACACATTCAAACTGATAGGTAATTTCAGAACAAATATTAAAACATGTTGTTCCAACACTTCTACTTCAAGGGGTTGATAGAGTACACAGGCCTGCAAACAGACACTGCCAGCATGGGAATTCGAATTCGTAGAGTAATACATTGATATTATATTGAAACATAATATTTTATTTATATAAACACTACCAATATAAATGGTAACAAGCCCTGAATTTGTTGTAGCCCCTCACCAGGGGTTTATTAGTTGGTTTTTTTGGCTAACGAACAGGACAAATGGCAAGGCTTACCAGAAAAACACACAGAAGCTTTAGAGCTTAATTGGCTTCTACATTTGGGTCAGCAAATGTTCCCGCTACAATGCCAGCGAGGGATTCTTGCAACCTATTCATGTTTCTCACCAGCGCAACAGCAGCTAAAAAGATAGGCAACCATGGCTACCGTCGTGGGATCAGCAAACTTCTTTTCACAGCTGTAAATATTTGTAGTGGAGCCAATTAGAGGCAGCGTGCTTTTGTCAGCATTGCCTAGGAAACATCGATACCTCCTCCAAAGAATCCCCCACCTCTCCTTATCCTACTGGCATTTATTGAACAGTAGTGTCAGCTCTGGTGGTTAATGTTGCCTCCTACACGCACGGCGTTAGAAGCTCTGTTTGCACTAGGTGAGAAACTGGCTGTGACAAGGAACAAAGCTGCTTCTGGAGACACTGAGAACCTGGGTTCTTGCTCCTCAGCTCTCTGGTGGACCTATAAAACCAGTAGGGAAGCAGCTTTGAAATACCCCAGGCAGCGAGCTTCTTTTTAAACTGACAGAAAGATTTCAGCATTCTTTTATATCACTATTTGTATGCAAAATCCCCCTTTTGAGCAAATACCTTTCAAGAGCATTTGGGGACTGATGTATCTGCTCACAGGGCAATTCCATAAGCAAGAGAGCCACATGTATAGAAGTCACAGATAAAATGGCGATTCCTTTCACTCAGAGTGTAAAAGCAAAGATAACCTCGTAAATCTGGGAAACATTCAGAGAACAATTCCCTTACATCCTTCTGTGCAAGGTACCCCAGAACACAAGGCACCTACATGCAACATACCTCAGCTACAGATTTTCCAAAACACAGGGTTCTGTGTATCCTGTCAGTTTTACACAGTCTTTACCATGTCTAAACGTCCTCGACTTGCACTTGTCTAGTGCTTCATTGGTGTTCAGGACAAAATCTAGTTCATTAAGAAAACGTAAAGGTGTAGCACATGGAGTAGGTCAGATGGTAATCCCCAAACTGACTATGCAGTTATATGCCATGCGGATGACAGGCCATTTAAAAAACTTCCTATTAGCTACCCACTAACATCTCCTCTCTGATTTTTAGAAGTTTTCCAGCTCATTCTCAAGATCTGTAATATAGTCTTTCATGGCAAACCACTTCAATACAGGGTATGGCTACAAGCACGTGCATTCATGTTCCATAGCTATCTCTGTGCTTCATCTCGGTTCTCAGTATTTTCTCTGGTTTCATAATTTAAAGAAAACATCATTCATACAAGCTGCCAGGTGATCAGAGAAACAGGGCTGTGGTTCCACAGAGGATCTTTATGTTGGATGCATTATAAGAATTTGCGGATGCGCTATGAGAATTTGTGGATGCATTATGAGAATTTGTGCGCTATTCTTGCTCAAGTAAACGGCAGCCAAACCCACGGTGAGTACGGTGCAAAGGCTGTGATGACTCTGCCCCGCTACAGTAAGCATTCATGCAAGGCATTTTCCGCTACCTTAATCAGCCATGCAGGGAGCGATATTACAGCTGCTTAGCAGACACTGAAACAGGTAACACATGTATGGCATGAAAGAAAGAGAGCAGGAAAAACTGTTAAAAACCCCCAACTTGCTAAAACAGCCCTAAAGCATTTCCGACTTTTAAGTGAATACAGACAAATGGAGGGAAGTTGTCAAATAGATCTATTTCTTCTGCAAGCATTTTGGAAGCTGATTAGTGTCTCTTCCTGCCCTTTCTACTGATGCACTGATTGAAATTTCACAGTTTTCCAGCCAGAAGCAGTTGGCAACAACCACAACTGCAGCAGAAATGTGAAAGTATCAATGTCAGAGGGTGAAGGAGCAGGAGCCACTGGCACCCTGCTAACATATACGAACATGTCTAGTTTTACAGAGAAGTGGTGCAGTTGTTTACCGTCAGATGGGATAACAAGATCATTGCTCAGGCACTCCAGGATGCAAACATCATCGGCTTCCATGAACAGAAAGGTGACAGCTCATACTGTGATAACTATTATGGTACCTCATTTCTCATGCTGCTATATAAATCTTCAGGAGAATAATGGTCAACAGGCTTGCTCAAAAGACTAAAAAAGAAATTTTGGGATGTCAATGCATCAAGATTAGGTTAATATAATTCTGTATCTAGGCAGATTCAGACAGAACTGTAAGAAATATACTTCCAGGCTTACCAGCCTAACCAAAGTCTTGATGCTGTTCTAAATCATCTGCAGATATATGGCTGTCCAGGCAATTGGGGAACTGCCATTCACTCCATTCATTATCACAAAAGAGCAAGTGTCTTGGATCAAGGTGGAAAAGAAGCTCCTTTAGCTGCCAAAACCAATACTAAGTAAGGCTGTGTCTTTGCAGGACTCCTGCCTAAAAACTTGAACAAAGAGAAAACAAGGACCTCACGGACATTATCATTTTGTTGATGACAGAATATTCGACGACAGAATATTCAACTACAGAATAGTAAAGCTATTATCAAATCAGAGGTGACAGAATTGCCGGTCCATTAATTCTGCCAGTAACTGAGCTCTACACACCAGAGGATGCACAGCTTATTACTGACCATGATGCTGTGTTGTCAAATGACTCAATTTTAATAACACCATAAAGAAAACAGACTGTATTTCAGTAGCTCCAGCCATTTGGAAAACATGTGCAGGTTTATACCAAGGGTAACACCCAAAACCATGGGCAAATACCCATGTAGCTGAAGTCCTGCAGAGTAGCGTGAAAGCTAGAGAACTTGACAAGTGGGGTTATGATCCATTTGAGGATCATCACAAGCTTCTCTCACTCTGTCCAGGCACCAGTAACTTAAGCAAAAGAGGGGGAAGGAATTGGATAGTTTACTAACTAATCCCATCTTTTTGCTATATGCCATTCTATTTGCTGTATTTGCAGTGAGAGCCTGTGCCACAAAGGCTACTTCCCAAATATCCACTGGGATTTGCATGTTCCCTGTAGGTTCCTTCCATCTCTTCCCTGCTGCCATAGACTGGCCCATCAGCAGCGGCTGATGTTCCTCCTCTTAGTAGAGTCCATGATCACAGCACCAGCAATGTGGGGAGCTCTTGAGAAGGTGAGTCATGTCAAAGGAGTGGCTCTATCAGTCTTTATGACCCAATCTACTTTGCAACCTTCTTTACCTTGTAACGATAATAAACACCCACTGCCTCATTCTAGTCATTTTTTTTCCACAAAGCTCAGTATGCTTGTATTATCTGATCAAGTACTTCCTATTGAGCTTACGCATCCCCAGTGCTCTGAACATGTGTCCTCACCCACTTCACCAACCCCTGCAAGACACATGGGAGAAAGCAACACTTTGTTTAGAAAAGTAATTTTCCCACTCTTTCTAATAGTATTTTATTTATATATTTTACAGCAATTTAGCCATATATAAAAGAGGCTGTGGCCTGATCTGGCACTTCTTACCACAAGGCAGTCTATCCCTACGTAACATGGTAGGCCAGGCAAACTCTCAGGATTGCAGCTTTGAGGCAGCTTATGTTCCCCTGGGACTCACCTCTTCAGTCATGGTGTTTTGGCACATAAGCTCTGACTTGCCGTAGTACAAAGACCACTGCAAAAACTGGAAGAAGATTGCTCTTCATCCTACTGGTCCACCTGAATGCACCACGATAAAGTTCTGCTAGCCTGGAGACTCTGCGCTAATGATCTGAAAGTCCAGCATCCCAGAGAGGTGAATCTGTACGTAAATGTGATAAAAGATGAAAGAATTCTCAACATTCTCTTAATGTTTCTCTCACACACACAGAATCATCAAAACTAAGAGACAAACACAGTGTTACAGTTCAGTGAGTACAGGATTATTTAATTTATTTATTTCAAAGGCATTTATTTTTCAATCAGGGATCCCACAATTCCTATCATTCCATCTTCAACACCTCTAACTTACAAAAGAAAAAAAACCATATCAACCTTTCACTGTGCTGCTCTGCAGATTGTACTGATAATACTGGGATATCACAGCTTCCATATCATCCAATTTTGTCTTACTGTAGAAAAATACCTATCTGCCTTTTACAACTCAGATTTTTTAGAGAATGGGGACCCAGC
>RSEF01000002.1:1663449-1700891 GCA_003993805.1 Himantopus leucocephalus | reverse complement strand
GGGCTTTGAGCAACCTGATCTAGTAGGAGGTGTCCCTGCCCATAGCACGGGGGTTGGAACCTGATGATCTTCAAGGTCCCTTGCAACATATACCATTCTATGATTCTGTGATCTTCTGTCCAGATCATCCAAAGTGTCATTGAGTGTGTAGANAGTTGGAACCTGATGATCTTCAAGGTCCCTTGCAACATATGCCATTCTATGATTCTATGATCTTCTGTCCAGATCATCCAAAGTGTCATTGAGTGTGTAGAGAGGTAGGACCTGGTTACTCTGGATTAGAAGGATTCAAATTGTCCATCATTGATTATTATGATTATTAATTAATTATGATGCCTTAGTAATATCTATATGAACTTTACATAGCACTGTAAGTGGTCAAAAAACATGGGTTCACCTGGTAACTGAGTAGACACTCAGCTGAGGCAGCTGTTTGTAGGATCCTTGTAGTGTTAGAGTCCACAGAGAGGGAAAGACATCTGCAGAGGTCCTTCAGTTTACCTTAAGGTCTTAGGTCTACACTGGGAATTAATCTGAGCCATACTTCTCCTCAGCCTTGGGTTGCAGTTGCAGATTTTCACTCCTTACCGATCAACGTAATGAGAAATCCCTGTTATTTTTAATTCTCCTGGGTAAATGCTGCCTCAGAAGGAAGCTTTCACTTCCAGCAATAATCTTTTCAAACACTCCCTTTATATATAGTATAAGGTGGAGCTTAGGCAATGTTTAATAAAAAAGTCAAATTACTGGCAAGGTATCAGAGCAGTACTTGCTTTTGCTAAAATCAACTTTGACAAATGCTTTAAAATTGTTCCTTTCATTCAGGTGCAGCCTTCTTAGTGAAAAGCTGACAACAGCCCTGGACGTACAGCAGCAGCAATCTCCCAAGAGATCTTCAATTCTGCACTCAGCCAAAGGGTACATATTTTCTATTACCCATGGCTCCAGGATTCCATTCTAATACACGCTATTGATGTTTTCAGCCGAGCTGAGTAATTGCTCCCGAATTCGTGGGGGTCCTCACTTCTCAAGCTGTCTCTATTCACGAGGCTCAGTTTAGCAGCTGGGGTCGGGCGGTTTCTGCAGGCAAAAGATAGGTGAGGTGAGGGCACATGTATTTTCTATTTGTTGGGGGGGGGGTTGCTGCTTTTACCTTCCAATCCTTTTTTTCTACCCCTTCCCCTTTCTGAATCTTCCCATATTTTTGTCAAGGACTGAATTCCAATCTTCCTCTCAAATTGAATAATGACTGTTATATATAACAACCTAACTGCCGTCCCTGTTCAGCTGCTTATGGCAGCCCACACTGTGGCTCAGCAGTGAAGATTGTAAGAATGTTATTTTGTGTTTGCATATGATGCATAATTACCACAATAAGCTGGACGTAGACTGATCTACACTACATAAGTACCAGGCCTAGAACACCTACATCAGGAGCTGCTTACAGTTCTACTGCTCTAAATAAATTGCGTAACTGTTCACTAGACAGCAGGCAGAAAAAAGAAATGGGAGTTTCTCAAAATACTTTGTTTCCTATCAAAACCAGCCCTATATGACTCCATTATTCCCTTTCCAGCACATTTTGTTCATCTTTTAGAAAGACCTAGAAAGTCTTATTTCTCCACCCAGCATTTTCTTTGGCCTTGTACTTTCTTACCAGAAGGAGGTAAGAAAATGTGGCAGCGGGCTTTGTTCTGATGTGATTTTCTTCCCTCTCAACTTGGACGTTCACACCTACTGCTCGTGCTGTCTACAGGATGGACCCCCTTTAGGTCCTCATTTTTATAAACATAGTAAGAGTGAAATACACACTCCTAACACTCTGAAACTACTAAGTTGGAAAATGCTGCCTAAACCACTTAGCATTTTAGTTGTTTGTACTTTAATTCAAGGTTTCTAGTCCAGTAAGTTTATAAAAGTGACATAAAGGGCAGAACACAAGGTACTGGGAAGACAAGTCCAGAAAGTTGTATTTGCTGAACTGTTCCTCAGTTTTTGCTTCCGTTGTTTTGCCTTATTTTGAATTTTAGCTCTCAGGGCTCACTGAGGGTTTTTTTTTTTTTGATTGTTAAATGATCAGATTTGGTTACTTTACTGGGGGAGATTTGACCCTAAAAATGCAAAATTACAAGGTTGTCTTTTCGCAAGTGCTCACCCTGAGGTTTGATTCAGCTCAGCTCATTCTCGCTCACTTAACAAACGTTTTAATGAGATAGTTGTAGGAAAAACTTCTTATGTAACAAATTATATAACTGATCTTATCATTGCTTCAGAAAAGTTAGGTTGCAGCAACCATCTGGGAAATAAGAGCCTGAATCATCTGCCATACATACTCATATATATATAAAAATATATGTGTGTACACATTTGACTTAACATGAATCACATACAAAACTCTACGAAAATGCAATGCCAGCTGAAATCTTTTTTTCAAAGCTGTTATTACTGAATGAAAGCTGTACCCTTTGATGAATGATGCATTTGAGCCATTACAGATATGCAAAGACGTCTTGTTTGCACTTCTTTCAGCACTCAACAAAGCTTTAATTACTCCTCTCTTGTGCTACTTCAGCATATGACTCAGTGTAGGTGTCATCAGGACCAGTGAAATGGAAAATGGGGGAAAAAGTATTGCATTGATGAAGGAAGAGATTCATGCCCATTTTCCATTGTGTGTGGTAAGGACTAGCTATGCCATTCTGCTCTGGAGGGCAGGATCCACCAAAAGTGACAATTATCACTTCTGCATCTACCATGATAAAATAAACCATTTCCTAGGACTTTGAGGGAAGTTCTCCTTCTCTCCCAAGAGAAAAAGAGGTGTAAATGAGTGCTCAACACAGAGAAGCCTTGACTTAATCACAACCAGACCAAATGCAAGGAGGCTCCTCTTGGAGTAAAGTACCCTGCAAGTCAGGCAGTGGTTATGCTGTCCTTCGTGCAAGATCTGGGCACGACCAGATTGCCCATCAAAACACATTTATTATGATCCGAGTGTGAGTACACACTTACATTTCTTTCAAATTAACCAAAAAACCCTTCCATGATTTCGTATTTATAGCAACTACTGTCTTAAAGTTATATCTGCTGAAGGGTACAAATGATACTTGAATTGACCTCAAGACTGTCAGGACATATTGCACTGTCATTTTCTTTGTTCTGTTTTTGGAACAAATTTGAAGTGAGTCTGTATGAGTTGAGCTTTTTTTTTTTTTTTTTTNCTGTTTTGATCTGCTACTAAGTTGCCTCTCATCAGACTTCTTGTTAAATAGAACCATGGCATAAGGGTGTAAATGATATAGTACCATTTGTGTTACAAACCTTATACATACAGTATAATATTCAACATTTAAGTAATTTAATATAAAATAGCTACATTAAAGGGCTAGAAAAATATAATAATAATAATAATAATAATACACAGACATCAAATATTTAAAATAATAAAACACCTGACATTGCCTATAAAAGTAGGAGCACTGGTGAATCAGTACCTCCACTAAAAGGAAATAAGGTCTTTCTCCACAATGAAAGCAGAAATGTTGATTAAAGACCCAAGAGGAAGCCCTTCTACAGTGCTTTTCAAGGAAATGTGAATATCTGTGTAAAATTCTGGACTATCAGTGTAGAGCTTTCTCAAACTGCAGTTTATATCATTGTAAAGCTTCATCTGAGGGCAACGTGAATGGGATCAAAACATCTGTTTGCAAGACTCTTTCACAGAAAAAACTGTCATATTTTCCATACACAGTAAAGATCCATTCCCACATTATGGAAACTGTTACCCTTTATGTTCTGTTCAGTATGGCTTGGGCCAAATAACTATTAAACAGGCTGTCAGAGAAACACATAGTTGCTGAATAAAATAGAAGGACACCACTTGGTTAAATAGTTGTATAAAAAGTTGGAAACTGAAGATAGGAATAAACAATTATTTCTCCCAATGGAGAAATTGGCAATGGGATCCCTCTGAGTGTTGTGCTGTAACCTAGAATGGTCAAAATATATGTAACTAACTTAAAGGAAAGGGCAAATGGTGACATGACATTTTGCTGATGACAGTATTTGGAATAGTGAGGAAAAAAGGACTGCTATGAGGAATTATAGAAGGATATCTTGATCCCAATTGACTTTTGATTGAGTAGGAGATGACAAATGTATAGCACAAATAATAACCTACAAAACTAATCTTGAGAACTATTAGGAAAATAATAATATTTTATTTTTTTGAGAACAATACTGAAAGTATCAGCGTAGTGTTGTATGAATCCATGGACCTCTCAATGTCAAGTTCTGATTGTCCACCTCCAAAATGTACAAGGAACAAGAACAGAAACAGAGAAGAAAAGGATATTCAGAGCTGCTGAACTGCATTTGTGTAAGCAATGACGAGGTATGCTAGGATTCTCTAGTTCAGAAAATAATATGGCTGATGAAGGGTGTGGTAGAAGTCCATGAAGTCATGAGAAGCCTATGAAGATGGATTGAGGCATAAACAGAAGATAGGAGGAAATATCTTCAAAACAGATTAAAAAAACAAACAAAAAAGCCCCCCAAAACCCAAGACAACTCTTCATGCAAGTTATGGTACTCCTTACCAAAGTATATTTCAGGTACTAAAATTTTTCATGGGTCCAAGGGCGAACCGAAGTTCACAGAATATAAAAACTAGACTCCCATTCATCACTAACCACTCCTGATCCTGAACTAGTAGGTTTCTGTGAGAGTAGTTGTGAGCAACGCAACTAAGCTATGCAATGCCCATATGCTTGCTNATGGGTCCAAGGGCGAACCGAAGTTCACAGAATACAAAAACAGAGGACTCGCGTTCATCACTAACCACTCCTGATCCTGAAATAGTAGGTTTCTGTGAGAGTAGTTGTGAGCAACGCAACTAAGCTATGCAATGCCCATATGCTTGCTCTGTTCTAGTACTCTTGTGCAGACATCCACTTTGGCCACCGTTGGAGAGAAGTTACCAGGCTGGACTGACTCTCTGGTGCCATCCACTGCATCTGTTTTTAAGTTCCTAATATTTTTCAGCTCCAGCCAAGATGAAGAAGAAATGAATCAAAGATTTAATTTTTTTTAACAGATGTGTGTGATGGCATCTAACAGAACAGACTGAAAAAAATTTGTCATTGTGCTTCATACTGGTTCATGGCTTTCAAGAAGAAAGTATACAGGTTATCATCATAATAAGGAAATACTTAATTAACTTTGCAAAGAATGAAAATGATTTGCAGTTTGCTTCCTTGGAGGAGATAAAATGTGTAAAATTATGTATTCCTATTTCAATCCACAATTTTGTGAAAAAGCTTAAGTTTTAATCAATGCATTAAATAATCTGTCATTTCCTCAGAACTGATAATGAAAAAAATACAAACAAGTTTATCACTACAGTTTTGTAAAAAATATTTCTTATTTCATCTTGTACTTAACTGTAACCTTCTTACTTAAAGCCTAACACTCAAAATATCTTTTACAAACATTGCTATCCGTTGTGTTTTGGCAATATTCCCAGCAAGAAATAGAGGATTGGAAGTACCTGAATATAATATCCAAAAATGATTTCCTGGAGTTCTACCAAGTATTCTCCCATTAACAAAAAACTCAATTGCTTTAGCCAACAAGAAAAAAAATAATAATCTGGTATTAGAAAGGTTCTGAAAAATTCTTGGCAATAGTAAATGAGTGGTTGCTGCTATAGGTGGAGAATGCAGAAGTCTCCAAGCATTTGCTCTCTTTTTATAACCTGTTGTGTGGTTCATCAGTATTGAAAGTAGAATTCAGTCTAAGCTAACTTATCGCGGGTGATTTAAACAATGAGCATCTTGCATTGAAAACACAAGTGCATCCTGTTCCAGACAGGAAGAAAAAGAACAGTTCCTCATAAGCTATTTGCCAGTATTTTCTGTGCCCTATTTCATTACAGTGTGTGAGGTTTCTACATTATTTAGTATTTGCAAGATACATCAAAAAACTCATGTCCCTAGACATATTTTAACAGCTTATCATTTTAGGGAAAAGTATGCAGGCAAAATCTTTTGAAGTTGGTTGAAAATACATCTTGATATGTGCTATTGAATTCCAATTTGGGTCGGTAGAAACAAAAACGCACAAAGCCATTTATTTTCTCCTAGTACAGAAACAGAGGAGATGAAGAGGAAACATTAAAAGATTACTTCTTTTCCCCAAAAAATAATTGGAATTATAACTTTTTTCATTTTGTTTTTCTGTTTTCACTCCTTGAAATGCTAAGGGCAGGAACATAGTCACCAGTGCATACGACATAAGATAAAGATTGACTTACATCTAGGCAAGAATCCAGCTCCCCGATAGCGTTCTGACAATTATGGGTACTTTATATTAAAAGATTTTGTTCTTCTCCTCAGTGGACTTGAGATATTTTTAACTCCTAGTTAACAATCATTCAGGCTGCATTCCATATACGCACATACACAGTATAGGCAGAAATCATACTTTTACATTAAGAAAAATAGCACAACAGTTTTTAAATGACTTCCACCAAGATTTGCTTGTGTTATAAAGGCTTTTTTTCACTCTATTCTTTTCACGATTATTGAACCTCAAATAAACAAGTCCTTGGGCTACATATTCCCAGACTTTGCTTTCTAGCATCAAAGACACGCCCATGCCGTGTAGCAGGATGCCTTAACACACATTCCAGCAGGCATCAGGCCATGAAACACTTTCACATGTCACAAAAAAAGAAATCACCAACATCCAATGTGGCTACGGTGTATGCATGGGACACTGACGAAGCTGTGGGATTTACTGAGGGGGTTTAGCGAGTTGTTTGACTTCAACACGTCATGATCACAGGGTAATACTAAAAATACATAAGCTGTAATTATTTAGATTACTAGCAGTCCTATTTATTTATTAATTTGTTTGTTTGGAATTGTGGAGATGCCGAAATTGAAGTACAAGCCTTTCAGAGTTGCCATGACAACTGGACACTTTTCTTTGATCAGTGATTATAGTTGTACCATTTTGGCATCAGGCATGAACTTTGATTGCTATGGTAACGTCTCAGACATAACTTCTATTTTATTCATCTCATACTTTGTTCTCAAGGAGCCTCTTTGCTTTTCGCTTGTGAGGAAGCTGAGAACTGTGTCAGCTGCATCAGAGAGAAGCTGTTAGGAACAACACGAAATGGGCTTTCCCAGTTAAAGAATACTTCGCATCAAGAAGTGATTCACTCAATGTTCTCATTATACTTAGTAGCTGAGCTTCTTGGCTGACGTAAATGAAGGTAGCTCCATTAAAGGCAGTAAAGTCTCTTGAATCCCAATTGGGCACTAGAGCAAAATCACATTTCCCTGGTTGGATATGAACTGCTAGAGGAGAAGAATTCCCACTTCCACTTGTTAATGGTCTAGTTTGGCATTCAAACAGTGAAAGGCAATGTACAGAAAATGGTAGGGATGACAGACAAGATCAGAGAAAGGGAGGCAGATTTAAAAGCAAAAAGCAAACAAATAAACAAAAAAACCCAGAAGAACTTGTTTACCAGACTTGGCTTAAATTTTTGAAATGCATCTGAATTTGGAGATGAAAAAAGTTTCATCACTCTTTATAGAGATTTAATATTAGAAAATTCATGCAGGTTTCTGCAGGTACAATGGCAGGAAGTTGACCTGAACTGTGGGAGTAATAGAGAGTCTGAAAGACTATTAGTTCTTATAGGCAATACAGAAGTGATGGCATTTTGTAATCCATACAGAACAAGGAAAAGGATATATTTCTTCATATAACTTATATTTAAACTGTTACTCTTCACCAAAGCATGCTCCAGAGGCTAAACATTTTCAGGTACAGAAGGCTCTGAAGAAATTTAGAGAAATTTAGGCAAAGTCTATCGCGTGCTATTAAAATAAGGACATCATTTTCCTTCAGGAAACCTCTAAACTGCATATCGCTGGAGATTGAGAGAATATGGCAGGGTAATATCACTACATGGCTGACCTTCTTCTAAACTCTTCTATGAACAAATAAAAAAACCCAAAAAAATAAGGATGGTTTCATAGAATCATAGAATAGCTTGGGTTTGAAGGGACCTTAGAGATCATCTAGTTCCAACCCTCCTACTGTGGGCAGGGACATCTTTCGCCAGTTCGGGTAGCTCAAAGCCCCATCCAACTTGACCTTGGACACTTCCAGGGATGGATCATCCCCAGCGTCTCTGGGCAACCTCTTCCAGTGTCTCAAAACCTTCATCATAAAAAATTTCTTCTTTTTGTCAAATCTAAACCTACCTTTTTTCAGTTTAAAGCTGTTTCCCCTTCTGCCACTACTGGCCTTGGTAAAAAGTCTCTATCTTTCTTATAAGCCCTCTTTAAGTACTGAAGGGCTGCACTAAGGTCTCCCTGGAGCCTCCTCTTCTGCAGGCTGAACAACCCCAACTCTCTCAGCCTTGTCCTTATAAGAGAGGTACTCCAGCCCTCTAATCATTTTCACAGCCCTTCTCTGAACCTGCACCAACATGTCCATGTTTTCCCTGTGCTGAGGGCTCCAGAGCTGTGTGCAGTACTCAGCATCCTGTTAAGCATCCAGAACATTTATATACTGTGAAGCACGGGTGCCAATCTGTGTAATTCCTGGAGGTCGTATATCTCACAACCAGTTCTACTCCTTCTGACATCTATCTTGCAGCCTTAAGTAAATGCACTGACATACTGATTTTGCTGAAAATAAAATAACAACAATTGATGAGTTGGAATAATTGTTATCCTTAAAAGGCTACTCAGACTTCCTTAATTTATTACAACAATTTAAGTTTAGACTGTACAGTAAAAATGTCTAAAGTCAACAGTGAAGAGCAGGACTTCCCACGGGTTGATAAAGAGAAAAAAATATATGATACCTTAATGGGCTTGTAATGTTACTCATCTGTATCTCATTGTAGCTATTTCTAGAGCTAAACCCACCTCTCTCCTGTATAAGTATGTGAAAAAAATTCTACCTTTAAATAAATAAATAAAGAGATGGCAGCACTGTGTGGGCTGCAGTAAAAGATTATTCATCTACCACACAATGTCTGCCAGGTGCTTTGTAGCATTAGATCAACTTGGATATTATAGCATCCAAGTTCTACATGTTTACATGGCGACAGATTTTAATCTGTTCTGCTCAGCTCAATCCAATACTGCAGAGTTCAGCATTAGTCCATGAAGTGATCTGGAGACATGAAGCTACTCATAAGTGTAAAGTAGGAGGTCATCAGTCCAACCTGAAATGTGCTGGATTTCATATGTACTAGGCTGAAATCTTCAGTTCAACAAGTGGTTGCACAACAAAGGTGCCAAATCTGCAGAGATACCTATGATCTGTGAGCAGTTGAACTTTCTCACTATACATGACTGAGGAAAAGTTTTTTCTTCAACGAGGAGTATTGGTGTGGTACGGCACTGAGCCAGGCTGGAACAAGCAGGTAACCCCAGTGCAGTATTGTACCACCTGTAAGCCACGCACACTACAACCTCACGAGATGCATCAGAGTACCTTCAAGCCCTGTAGCAGGAGACGAAGTCTTTTTCAGAGACCTAGTCCTCACTGGTGTATGATCTTCTCTAAGTGCTGAGAAACGAAGAAAACAAGTGCTCTTTGAAAAACATATATTCACTAAACACAACAAGAAGAGCATGCTTAGTAGGAAGTGCAAAAGGACAAAAATAACTGTGTTCATGGTTACAAGCTTTATTCAAAAAAGAAAAACCAACAACAAAAACCAAAAAAAAACCAAAACCCCCAAATCTCAAACGGTCATGACTATCCAGACTACCTGGAATTGAGCATTTAATAAAACAGGGCAGTAAGCATGTGCCTTTTGGGAGAAAACTTGTAGAGATTGTATTTACATCCTGCTCTAAATTTCACCACAACTGAAACTGAAGCTGATGATGCCACACAGTGTTCTACCACATGGAAATCATATAAAATCTGAAAGTGTTTTCTGAACACTTACTTTTCATCTATTTTAAAATTCACACCTGCAGATATTGCTTTAAGCCATACAGCAATGACCTTTTTGTGCTTTTTCAAACACATGAGGTCAGCCATAGCCATGGATTTGCTCTTAAATCAAATTACATTGTACATAGGCTATAAAAATTATCTCATTCTAGAGATTTTTTGGGTTATTATCAGATCATCCCTAAGGTGACATTCAGAAGGTTTTTTGGAAGGGGATTATAGAACAGTTTATGTTGAAAGGTACCTTAAAGATCATCTAGTTCCATCCCCCCTGCCATGGGCAGGGAGACCTCCCACCAGACCAGGTTGCTCAAAGTCCCATCCAGCCTGGCCTTGAACACCTCCAGGGATGGGTCATCCACAACTTCCCTGGGCAATTTCTTTCAGTGCCTCACCACCATCAGAGTGAAAAATTTTATCCTGCTATCTAATCTAAATCTCCCCTTTTCCAGTTTGAAGCCATTCCCCCTTGTCCTATCACTACATGCCTTTGTAAAAAGTCCCTCTCCGGCTTTCTTGTAGGCGCCTTTCAGTTACTGGAAGGCCACTATAAGTTCTCCCTGGAGCCTTCTCTTCTCCAGGCTAAACACCCCCAACTGTCTCAGCCTGTCTTCGTAGGAGAGGTGCTCCAGCCCTCTGATCATATTCGTGGTCCTCCTCTGCACTCACTTCAACAGGTCCATGTCCTTCTTATTGCTGGGTGCTCCAGAGCTGGACACAATATTCCAGGAGGGGTGTCACCAGAGCAGATTAGAGGGGCAGAATCACCTCCCTCGACCTTCTGACCATGCTTTTTTGATGCTGCCCAGGATGCAGTTGGCTTTCTGGACTGCGAGTGCACATTGCCAGCTCATGTTAAGCTTCTCATCACCCAACACCACCAAGCCCTTCTCCTCAGGGCTGCTCTCAATCCATTCTCTGCCCAGTCTATATTTGTGCATGGGATTGCCTTGACTCAGGTGCACTTGGCCTTGTTGAATGTCATGAGGTTCACACAGGCCCACCTCTCCAGCCTGTCCCTGTCCCTCTGGACGACATCCCTTCCCTCCAGTGTATCAACCACTCCACACATCTTGGTGTCATGGGCAAGCTTGCTGAGGGTGCACTCAACCCTACTCTTCATGTTGCCAACAAAGATGTTAGACAACACCGGTCCCAGTACAAACCCCTGAGGAACACCACTCATCACTGGTCTCCACTTGGACATCCAACCATTGACCAGCACTCTTCGGGTGTGACCATCCAGCCAGTTCCTTACCCATTGAGTGGTCCATCTGTCAAATCTGTGTCTCTCTCATTTAGAGACCAGGATGTCAAGTGGGACAGTGTCAAACATTTTGCATAAACACTTTGCTTTGATGGTAACTCATTTTCCAAACTATTTTACAGGTCTCGCTGTGTTCTGTGTCCCTATCAGCTTTCTTTTCAAAAGCATCAGCGCAGATGGAGAGTTTTTCTTTGGCCTTTAAAGTCTGTTTGACCACATCAGTCTGTCTCAATCTAGGTTTTACTTTATCATGGCACTGCGTTTTAGTCAACCAGTCATCCAGTCATATAAGGTGATAGACTTGTGTATCTGATGAAGAAATAAATGAAGGTTCTTTGAGACATGCTCTAAAAGTAATCTGCATAGTAAATCAAATGCAGACAATATTGCTAGGCAGGGTGCAGTCCTTAAGTCCTGCAGAGCTATAGTGAAGTTTATGGAATTTGCATTCGATCAATGAGACTGAGTAATTTCCAACTAGAAGAGGAAATCCTGTGTTAGACAGAAATGGGAACTTCCATCTTCTCTATCAGCATAAAAATGTACATAATCAATCCCAGAAATAACTTAATAACTTTTTTCTGAGTGTGAGTATCGGCTGGAGTAAAGTGTAAAACCCTTCGTATTAAGTAGATGTTACAGTTTGTAACACAAATTATCTCTTTTGAGCAATAAAAGTTAAAGATTAGCTTAATCAGTTTGAATCTGAGGTTTTTACAGTCTTTCTGTATAAGTTTATATTTTTTTTATACCAAAATATTCTTTTTAACCATCTAATGATCATGTTTCTCCTGGAATCTTAACCAGCTTTTAGCGGTATTGTATCATGTCATGTGGTAGTCAGATTCACAGTTCATTTTTGCAGAGGAGAAGCAGATCCATGTACTACTCTTCTTTCTCTTTTTTTTTTTTAATTTTAAAAGAAGAAAGTATTTATCTCCCCTAGTTTCAAACACCTCAGAGTCAGATACCCAAAGTTTATTTATCTAGCATTTATTATCAATGAAGAGAAAGATTTTATCAGATTTATCAGAGTATGGTTTGTCTGCCTTATTCTAAATACCTCTAAGAAACTGAATGAGTGACCCTGCAGAGTTTTCTGTGTCTGTTAATCAAGTCTATTTGGAGCCCAGGAAGACTGTTTTAGATCTGGCCACTTAGAGATACCCAGGTATGGGTAGTTGCCACCCTGAATATATGTGACAAAGCAGCCACAGTGAACATGGCTTTAATTATATTCATCTACTCATGGAGGTGAACAATCCTAGTCTTTTTAAACTCTTCAAATGGCAGATTTTCTGTGCCTTCCCTTATCTCATGGTCCTTCTGTGGAATTTCTCCAGCTCTGGCAGTACGTTTTTGTCTTCGAACCATCAGAACTGAACCCACATTCCCACTGAAGCTTCTCTTTTGTTTCACATAAAGGCAGGATACTCCACCATAATGTTTTCAACTTGTTCCATGTACAATCTAATTTTTCATTGGCATTTTTACTGCCTATCAGCATTAGGAAGAGCTTTAGTTTTACTGGTGCCCTGGTCCTTTACTATGAGAGGATACTTTTCATCTGTCTTTGGACATCCATAGTGGATGTCTGCATCTGAGCTAGTCATGTTGACCTCTCTTCATAGTCAGCGCTATTGAGGTTTGATGATCTGATCTATTTTAGATGTGCACTTCAGGATGAGTTGACCTGTTCTTCAGACTTTGTTGATTTTATGACTAGATCTTCATAGATCTTCACAGATCTTCACACAGTGATTATCTTAGAATTTTACATTTGCGTTTTGCCAGATGCACCCGATCAAATGTGAGTTGTTCAGTGGAAAGCCCAAAGAGATCCAAGTCTGATCTTTTAATTTTTAATTATTTTTTTTTAAATTTTTCATTTCCATCTTTCTTTCCTGTAATGCACAGGAATCAAAATTTCCACAGCTTGCAGCAATTTGAGACTGTTCGAAGTTTCAGCCCCAATTCCATCCGATTCTTTAGTTCTAACAATGAAAGTTGAATACTAGCTAGAAACCTGACTAACATCTTCCTTACAGAAAAGCAAAAGAAACTTTAATGATGTAGATCATATTTGTTACTTATAACGCTATGGACCCTTGTCGCTGGCACAGTAGACTGTCTTTAAGAGACACAGGCTCTTTCCCTGGCTCAGGTCAAAGGCTTGATGCTTATCAGTTACTTCACCTCCATGCACTTCGGTGTCCCAGATGTAGTAATGTGAATGACAGAGAGTATCTACTGTGCTTTGGGATCTCCTGAGGAGGAGCGCGATGGAATGCCTATGTGTTATTCATATGCTTTATGTTTTATGTATGGGAAGAGTTGTTTGGTTTTGTTTTTTTTCCTTACTGGGGTAAAAGAGTTTGATTCTGTTCCTTCCACTAAAAATACAGGTTTTCAAAGTGACAGATGGCCTTGCTATTATCAATTGTCAGAGGCTTTTTATCACTATTGAAGCAGAAAAAATGGATAATGGATTTTATCAGGTGTGCTCTGAAAAGCTGCAGCATGGCAAGACTTTTTGATCAAAAGCAAAAAGCAAAATATCGCTTTCTTTGGCCCGCACATGTGACTCATCATATGCATGAAGAATGTGGGCTGTTCTGCAAAATGAACTTCATCTTTTTCAAGAAGGGCACAGATTTGCAGGGTTGATGCATGCTATTGAAGATTATGAAGTGTCAATCAAGGTTTTCACTTAAAGGAACTTCCATGCAAGAGAAAAGAAAGGCAAGACCGATATGTGAAATGGAATATGAAGGAGTTTGGGTTTGTTCCATTTTTAGACAGAATGGGGCAGATCTTCTCCCGTTTAGGAAAAGGTATCAAGTTGGTTGTACTTCAGTTCTGCCAGAATTCCCTCTTCACATAATCATAGAATCACAGACTGGCAGGGGTTGGAAGGGGCGTTTGGAGATCATCTAGTCCAGCCCCCAACAAAGCAGGTTCACCTACAGCAGGTTGGACCAGAACATATCTGGGCGGGTTTCGAATATCTCGAGAGAAGGAGACTCCACAACCTCTCTGGGCAGCCTGTGCCAGTGCTCTGTCACCCTCAAAGGAAATAAGTTTTTCCTCATGTTCAGACAGAATTGCCTGTATTCAGTTAGTCTGTCTTGCCTGCTGCTGTGCCCCTTCACCAGTGTTCAAGCTGCTTCCAGATAGGTCTTCTGAGAAGTTTTGTAAAATATTCCCGTAAGAGTTATGTGTTCAGTGCAACAACAACAACTACAACAAATCACTATAAATGCTGAGCTGGGAGAAGATGTGTAAATCACTTTCAAACAAATGTGTAAAATGCTGATTTGAAGCCAAAAGGACATTTCCTGAAGTTAGTATACACCAGCAAGACTATGGCAGAAGTCATCTGGTCCACCCTCTAGCAGGTAATAGTGCATGGCTTGATTCCTAGCATGTAGGAATGGTACAGCATGGAGTAAATGTTGAATAATCACCAGTTTAGAGGTACCTGGGCTGAAGGATAAGCAGGAGTTATTGCAAAGAGCAAAAGATCTCGTTCTTTGCTCTGACCTTTCCAACTCAATCGATGTACATGACACTGATGCTTGACATGAGACTGCAATCATCCCCCCCAAATCCTAGCTCAGTAGATCATGCTTGTTTAGGTATCTTCTACCATGCACAAACACACTGTGCAACAAGAGCATCAAGAAGTTAAAAGTACACAGTAAATATTTATTGGCTGACACACACTATGGAGTGCAAGGATCCATATGCTACCAAGTGAAAGATTAATATGGGCGTGACCCTAAATGTGACATGCAGAGCATCTCTGCTGGCCAAGCTTGCTTTGCTCCTTTGTGCAGTTCTTGTTGAGTTGCCATCTTTCAGTTCTCTGGGTTTTTTCCCAAGGGTTTTAATAGCTTCTTATGTCAATACCTTTCAGTCCTTGAATCCCTACTAATCACTGTCTTCAAAATTTCAGTGATGCCTGCATTTTTGCTTTTCTCGCATGGCTTTAACATGCAGTCTTCCTCACAGCTGAAAATTATTTTCCCAGCAAAACTAAGCCAAGATCCCAAAACTGTGCTGCACCAAACTGAACCTGGGATCACACAGATGAAACTGTAGGCTGTGGCTTACAAGGCTTCTGGAAGACAAGTGATGTGGGGACTACATCTAGACTTGACACGGCTGATTTGTCTTCCACTGAGAAAACAAGTTTCAGTATTTGCTACATATTGGAAGAAGATAGCTGCTGAATGTTTTTCATCAGGGCCTACAGTTTTTAGATTATCAGAATCTACATGAAACGGACTTCACAAGATTAATGTTAGTCATGAATAAACAGTTCAGCAGAAGAATTCACGTTTTCAAGCAAGGAAGGAATCTTGATCGTCTTCCAAGAAATACAAACCAAAATAAAACAACCAAAAAAAAATGTAGATCAGGAAGAAGGGCTTATTAGTAATTCTCAATATGCCAGTTCACTTTCCACTGAATCTGAGAACTCACATCAATGCAATTGACTGCAGCCGGAACTGCCCAGTACAATGTACTAGTTAAGCAATGAATAGTGTCTGATAATTTCTAACATGAATGTGCTCACAAATAAATGCAACATTGGTGGCATAAATCTCTCATGGATGCCTAAAAAGAAATGTTAGCACCCAAATCTAGGCATAAAATATGTAGAGCCTCTGACATCTTCTCAGTATGGACTATTCAGCGCAGCAACAGTGAGGAATAGAAGAAACTCCTCACAAACAAGGTTGGACTGATTTCAGTCAGAGCGAAGGTGGATAAATCAGTGGGATGACTGGGATCCAGTTTCATCCTGGAAACAACGCAAACGCAGAACTTCAGGAGAACTCACAGAATTTGAACCTATTCGAACAGGAAGAGAGGGAGGAGAGCATATGTGCATGTTTGTGCAACAGCTCATCAGATTATTTATCTCAGGTTTACAGGCAGGCCAGCTACCTGAGCACCAAGTTGACCTGTCCAGACTGCTCCGGATTTCAGAACTCTCTAGCTCAAAAATCAGTGTGTGTTGCATAGAGACACTGTGGCAGTTTAACATTTGAGCCCAGATCTCTTTGATTCCCCCTAAAACTTGGTAAAAGCAGTCTTCTCTTTTATTTCTGTACATCCATTTTCCTCCCTGTCAGTTCAAGTACCAGTGAGTGTCACTGAATATTCTCAATAGGCTTTCCAAAGATGAAAGGCTAGTATAGTTTTGCAGTAATGTACCCATTTGTCTTCCAGAAATGAAGACCCTATGCCCAAAACTCTTACCGGAGGGGTAAAAACCCACACAATAAAGCACTTTGCATCTGGAAATTCTAATTTCTTTTAGCTACAGATGCTGAATCTCGAAAAGCAAAAGCCATAGCAGACTGAAGCATGGGGAAAAAAAAAATTGTAAGACATTAATTGGATCAAAGCAAGAAATAGAGAACTTATTTCTTCTACCCTACAGCTCATAAAAAATAAAAATGAAATGCTGTCAGACAGCAAAATGAATTTCAAGGAAACCATTAACATGAAAACAGAGAGGGGAAAAAGCTCCATACGATGCATTGAGTGCGTGAAAGCAGAGGCAGAGCTAGCCGATCTGTTTATCAGAGTAGGCGGAACATGCTTTTTGGTGGCAGCCTGACTACACACAACTATTTGTCTCTTATGACGTCTAGAAATACAGAAGAGCACTTTTTAGTGCTTAACTCTGAAGTAGCAGGCTTTGCCAACTTTGGCTTTTCATCTCTGATTTGCCGACAGAACATGGCATTTTGTGGAATTAATTTGGGGTAGACTTTGAAACAACTTTCATTATGTTTAGATTGACACAATACGCATCGTCATTGACTGCAAAATAGTGATCTAGATTGCATAGGTCATCAAAATGATATCAAAATTATGCTAATAATAATGCCTTAACTAGAAATTCAATCACATAGAATGATTTGCGCCATGGGAGGGATTAAATAAGTTAGATAGACTTTGAAAGATATAAATAAACTTAAAATACTTCAATGTTTTTCATCCATATTCAGGGTTATCTGTCTTTTCTTCCATGGCAACTTTTGATAAACTCAATGATGTGTTAAAAAGGAGGTATTTTAGTACTTAAGTCCATGTATACTGATGTAAAATCTTACTTGCCAAAAAATCAGACTCCAGATGAAACCCCCTAAAAATTAGCAAAACCAAAAGAGAATGTCTGAGGACTTTTAAAAGCAAGGGTTGCAAGCACTAAATGAACCTGTTGCAAGTCAATTATGTTGCCTAGTTTTGTTTAGGGGCCCCTGTGAAGCCTAGCACTCATTCTGCTATTCTTTCTTAATTAATACACGTCTTTCTTGTTTGGTTGGTTGGGTTTTTTAAAGCAATTTATGCATTACACCAAATATTCTATGCCTACACACAGTTTCTCAGTGTATTTAGATATAATTTCCTTTAACTAATGCATGGAGAAGAATCATCTTCTATGTATCTGGAAAAATTTGAAACATGAAAGATATTATGAAGAACTAAAACAAGAAAGCAATTTTTAAAAAAAGGTGAAAAAAAAGGGTCAGATTCTCAGCTGTTTTAGACCACTGTATCTCCACTGTCTGAATATTGCAGGGAGCTCAGTCTCTCCTTCCTAAAGGTAATACTGCAGGAAGAGCTACCACCCTGGAGCCTGTTATTTCTCTGCCAGAAGTTGCTTATCCATAGTGGAATCAGCAGAGATAACAGATTCCTAGTTGCTCCAGTGCAAATTTTGATGTCTTAGATGAAGCCTACCTCATCAGGAATTCATTCATGGCTGACTGATTCACGGACTAGAGCAGAATGCTGTCTTCTGATAAGCATGCCACAGTGGCAGAAACCTCCAGCAAAAGTTGGGAGCAAGCACTTTCTTAGTATTTTTAAACCAGGTCAATAGTGGGAAAGAAACAAATGAAAAAATGTGGGATTTATTTGAATAAATGTAGCCATATTACACTGGGGAGGTCTCCATGTGACCTTTTCACTTGGACAAGCATTTGCTGTCAGTGGTGATCGAGGCTATGATATTTATGGTACCAGCCATCCTATTTTACAGTAGGCATCTAAAGTTGGGTTAATCATCACCTGAAGTGCCTGTTCTTCTAAGGGAATAACAGGAGCCCAGGTGGCTGCACTGCAGTTGGAAACCTCTAGGCTGTGGACGTCTAAAGTTAGGGGAGATGAATCTCAGCCTTAATGTCGTGACTGAGTACTACAGCATGATGGAACTTACAATTCCGAACAGCCAAGTAAAGTGGTTTCCCCTGGCTATCAGGGGAATAATGAATCTCAAGTGGTTGCCCTGATGAAGAGGCATACTCAAAGGCAGCTGTGCACAGTTCCCTGATATTTGTGTACTCAGTTGAAAAATAGAAGCTTTGTGCATCAGTGAGAACAATATCTCAACTCAAGCTGTGCTGTTTAGCTACAAAGATATGACAGCTAATCTATTGTTAGGGATTTTCAGCATTCTCTCCGAAATATCAGATAATAAAAAAACAGGCAAAACCAGAAACATTCCTGTTACCTTTGAGAATTTCTTGTTAGGGAGTCTGGAGAGTTTAGGACTATGGGCACATGTGATGTGTGTCTGAGGGACTGAAAATAATACCTAGTGCATGCTACTTATTAATATAGATGAAACCCTAACCTCTTCATAGATATATTTCATTCATTCCTATCTCCAAGGAGGCCAGAATTTATCCTATTTCCTAAAGAAAATAAGAATCTTATAATAATAAATATTCCTAAAATAACTAGGACAAAGCTCCGGAGGCAAATTTGGAAACTTGCATCACTCGTGAGTCCCAAGATAAAAGAGCTTGGTGTAGTTTGCTGAGATATTCGCTGAAATCTGTATACTTTTTTCAATGCATCAGGCATTCTTATGTGACGTTCACACATGTTCATCCTCCCATAAACGCAATTCCATACAATACGTTGCTTCATCATCTTCCACTTCTGTCCCTTGCTAGTTCTTTATTATTGTCTTAATAGAATACCAACCTCCTGGAGGTTCTTTAAGCCTAAAGCAGTGTTTCAGAAGAAGAAAAACACCTGCTAATACATAAAGTCAGTGATAAAAACCAAAAACCTTAGAGCTAAATCTCTTTGAAAAAAACAAAAAGAGAGAGAGAGAGAGACTTGGTTCTCAGTCAACGTTGGGTTTCATTTCAGAAATGTAAAGGTGATCAAAAAGTTGTCCAGATCTGAAGTAAGCCATTAGCAAAATTCATATGCCTTCTAAGCACTTGCTAGTAGACTCACTGGGTAAACGATTTTCAAGCCAACATGCAGAAGTCAAATTCAGAGATTAACAACTGTGGATAAGCCTCAGGCAAAAGTGAACATCCATACTCCAACCGACTCCACAATTTAGCTGTAATGCTGGTATGGTTACATTATGTTTGCTTCTGAAATTTGTTTTTTTTTAGTGCTGGCTTCCACTACACTCTATTTCCCAATCTAACTCTGCCCTGTATCTCTTTCAAGTCTAACATATTTTTCTTGTCTTTGCTCAACATCTAAAAACATTTGTTTCCTTTTCAGATTTTATATTTTACTTCCACAGCCAGCTTTTTAGGTCCATTCTTTCACTTTAACCTTTTTGGTCTGACACTGAGGATCTCTGTCTTTGCAGTTCCTGAGCTAAGTGTCCCGCAAGTAAACAGCAGCATGAAATAAAGGTCAAATTAGTGTTTTCGAGATACAGGCTCCTCTTCTCCTTAGAGAGCAGTCTGCTCTGGTGAAGATTCCCTTCAGGATGATACATCCACTTCAGGTGTAGTGTCGGAGATGTTAGAAGCAGCAGCTCTTCCCGAATTACTAATATCCATTGTGCATCTCCCTGGAAAGAGCATGATTCTTTTGTGTAGTAAGGCTGAGCTGGCCATTGTCTCCTCAGGGATGCAGTATTTATCCCAAATGCAAGAAGCAGAATAAATGCTGAATACCTGTGTCTGTAAGAACACTATGTTCATTGCTCTTGCTTGTATTCTCATGTGGATGCACAGTTTATACCATCATCCCTCTTAGAAATTCTTCAGGGTAGCTCCAGCAAAACCCCAATAAGTGGATTCTGCATGGAGCTCCATCACAGCAGAATATTCTTCCTGTCCTGAAATAAAAGGTAGAGGATGGAAAAAGTATACATAAATACTATGCTCTTATATACCTGTACTAATACTACTACTACTATGATGATGGCCTTACCTAAAAATATGTGGAATTTATGGACAAATACAGACAGATTTCTGACATTCACTATTAATTTTCATCCTCTCCTTGCAATTCTAAATGTAGCTTTATTGCCACTTCTTCCTTACTTCATACGTAGATATTTTACCTTTCATTTTTCTGTTCCAATCCAAGATATAAGGGAAGCGCTTGGGGAAGCAAGGACATCTCATCATTATTCCCTGTGTGACTTTTCCTCTGTTTGGTCCAGATGGAGAATTTCATAGCAATCCTAAATAACACAGGAAACAGCGTTGCCTGATTGACTTAGTCTTTGTATACCAGGAGCCGTACTGGGAATCTGGTGCTTTTGTGCCTAGTTGTGGTAATACAAAGCCAGACATTCTTAGCAATATGTATTATCCTGTGTATGAAATACACTTGAAGCAATCGATTGATGCACTTAGAATTGCTTCGTACACCATCTGTATCCATCTGTACATGCTTGCACACTGTTTTAAAATCTGTCTTGATTACCAATACATTGGATAGAAGTGGTATTTTCTGTTAATGGAGTGTATTAATAAAGCTCAAATAATATTTCACTTCATTCAGTCCTATCAAACACATTCAATGTATGATTAGTTTAAAATTAGATACGTCTCAGTTAACATATGTTAATGCTTCTGCCTCCAACTCTCAGCAGTCACACTAAAATTATTGCACAGAAACAGACTTATTTTGGCAGAAATCAAGAAGTAGCAGTTGCAGTCTTTATGACTAAAAAGTTGAATTATTTTCAGAAAGAAAAGAAAAGAATGTTTAGAAGTGTGTCCCCTTTTTTTTATATACCTTCCTTGGTCTGGCAGAGAATTTGACCAACAGATTTGAAAGTTGTATTCATAAAAAAATGCTATAGAAACATTCTTCAAACAGTACCCTTTTAACCCAGGCCTTCTTATTTATGTAATAATTTGTATATATTTCAGAACATATCAGTGATGCCTTCTTCCACTAATTATCAGGTCATTTCTATTTAACATCACTGTCTGGGAATTTGTTACAAACATAATGACCTTAAAATCTTTACAAACACAAAATGATTTTAAATATAGCCCACTCTAACAGAGGTTTTCCCAGCCCCTCTGGCATCTCACATATTTATAGCAAAGTCACAGGATTTCTTCCTCAGATTTGTGCTTCTCATGCTCCTGACCACCTCTTACCCAATGGTGAGCTGTAGCACAAATTTGTGGCTCCCACTGTGAGATGTATTACCTGGGCAGGACTACTTCTCTGCAGCTCTTCCCCTATTTCATGGTATGTCCCAAGTAAAGGCAAGTGATCCCCACAAACCTCCACCGACCAGACCAGTCAACCTTAGATTTTTCTTCTATTCTCAAAACAAAGCTAAAATTCTCTGTCTCCTGCTGTGGGTTTTATAAGCACCATATGCAGCAAATGATCCTCTTCCTTGTTTTTTTGTGCCTTTAAAATGTTGCCAAACTGTACAGCCACTGTTATGTTACATATCATCAGCCTTGAAAGAGGCAAAGGAAATGGATCAGAACTACAAAACAGCTACAGCTCACTGTAGTATGCCTTAATTTATACCATATGGATCTTTTATTTCTCAGAGAACAAGGGCGTGCCACACATCTTCCCCAAAAAAAATTTGAAGCATAGTCCTCAATTATTCTGAAAAAGCAGATCAGCTGTTTTCACTTCCAAGGATATAACCCATGGCCCTGTAGAATCATAGAATCATGGAATCGTTTTGGTTGGAAGAGACCTTGAAGATCCTCAAATCCAAGCATTCGCCTAACACTGCCAAGCCCACCACTAAACCATGTCCCTCAGCACCACGTCTACATGTCTTTTAAATACCTCCACAGATGGCAACTCCACCACTTCCCTGGGCAGCCTGTTCCAATGCTTGATAACCGTTTTGGTGAAGAATTTTTTCCTTATATCCAATCTAAACCTCCCCTGGAGCAACATGAGGCCTTTTCCCCTCGTCCTTTTGCCTGTTACTTGGGAGAAGAGACTGACCTCCCCTCGCTACAACCTCCCGTCATGTAGTTGTAGGGAGTGATAAGGCCTCCCCTCAGCCTCCTTAGCCTATTTAGCATCCTCTTATCACTTCCACACCCCCACACTTCCATTTCCCGAATGGGATCCCGGGATCCCCAGATCAAGATCCCAGTGACATACTCTATTTTTCCCATCCTCCTATCACACGTTCCCACCTCCTGGCCATTGGCACCTACCACCTGTTGAGANCGTAGGGAGCGATAAGGCCTCCCCTCAGCCTCCTTAGCCTATTTAGCAGCCTCTTATCACTTCCACAACCCCACACTCCCATTTCCCAAATGGGATCCCGGGATCCCCAGATCAAGATCCCAGTGACATACTCTATTTTTCTCATCCTCCTATCACACGTNTCTATTTTTCCCATCCTCCTATCACACGTTCCCACCTCCTGGCCATTGGCACCTACCACCTGTTGAGATTCCCTGCAGCATCAGAGACAGCATCATGGTCTGGCAGACATGGCGCGGTATTCTAGACCACCTCAGAGAGCCACTGTATAGTTGCACACGGGCGGCTGAATCACTCGCTGGATATCTGTAGGAAGGTGGGCACACATGACCTGAGTATTGAAGACAGCTCAGTTTTCTACAGTATATAGTATAGATATACTATATATAGAATGTACTACAATACTATATGTACTTCATGTAGTACCTAGTATATATTTCTCTATTGCCATTTGAGAGTGCTGTCTGGCCTCCATCTTCTCTCCGGAAGCACACGGATCACTCTTAAACCTTGTGTCATCCATTAGCCCTGCATGGATATCTGGATACCTCCAAGCATCTCAAAGGGTACTGGAGGGCTATCTGAAGACAACCGACTCAAGTCCCATGTGAGAAAGTCCCGTGCTCACCTCAATACACCTCTATACGACAAGCTGAATCACTCTCTGAACTCCACAGACAGCAAAGAGTAGCTCTCCATCACTATAATAGAAAGACAGCAGCCTGGCTCGCTTACAGACCTGCATGAGGGTGCCCACATATTGACGTCTTACTCTGCAAATTGACTTTCATCCAGAGACACAAAGGCGAGAGGTAATGAATATGACTCAGAACTTTCAGATTATGTCATTAATTTCAGCAGAAGTTATTTATCTGGACCATTTTTAATGATGGTCTCATTTTACTGAGTCTTAATTCCAGATAAAATCACATAATCAAAAAATACGGAACGCCACCCATAGACATAACGGGCTTACTACCAGGAACAGTTCTTTGCCTTCACAGACATACGCTAGGGATGACTAGCTGAATATTTTAAAGGGATTCCTCAGATGTATATTTCATTAGCTGCATAATTCCACTCCCTAGTTCTGAATTTTGAATTTTGCCTTGACACAGTGAGCTCTCGCTCCACACAATGTCGCATTCCTCTGCATTCACAGAACTGCTCTCTTCTCAGGAGAACTCATTTCCCAACAACACCAATTACTGTCACCTACTTTCACTTGACATTAATCGCAAGACAAGCAGAACTAGCTATACTTAGGCCTGCCAGGCTGATATACAACTGACTTAACAGCTGCATTTACGCTTACTGCTCAACACAGTAGTACAGAAACCAGCTAAAGTGCTTTTAGTTCGGGGGAAAAGCTTTTATTGGCTAATTTAGCTTCAAGAATACCATCTAAGACAAAATGCTCATTGGGAATCAGGCAGCACAGGCAGCAGCTTTCATGTACGCTCTTAATCAGCGGGTTTCTTTGATTTTGCTTTCGGTTTCTTTCTTGATTATAATAACCCAGAGGAAACTGATTAACCCAAAGTACGTGATTTCAGTCAGAGAATGCTTATAGGGTGGGAAAGCGAGGAGTTACCAACCATTTTAACCAGACATTGATAACAAAAAATTGTTAGTTCTTTTTTTGTTTTGCTTAGCCTTGAGAAGGCGAGAACTAAGACACAGTATATGGACTTATCATCAGATCACTTCTATACCTGTGTTTACATTGCACACAGTCCCAAGGCTGAACTGGCCTCATCCTGTTGACTTTCAAAGGATCAGCATGTTTTAGGGCCTGAGATAATCTGTGTATAAAACCAGGTTTTACAGTGTAAACAGGGGATGTACCATGACTCGAATCTATGATACTGCTCAGACACAGTGCAACGTCCCTAACCTCTGTGTGTATCTCTGCTTCTGTCTCTGTCTCTTGATTAATCAGGAGTTTAAGAGCGTATATTCCACACTATTTTAATACATTCAAACAATTTCATGGGAGTAAAGTCCAGGCATTTCCTCAAGGGGCAGGCAGTGGGAGCAGGCTCTGTTTTTAATTAGAGTAATGGAGTTCATTATCCATAGCTGACCTTTATTTACCTAGAGCATAGACAGAGTAGGAAGGCAATATGACCTCATGGAAGAGGAAAGCTCCAGAAATCTGATGTCTGTGCTGTTTTTGCCCCTAACTTGCTTCATAATGTAAGGCTGCTCTTTTCACCTCTGACGTTTTTTATCTTGTCACCTCATTTCAGATATTTTAGTGCTAAAACAAGATCTGTCTTTCACCAGTTTTTTATATAATAAGTAAAATGATGCATTTCTCATCTGAGCTGGAATATACATATGGGACTGATATATAAATAGCAGGTTATAATTGCATGCCTTGATAGGGGTCTTTCTACCTAATTGTCTAGTTTGCACAGGTATTTAAATATGATCTTCTCGTATAAGTACCTAGGATCCATTAATTCCAAAAAGAAGCTCACTGTTGTAGGAAGTTAAGATTATAATTGGGTTTATTCTGGGACGCTTCAGGTGGATTCAGTCTTTAATAATGTCTAAGGCTTGCAGACTATACCTCCCTATGCGATCTTTGGGGAGGCAATAACTGCTTCTAACTCTCTCAGTGGTGGTGAAGCTCCAGATTGAAGCCATTTGAAGTCCTGCTGGGCATCAAAATCCACCTTTACCATCCATCAGATGTTCTCTGGGTGCAATTGATTTCATCAGCTATCAGCATCAACAATGCAGACACCTATGAACCCTTTGCAATTGGAAAGAAATAGACCCTTTTAAGCACGCTTTCTCTGATGTATTTGTAATTTTCTGATAAGACATTCTGCTCCCCAGAAAATCTAATTTCTCTCTTCTGATGCTAAGGAGAATCTCAGCTGAAGATGTCTACATTGCAGGGGTCTATAACTGGTCAGGCACCAGTCTATATTTACAATTTGAATGTTCACTAGCTGGTTCAGTCTGAAACATGAGACTTCCCGAGTCTTTAAGTTGATCCTATGAAATTAGAATAAAATGTAAACTGTATTGTTTGTAGTCAAGCAAAGGAAATTCTTAAAGATACTCCTTCAGTTTGCAAAGACTTTGAACAAAATAACATGTGCTTCTGGAGAACCATTGTCACCTTTGTGTTATGAATATTGTGGCGACATTTCTGAAAGGGAAAGGCGTATCAGACGCTCAGCTTTCTGGATATTGTTTCAGCCCTAGGTGATTTCAGCCTACTGAAAACATTTCTTCATATATCAGCTCTTCCATGTTTACAATCCACCCACAGACGCACATCTATCTAACAGTGCATACAACTAAATGAATAGGTTTTTAATATTAGCAGGGGGAAGTACTATAAAAACAAACAAGATTATGTTACAGAAATTAAATCAGATTACATCTCAGCTACCAAAGTCAATGGGAGAATGGAGGAATGGACTGTATTAATTACAAAAGATGATGTTTAGACATGCATTCGTGTCTATAAAAAGGCTGATTGATACTAGTCATTTCCTGAGGTTACCATCGACTGAGCTGACTACCGAGGTTAGAAGGCAAGGTATATCTTTGAAAGGTTAAAAATGTTATCCTTTGGACTTCGTTTGCAAAGAGGAGCTGCTGCCACATTATTTGTATATTGGAATGTCTTCTTTAGAGCACCTTCAACTCATTTACTATAGGAACTTTTGGACTGGGCTTTTAGAGCACGTCAACACCGTGCCAAGCTGGCTTCACATGAGACGGCACTGGAGCTCAGTGATAACAGACCTTTCCAGCGCTTTCTAGATTTTGCAGCCTGCTGAGAGAGAGGCTGTGATATGCAGCAAAGAGAGACTCTCTGACTGCCCTTTGCCATACACGGGCACTGCGGTAAATTTGCAGAGGAATGAGAATCCCTAACCCTGAGAATCCTTAACACCGATTTCTCCCCAGTCTCCTTAATAAAGCAAATCATGTAGATTTTGCATCATTTCCTGTCAGAATAAAAATGTCACGGACCTCCTGCCTTCCAGTGGTAAAGTAAACCTAGTTCTGAGAAAGGAAAACTGAAGCAGAGACAGAGGACTTTTTTCCAGAAATACTCCCTTAAATCAGCCTGAAAGCATGTTTTGCTGCTTGTAGCATTGCCTTGTGACAAAGAAAAAAAGTAATAATCATCTCCAGCTGTGATCCTAGCAATAAAAACATTCCTGTTGTCATTCTTAGGCCATAAACCCACAGTTTCTCTGCTGGAAACAAAGAATCATTCAGGTGCCAAGCATGAAGGCCTGTTATTTGTACAAAAAAGCTGCACTTTTATGGGAAGTTCACAAGCAGTGTAAGAAGTACATGTGCTTTCAAGCAGTGTGGATCCACCGTTCTCAGCTGTCTTCATATCATCTAGTTTATGTTGACTTCTTTCCAATCAGAGAAGACATAGAGTTTAAAATATTATTGTGTTCTTCCAATTCAATTTGCCACCTCATGCCTTAAGTGGCTCGCCTGCTGTGCACCTAATTCTACTGCCAGTTACAGAAGGGTAAATCAGCATAATAAACTCCCCCCAAACCCGGGTTACATTGAAGGGGGAAAAAAAGCTATACAAGTTTCCTGTGACCCAAGGACCATACAACAGCACCAAAAGTCTTAAGGGATAAAGAAAAGGATTCGGAAAAACAGTGAAAATAATACTTTGACTTCAGCAAAATATATGGGTCTCCTAAGTCCTAACGGGGACTTACGCATAGGCTTGTGGAAATTTATTACGTATTATTCATTAAGTTAATTTTTGAATAATAATAATTATTATTATTTTATTGTGACCCAGAATATCAACTGATTTTAGAGAAATAAGAATTGTCTGAAAAGAAGTAATAATTGTCTGAAAGGGTAAGATTTATCTGAACATAAGTATAGCGTCTGCTCCTCGGTTGCTTCTCTCAGTTCTTTCAGAATCACTGGAGAGAAACAAGGATTCGCTGGGTATGATTAATCTTATGTTGAAATAAGTGTCTGAAACACGTCAAAAGAATCATATGCTGAATAATCTGTTTCTCTGTATTGCTCATAGCAAGAGTTTCAACTCCAGCTCTGCTACAGCTGAGCTATATTCATCAACAATGCAAATGTCTCACTTTAAGGGAGATAGAGAATCATTGGGCTAGACTGTAAGCTTGTACTTCTACAAAGGGAAAAATCATTTTATATTTTGATGTAAGATTTCTACCCTTTAAATGCAGGTACGCACATGTGTTGTGTTGCTGTTCAACAACATTATTCCCTCTTCTTGAAAGTTTTTATGGGGAGATGGGAATGGACATAGTGATCAAGCACACAATGAAAGTGAGTCAGAAAACTGTTTGCCAAGTCTGAGTTTCACCCATCTCTGCTTATTATGAAAATGACCCTATAAGTTATTGCTCCTCCAGTGAACAGTAGTTTTCCTATCCAAAGAAATCTGCACATCTTTGTGGGACAAAATTGCCGTTTCACTGGATTTCTACAGATATAGAGGCTGGCTGGAAAGGAATGAATTGTGCAGAATTCACTATGAACAGCATACAGCTTATGTACAGTTCACTTATAGCTATATCCTGGCATCCAAATCCCATTAGACACCCCCAAGTTCAATATTTTCCATGGTCCCTGATGGTTTACCCTGGCTTTCATCTTTCGTTGTTGTGTTGAAAACCCAGATGACTGCAAATTATGTTTTCTTTCCTCCTTGTTCAGGTGATCGCTGCAGATCCCTGCCCTTTGCACGGCTCTTGACTATAAGGAGGAGCACACAGCCCTTAAGCTTTAAGCATACTGTCAAAAAAATCATTATTTCTTCTAAACTTCTTATTGCAGGCAAGAGAAAAAAGAAGAAAAAAGACCAGATTCTTGGGGTATATATCAGGAAGACGCTTTATCCTTAGGGTTCAGAGATGTTATATAATGGAATAAGAAAAGTGAAAGTGTTATATGGGGTTTTGTTGTGTTTTGTTTGGGGTTTTTTTTCCACTTTTTTCCCTATAGCTGTTACTACAGACCTGCAGATCTGCTCAGCAGTAATTAAAGGCAGCATTTTGTGTGGATTTCCTTGTCTGTCCTGACCGTACCTGTGAAACCTGGAGAGTAAGCACAGTGCATAGCAGAGGGAACAGGAGTTGACAGGAATAACAGCTTTCCTCCTGAATACCTTTCTCCACACTCTGTATGCTTTAATATTTCATATTCACCACCTCCTATCTACAAGTGACCTGTAGAAAGACTTATGTGGCCTGTGATGCAGCATTCATTGCTCCATCATCCACCCTGTGGTTTCTGACTCTGCTACAGCCCTCGTTCCACTGGCGAGAAGGGAGGTCCTGCTTTTGCTTTGGAAGAGAAAGTTGCTGGAGACAGTGTTATATGGCAGTCACCAAACTTTCCCTTGGAGTTGACTAGAGCACCATAGTACGTACAGTGTACTTTTACAGTGATGTAAAAGCAGTGAGGAAAACAGTGTGAACTAGCTTGGCACACCAGAAGACACTTTGCAGTCCTCAGAGGCAGGGATTGTGCTCTCTCTTATATCTGGCTGCTGGATTACATTGAGTTTCAAGTTCAAGGGCCAAAATCAAGGAAGACCAGCTTCTCTTTCTCCACATGCAGACTGGCAGCATCTTTGCTATATGTTACAAAAGGGGAAGGACAAGGAGCTGGAGAACTCAACAAGTCCTGAGAATATTCCTTCAGCGTCTAAAGACAATTTGGTAAAACTGCAGCAACACCCTCTAAACCTTCCTATAAAAGAGTTCTTTTTCCATGCCCCAATGCCCCAACAAGCTTTTCTGCTTTAAGCAGCGAAAGCAAGTTGAAAAAACACCTGGCTGTATATTCTGCGCACTTGACAGAAGATGACACATTTTCTGTCCTTTCCTACAAACCTTCCTTTATCCTTCCCTACCCCTGTTCATTGTGTGCAGTTAATTATCTTTTCTGAGATGCTCTGTAATTCCAGTGGAGGACAAAAGAGCTGGCTGTAATAATGCAGCACATCCCCATAAAGGCAGGCAGAGAAAGTGAGAGAAAGATTTCAGTTCCTCAGTAATTCCAGCTTCTTAGTGGGTGACAAACAGCTCAGTCAATTCTTGGCTGCCAGCTGATAGGATTATCGTAAATAGACTCTGCGAGGCATCATTTCTATGCACACACACTCATCCAAATTAAGTGATAATCTTGTTGATACTGGAATTAAATAATAATGTGGGGATATCAGGCACCAGTCACTTCAAACAACAACAAATACCAGTCTGGTATCTTATTAATCATTAAAATCAGCCCTGTGAAAAGCAGCAGATCCTCAACTGGCATGAACTGGCATTTCTCCACTGAAATCAGTGGCATTGGATTAATTTTCTCCTGTGGGGGACTTGACCCATTATTTTTTTATATTTCCCTCCACCTCGCATTATTGCTAGGTGTTACATTAGGGCTGGCACTCTGTCTAGCCTTCGTAGAGATAGATGTACATCAAGGTAAGTTATCGTTATTATGGACTAAATTGTGAACTAATTTCCTTTCTGCAGTGTTTCAGTTCAATTCCATGATTCATTCAGAAGAGGAACATACTTGGGACAGATGGACGTGCAAAGCAAAGCATGGTATTTCAAGGAAAAATATGGGACTGAGTGCATGCCAGGTTTTTTTTTTATGCACGCGTACATTATAGGAAGAGGTAAAATTCCCCTGTGTTGCTCCATCCAGCTATGAAGCAGAGAATAATATTCCATGCAGAGGCCTCCATTACAAAACAAACTGTTAAAGGGCAAACAAACTATTTTCTCTTAAGGATTCAGTTTCAAGTTCTAATTATCACAATTTGGCAAGTCAAGTAAGTTGTTGTAATGGCCCATATGGACAACATAAGCCCGTAGGAAACATTAATGCATGATAACTGAACTCTTTTATATGGATATTTGACCTTTTCATAAATGCTAAGTAAAGGAACTTATCTTAAAATTATTTCAGTGAGTTTAAGTTATGATACAATTCATTACATATGCCATGCAGCTGACAGAGAGCATCTGATCAGTAACCATTGCTCAGCTGATGATATAACAATTTTAATTGTGTCATTAATTTGAACCTTCAGCTGGTACATTATGAGTCAATTTTTTCTTTCCTGGCTCAGGTGCGCAGCCTTACCGAACTGAAAGTAACAATTCTTGTGAGCACAGGAGGGAAAATTTCTTCTCCTGTTAAATCAGCACGAAACAAGATCTTCTCTTCTCTAAACACCCAAGTACTGTCTGCTTCGGCTCACGTCAGACTCTGGATTCCAACCAGCTGCCACCACTCTCTCTACTCTGAGCCAAAAGGAGACATGCTGCTCCTCCAGGCCAACCTCTGTAACAGCACAGAATTCCATCCAGCGACTCGTTTTTCCCATCCAGTAATTTGTCTCAAACTGATCTTGGTTCAAAGATGCTCACAATGAAGACTTTACTAATGATCCCTGTCACCCTGCTTTACAATGTGTTCCCATTTGTGGGTTGATCTGTCTAACTTAAATTTCCTCTTAGTGTCTTCTGTTTTCTCATCGTTTGCCAAATTATAAGGGTGCCAGAATCAGAAATTATGTCTTCTGCAGGTAGTTAGATATCGGGCATAAAGGGATAAACATGGTTCATCATTTAGTTCCTTTCCTTTTAGTGTTTTAAAAAGTTATTAAAGTATAAAATTTTATGGTGTAGATTGCTGGTTCTTTTCATTATCATTTTATGTTATAATCAGCTACAAAAATCTTCCAGTTCATTCAGAACCATGAATTAGTACTACCAGCCCACTCTGTTTTATTTGGCATCCTGACTAGCTAGACTGTTGGGTCTGCTCTGAAATAATTTATGCAAATTACCCATTGATTTCATTAGTAAGGGGATGGCCTTGTGCATACGGACCATATTGATGGAGTGCAGCAGAAGGTGTTATCCATACTGAGTGTCTTTTCAGATTGGTATTTGGGTTATTAGCTCAGCTGCCCAAACTATAAAACTTAACTGATGTGATGTTGTGTCTGGGCTAATTAACACTGTTTCTCTGCGGAGCTAATTAGCTTGGGTGCTGTGCTGTGGTGGCAAAACTATCATATCTATGGTTCTGGCTCTGTCTCATTTTCCTCCAACTTAGGAATCTCTGTATCTTTCTTTCATCCATGATATACATGAAGACTACCCCACAACAAAAGACCCTGGATAGATATTAAAAAAGACATCAGCCTTGGCCATAAATCAGGGTAACAGGGACTGCTCACTCACCCTCTCACAATGTACAGGGAAATCTTTCTATGTCAAGATCTTAGAAATGTTGTAAGAGACGCCCTGAAACAAATGGTAGAGCCCTCTGAGCCTCACTGAGNGTAACCAGAAAGAAAAGAGCTGGCAGAAGTTCTGGGAAATGAGGCTCTCCACATCAGTTTTGCGTTTGGATCATTAATTCCAGTCATGGGTAATTACCTGGAGACCATCACTAGCAGTTGACTGGATGTGGTTTCCTCGGTTCTCTACCCCTACACACTAGAAGGACAAAAGAGTGGGAGAGCAGTTTTAGGAAGAGCAATGAAAAGGTAATAGCATCACGCTCCCTGACTTCAGACAGACAATCTGCCTAGGTATGTTCTACAGGCAAGAGAGAGAGGGTTATTATTTTTTTTCCAAGAAAACTGAAACAGCTGAAATAAGCTCCTGCTTTGAATCAAGCTCTAGAGAGCCTGTCTTTTTTAACTACACTATAAAGCTGAAGAACCCAAAATCTCTGTGCTAATTATCCTACTCACCAAAACAGCATGTCGTGAAGATATCTGATGCAGATCTCATCGGGAACAGGCATCGTGCCCCCTGCATCACTACCCAAGGCCCTGGCTGGTTGAGGGTAGTAAGTTCAGGAGTTGTACCATGCAGCTGTCATGGGACTTGCACTTCATGATTCCAGCTTCAGCTTCAACTTCCAGCTTCATGATTCTGACATGATACAACATAGTCATCTGTCGATGTACGAGTGCAGCTTGTTCCCAGCTTAAGTTGGAAGGGGTGTAGATTGTCTTAAGACACTATGGAAGGCTGTGAACCCTGCCCCGAAACCCTGGGACTCACCTGGGAGGAGTCTCATGAAAAGAGGCTGTATCAAACTACAGGAAAAGAAAGGAGCGTTGAGTAAAAGAATCTTTCCTTATGTGGAAGACGCCAGTTCTCCGAGCTTCCACAATACCAGCAACTGGCATAGCAAGCTTCAAAACTTCAGGCGGTCTGAAGGGATGAAGTATTTGTCCAAAGAAGCCTTGCAAACCACCTGACATTCACCTTGCTGTCACTCAGAAGTGCCAGCATCTTTGACAGCTGCACAAACTCTGTTTCACACCTCCAGTGCTACATGTCTTTCAGCTGCTTTCAAGATTCTGTTGAAGGCTATATCTGTCTGGCAAATGGCAATGATCTGCCATGAACATGTTTGGTTTTGAGCAGCTACCAATGTCATACTGACACTAGATTTAAAGAAGTCCCCTGACAAGGCTTGGATTCACAAGGTCGTGGCTTCCTTGCAGCACTTTACACTTGGACAAAAAACAACTCCCATAGAAGTAAAGTGCCAAATACTTGAACTAGTTGGAGTTGTCATGTCTGTATAAGAATTTATTTCTTAGCGGATGGTCTTTGGGGTAGATTCTGATGGTAAGACAACTTTTAATTGCTGTTTGGAGTGGAATTGGGAATGATTTGTTCAATGACTTGCTGGAATGACTCATGTCCGACAGGAAACAAGGCAGTGATAAACTCAAATGAGGCTGTGGGAGGCAACATGCTAAAAGCTCATTATAAACATCATTCTTTTACCCATTCTTATGGAGCATAACATAACACAGGTTTTTGCAACCAATTTACAGTGAACGGCAGAGAAGAATTAGGGCAGGACGTGCTTTCAGGCAATGTCCCCTTCTCTAAGTAGAAAGAGAAGTGTTTTTTCAGAAGTGGTTTTGTCAGGTTAGGTTAATTGTTGGACTTGATGATCTTAAAGGTCCCTTCCAACCTCAACAATGCTATGATTCTGTGAAAAGCTGGAGAGTAATTTTTAAATGAATCTTAATTCAGAGCAGCCCAGTCCTCCTTTACACATGGCGTGTTCTGGTAACTGTGGAAGGAATTAATTGGTTGCTCCTTTTTCTACTTATTTGTCGTGGCTGCTGCTTTATGAAGTGTCAGTGTTAATATGGCTCATGTTTAAGGTAAATGAAACATAGGCAAACTTTCCGTGAAGGAAAATCCCAAGAGTCCTTGTATTTAGTTCCCTACCTTTCACATGGATGAAGAATATTATCAGCTTTTGCTTTGGTTTTATTTCCGCTAGGCTAAACCACAACTCCAACCATCTTTGCTTTTTGACTATGCAGTCTTCTCCTGATTAAAGAGGGTAGGACTCACACTACCTGTTTCGTTTCTTAGATAGTCAAAGAAAAAAAGATGCTTATCGGATATGATTCACATAACACATTTCGTGCATCTCCTTTGACTTTACATCACTAGTTGGAAACTAGGTCTCAACTCCTTGACCGTGAATGGATGGGAACTACTTCTTCAGGAAAAAAACCACCTATATTATATTAAATAAATCATATTTGTGTTCCTCTGAATTCTGTTTTCATTCCACTACAAGTTATGGATTACCTGAGTGGGGATACAAGAAAGATCTACATTTCTGCATAACCAGCTAAATTGAGTCACATACTATTCATTTGTTTGTCATCGCTGTTGTAATATATGTCTGGAACTTTTTAGAGGTGTTTGTATTACTCATGGCATATTCTAATCATCATGGTGCGTTTTGTTTGAAAAACAGTTTCCTACTGAAGAAAACAGTTCAGTATGAAAAACCAGAAATAATGGGAAGAAACCTTAGTAGACAAATATCTATAATTTAGTCATTTTTATGAGACCTCTGCATTTCTGACTTTGACACACAGTCTGATGATGTACACTGGAGAGCCGTGTCCTTGATATATGCAAAATTATCAGCAAGGTATACATAGCAAACTCTTAGAAAGTACTCATTAAGCAGTCATCGCTACCCAATTATGCTAATGATTCAGAAGAAACGTGGACTGGTAAATGAGGACTGTACTTTAAGATGGAGGTTTCAGAAGGTCTGAATTGGGGGACATTTTAATGCAGTCTGCAGTGAAGCGGCAATGGAAGAATTGTAGAATTGTGGTGATATTTTAGGCAAGGTTGTTCCATGAAATTTTTAGCAGATAACCAAAAAATAAGCCCTGTGTTTATGTAGGTAATTAAACCATGTTTCTTGGTGAAATAGAGTGTAATGCAACTGTCACCAATAGCGGGGATTTTAGGCATAACTCTATGTTAATAGAGGCTCTAATAAGACCTGGTAAAAACAGAAGGAGGTAGAAAAGAAATAACAGACAAATATATTGGGAAGAATTTTTCTGCCCTTAGCTATCCAAAAATTAGGTGACTAGTCTAAATTAGGCTCTTACGTACCCTCAATCATCTGTGAAGAGAAACAGATACTTACAGAGAGTGATTCATCCCATCTTAAAATAGTTGTTTAAGATACCTGCAAAAAATTGCCTGCTAGAGGTACCTAGAAGTACCTTTCTCTCTCCATTGACTGTAAAAGGAACCTTATCAACTAGAAGAGACTACATATTTAAATTTTGAATAGCTATCATTAGATTTTAAATGGTCTTTGGAGTTTATCTTTGAGCCTGAGCAGGGCTGTGATTGAAGGGCTCAGAAATCTTTCAAGTTGTTGTTCTAATGACGAGTATTTGATGACAGCAGGTTGGAAGCGTTCTAAGTGGATTCTTTTCTTCTTCAGAAAATGCTGATGCGTAAGAATGAAGATGGTTCATAAAAAAAAGGATTTTTATAAGGGCACTATCTAAATACAGAATACATAGTCTTAGTCTAATCCTGACATAACACTTCAAAAAATTTTTCCTGTGGAGAAGACAACAAGGTTTGGCTGTAACTTGGTATATTGCCTCTATACATACACACTGCTGCATATATACTCTCTTTCAAAGGTGTAACAACGTAAGCCTGGACGTTAATGCGAGGAACAAAACAGGGATTACCTCCAGCCAGATATGAGAGTTCCCATCTGTCTTTGTAGTCTAAAATCTGGGTCCCTCTGGTTTGTGGTGCTTCGATGTAATTGCTCTAACACAACACTCCCTGTCTGTATTTCTGTCTCCTTTCTAGATTGAATAAGCCTCCGTGGATTCCTCTATGAGTAGGATTTCACTGCTTAAATTTGTGTCTAAACCAGTCGGCTGCCTGCAAAATCAAGAGTGATTAAATCAATGTAATCAGTGCGTATGGTGTAACTGAGATCAAGCTAAAACAGATGGATTGCTCCCTAGAAGTACTGTGCCACACAGTAGACGTGTAAAGCTATGTGAGATGACTCCCATCCTCCGTGTGCACCTACTTTGGGTTCAGTGCGGGAGCAGATTTTCTCAGTACAGCACAGTAATTCCTTTCCACTCCTTAGGGCAATGCAGCATCAGAGTTTTATGCCTTAGAAACTCATGACCCATGGTACAGTAGTAAGAACTTTCTTAAAACACAGACAATATGTTCCACAGTTTTCATAAAAGGGTGAAAAAAAGATGTTGGGAAAACAAACAGCGTGCAAATATTTGTTCTTGTTATATCTTTCTTCATTCTAGGGCAGCTGCCTTATGAACTGTAGCTTAACCTCTCAAAATACTTCTGATTAATCAATTAAATATATTTTAGGAGTCTGAGATCCTCCTCCACCACTCCACACAGGGAAGATGGAAAGGAGACACTGGAGGTTTTTTGCTTTTAACTGATCTGGTGTTACCATCTACTCCACAAAAACAAGCAGGGTAGCCTAGGAGTATCCATACTGCAGAAAGGTAGTATGGAGCCAAACATTTTGGAGAGCACTGGGCATGTTCAGGCAAAAAGATCATCCTCACAGTTTTGTAATAGAATATCCACGAAGAAATCTTTGTATGATTTTAGAAAAAAACTACTTTCCGTTTTATATTTTTTTATCTTTGCAGGCTCTGTAAGGAGGCCCAAGTGGTTAGCCTTTCGTAATCTGCAATTTTATGGTATTATCTGCCTGAACAATTTAAGAGAAAAGGCTATTTTTATCAAGCATTTGTCAAAAGAATATATATATATTTTTCAACCATATGTAGTGCATGTTTATTACAGAGATGAACAAGCTTCAAACATTTCTGGTAAAAGCACTTTAAATAGCTTATTTGAGGATGGCAGTTGTTTACTGGCTGACGCAAATCAGAAAAGAAAGTAAAAGGTGTAAGAATCTGTACTGCATTAGAGGGAAAAAAATCCATATTTTACATCATCATATGACTGAAGAATATGGCATACATTGAACTAAATAACATAATAGTACCCCAATTTTTGCTCTAATATTACATCTTTAAAGTAGTATTAGCCACAGCTAATGACTTCATCTGGATGTGGAATAAACAAGAAAAAAAGAGAAAGTAAGTTTTCTTTCAGGCCACTTCTGAAAATGATGGAAAATAGATTCCTCAAATAAATGTTATTTTTGACAGGTCCAGTAAAAAAGGGAGTGAAATGAATTTAGGAGGATCACGGAATCACGGAATTTTCAGAGTTGGAAGGGACCT
>RSEF01000002.1:1643183-1656024 GCA_003993805.1 Himantopus leucocephalus | reverse complement strand
AAAAGATTATTAAAACTTATCAAAAACTGCATAAATAAAAATTATAAACTAAACAATGGGCTTGTTTTTAACCTGGAGGATCAGTCTCTTTTTTCATCCAGAGGAGAAAAACGCTGTCAGAAAGTTTATTCAACTCTCCTAATTGATGTCTAGTCTTCAAGCAATACCCTCATGCTAGCTACTGCCTCCATTGAATAAATCATGATCTGAGGGCACGGCTGTCTTCATATATCCATTTACACAAATATCCAATATCCACAGAATTCTTGGTCATATTGCAAACCTTCGGCAAACATCTTAGATTTATTCTGCTTATAATTCTGTAGATGTCTCTGAGAGGACTACAGACTGCTAGACCATATCTGTGACAGTAAATCAAACAGCCAGGGCAGTGACTGAGGCACTACTTTGCATCATCTATATGTTAGGTGTAACCCTTGTCCCTGGCATAGTTTTGGCCTGAATCTACATATATAGTCCAAAAAAACTCCCAGGCATGATCCAGAAGTTAGCAGGAACAAGGGAGCGTTCCCAGTAAGCAGTTTAGGTACTTGATCCCATTTGGAAAGCTAAGAGACTTTCACAGTACAGCAAGAAGCTGTGCCGTGCCAGTTAAGAGTCAGAGCTAGCAAATGGTCTCCGGGCTATTTCAATTATTGATATAGTTGTAGCCCTACTGTGGAGCCTCAGAAACGCTGATGTCTCAGCAGTGGTCTGGATGGAGCCATCAAACGGGGAGGCAGTAAACAACGGTTACTGCTGCCAAGCATAGCAATTGGCAGTGTTCTAGCTTTAGCTGTAGAAATCGTGTACCCATGTGATCGCTGTGTCCCTTGCAGGCTGGTGGGGATCAGTTTATGTTTGGAAATCTGTGTGCAATAAAAGGTATGCTAAAAAGTGTGCCTCATATGGACATATGAAGACGACTTACAGAGAAGGCCTGGTTTTGGTTACTTAAAGACCATAGGCATGATCCCAGCCAGACAATTTTGGGAATTATAGCCGTTTTGGAATGAATGACCCTTTCTGTTGAGCTTTCAGAAGTCACAGGATGCCTTGATGCTCTTCCGTAAACAACAGGAGCATGTTCCAGGCACTAGTTGCAAAACCTGACTATTTAATTCAACTCCCAGAGACTAACGGTGTCAGTTCTGGAGAGCCGATGCATCAGTCACCGTTGTAACTGTCACACACAAAAAAGAAGGCCCAGAATTGTTAATGAGAATAAATGTTCACAATTTGTTATGTATCACATCCAAAAATAGGAGCCTTTTCAACAGCACAATGCCTCCAGTGCAATCTGGTGATTCATTGGTGTGGTCAAAAGTGAAGTGTTTATTTATTCCTAGATGGTGATTTACTGGAGTTCTCATTATTGTCCTAATTCTGTTACCACTGAAGTCACTGATGTCATCATTAACTTCCCACTCACAAATCTAAAGACCAGAAGGCTTTTTAGATCATCCAGTTTTATTTCCTACAGAACATAGTCCCGGGAATTCTCTAACTGGTTCTCCAACAGATTTTCATTCAAAAATTTATGAAGAACATTGTGTAACAGTATCCTTCATCTGGGTACCTCAGTAGGACTATTATTTATGGTTAATTTTCTGCATTTTGTTTTTAAATGGTTACACAGTGGAAACCTCTTGAAATTCAGGTGACAATAAATTTTTCGATTGTGTTTTGATTGTGTTTCCCTGAGGGTGGGATTCAGCTTTATCTAGATTAAGGTGTCAAACTGTTGTCATCTATGTGAATAAATTCTCAGCGCCGTCAACAAAGATCAGAGGCCTAGCACAGCTGCCTGGATAAAGACAAGTCTGCTGGCTGATCGGCTGGATCATGCTGCAAGCTTTACTGGTGCTGTTGGCTATATCTCCACTGCCTATAGCAAGAGGTAAAACACCTGGGTTGTGTCTAAGGACTTATTTTAGACACACAAATTTAACATTCTTAAACTGGAGCTCAATACCACCCTAGGGCTTGCTTCAGTGACCCAACAATGGCCTCCTGGTCCCCTTTGTCACAGACGATATATCTGCTAGTAAGTGGTAGGACAGGGTCCGCAGGAGACCCATCATCTTCTGGATCAGCTGCCAAAGGCCATGTGGAAAAGGTATGCTGCCTAAAAGGTCACTAGATGCCTTGCCTAAGCAACTTGGTCCTGCCCAAAATATATGGCAAGTCCAACCTGTCTCTTGGCCACCTCGTCCAGATGATGTAATATTTGATACCCTACCTTTTCACTGAAGGAGTTGGGGAAAGGTTCTTGGTCAGTGAATATTGCTCCAATATGTATATTTTTCTTCTGTCCTCTGTAAACGGCTCTGTCAGCAGAAAGCTGCTGCTGCCCCCATGCAGTAGAGATAGTGGGGGTTGGAGATGTGCCTGTTTCTGCCTATAGATTTGGTCCAGCCAGGAGCTGTTGCTGTTAATATGGTGCACAGAGATGGCTTTTAAGCTGAGATATAGTCCTGCACCCACCTGTACTACTGAGCTCATAGGTATTCATATATTTTCTTGCTGTGTCCTGTACGTCATGACATACAAAGCACTAGAGCAAATAGAGAGCTCGCTAGCTCCAGAAATGGAAAATATAAATGGAATCATATAAATATAATATAATATATCAAACATAAAGTAATATTACTTCGGTGCTTACTATGACCCATGCTACTCTCTGGATGCTGCTGTTTCCTGGGGATGTGCCACTTTGTGCTCTCTGCATCAGATATAGAAACACTTGGTGATGGAAACATACCTGAGTGTCCAAAAGACCTGCATCTTAGAGGTAGTTCCTTCCAAGTAGCCAAGTTATGCCCTTGGGCATGCAAACAATAAAATTAGTCCTGCTTTTGAGCCTTTTTTCATTTTAAGTCATCTTTTGTTCATCATATTATTAAACACACATTGTAAACAAATTTTCCTTTTAAATAACCAGAAAATCTAATATTTAATATTTACATAAGGTTATAAATTATTTTAGAACTTATTTGCTCAGTGTAAATTTGTCTTATACATCCCACCAAGGAATAGTTTTGTGTTTGACTTGCAGATGCCACTTAAGTCTATATTAAAAAATAAATAAATCCCTAAATCCTGAAACTTTCCTCAGAGAACATATAGCATGAAATGCTGTTTGCTCTAGTGCAAAAACATGAGAGATTGCATATTCAATCACTTCTTGGATATAAACCATCCCTCTTCATTTCCCTCCTTCTCATTTTAGGTCTCCGGGGTTTAATTTTTTAACATCATTTGAAAAGCTTAAGGGCGTAATAAACAGTTTACATTATATCCTCTCAAATCCTGAGAATGGAATTTCTGACAATACATTCAGCCTACAAATAGTCCTTATACTATAAGTGAAAGCAACAGGTACAACAGGTGAGTAGAATATCAGATGAAGGAAAAGAGAAAAATAAAAAAGAGGATTTTTTTCCTTCACTTTCAGCTCACTGATTCTCAATATTTAATTTATTTTTTTTTTCCCAACAGAAGAGATTTCAAGCTTGGGAGCTGTCAGAAGTACTGTTGTTTACTGTATGAAACAGTAACAACAGGCATAATAAATATACAATTCCTATTTGTTTTCTTCTAAATTCTTTAAGTGAAATAATTGAATTAACTAATATATTCCAAAAAATTCTTGCCGAACTTCTTAACAATACACTTTTTTCCCCCATTGTTCAAACATGGCAAGTGGAAACTGGATTGGAGAAGAGGTCATTGGAGATCATCCAAGCCCCAGATATATTATGTTAATTTACCTGTTGCTTGTCCGATATCTTCCAATTGCATTTCTGCATTACACTATAATTCAGTTTTGATGAGGCTCTTGTTTGCTACATTTTCTTGAGCCATGAATAAGAAATTCAGCTTTTGCTTATACTTAGCATTTTTATTTCTTCTCTGTACTTGAAGCTTGGCATTAACTAAAAATCACAAGGCCCTCATATATGGTAAAAAATTAGGATTTTGTCAATTGGGGCTATAATTTAGACAATGTGTTTAGTACAGTTATTACACAATTAAGGAGTTTAGCATCATGGTTTGATCAAAATCTGGTTTGGTTTCCAAAAATTTACCTGCTCTAACCTCTTCTCAGCAGCACTTACATAGTGAAATAATGTACATATACACACCTAGAATAGTCTTGAATGTATAAACTGTTTGCATAGTGGTTTGGGCACTTCTGAATGAAGAATCCCATAGGTACATATTATTTTACTTTATTGGTTGCAGCAAAATAGCTTTACAAGNTTTTTCTCTTTTTCGATCTACTTTTTGTAAAATGAATAGGGTGTTTAGGAGATGCTTGGTATATATGAAGATTAATAATTTTTGATTATGAAGATATCCAGAAACACCTTTCTCACTAGGAATTTTCACCTTTCTGTTAACCTAACCGTTGTGAATGTATAGCATTTATTGGATTAACATTGCATTGGCTACTGTACAAAAAAAACCCCAAAACCCTAATGACTTATCAAAAGTTTACCATCTGAAGTCTTATTNATTGCATTGGCTACTGTACAAAAAAAAAAACAAAACCCTAATGACTTACCAAAAGTTTACCATCTGAAGTCTTATTCCGGAAAGAATTTATGCATGTGCTTGGTTGAGGTATCTGAATAGTCCAATTTTATTCACTCTAACTTGTCCCTTGCTGAAGTCCTTTGCTGCATNGCATTGGCTACTGTACAAAAAAAACCCCAAAACCCTAATGACTTATCAAAAGTTTACCATCTGAAGTCTTATTCCTGAAAGAATTTATGCATGTGCTTGGTTGAGGTATCTGAATAGTCCAATTTTATTCACTCTAACTTGTCCCTTGCTGAAGTCCTTTGCTGCATGGATCCAGAGAAGTCCATTTCCCACCAGAGGATGCTTACAGCCAAGCCAGAACTGAAATAAAAACCAAGATCCAGAAGGTCTAACAAGCACTGAAAATTACATTTTTTTAATATTCTGCTATTTAACCAGTCCTGTGAGCTTGAAATCCTGCTCCTAACAGGGAAAATATCCATTGGACCCATGTGAAATATGTGACTTGTCTGTTGGCCTGAGCAGCTGGTTCTTGGGGAACCCTGCAGGGCCCTGGTGCCTTTGCTCACGCAGATGTGTCTTTTTGTGCCGAGCCCAAAGCATTGTGGTGAATAGAGTTAAATCCAGCTGGTGGCTGGTCACAAGTGGTGTTCCCCAGGGCTCAGTATTGGGGCCAGTTCTGTTTAATATCTTTATCAATGACCTGGACAAGGGGATTTAAAACCTCAGTAAGATTGCAGATGACACCAAGTTGGGTGGGAGTATCGATCTGCCTGAGGGTAAGAAGGCTCTGCAGAGGGATGTGGACAGGCTGGATCAATGGCCTGAGGCCAATGGTATGAGGTTCAAGAAGGTCAAGTGCCGAGTCCTGCACTTGGGTCACCAGAACCCCATGGAGCACGACAGGTTTAGGGCAGAGTGGCTGGAAAGCTGCCTGGCAGAGAAGGATCTGGGGGTGTTGGTCGAGAGCCATCTGAATATGAGCCAGCGGTGTGCCCAGGTGGCCAAGAAGACCAACGGCATCCTGGCTTGTGTCAGGAATAGTCTGGCCAGCAGGACTCGGGAAGTGATCCTCCCCTGTCCTTGGCACTGGTGAGGCCCCACCTTGAGTGCTGTGTTCAGTTTTGGGCCCCTCACTACAAGAAAGACATTGAGGTGTTGGGGCATGGCTGAGGAGAGACCTTATCACTCTCTACACCTACCTGAAGGGAGGTTATAGCAAGGTGGGGGTTGGTCTCTCTTCCCAAGTAACAGCCGATAGGATAAGAAGAAATGGCCTCAAGTTTTCTCTTGAGGTTTAGACTGTATATTAGGAAAATAAATTCATCAAAAGGGTTGTCAAGCAATAGAACACGTTGCCCAGGGAAGTGGTGGAGTCACCAGCCCTGGAGGTATTTAAAAGACAGGTAGATGTGGTACTGAGGGACATGGTTTAGTGGTCGACTCAGCAGTGTTAGGTTTGCTGTTAGATTCAATGATCTTAAGGGTCTTTTCCAACCTAAATGATTCTATGGTTCTATGATTCTATGAAATATTAAATAGGACTTCTACACTGCTTGCCAGAGGGAAACAACTATGTAGCCACAGCATGAATTATAACTCTGAAATGGTTTTGTTTTGTCTCAGCTGAATCACTCATGTCTGTATGGTTGGATGTGAGTCTTGGCTGAATGATAATCAACAGTGTAAGGTGCTTTGCTGTTTTCTGGCAGAAGTGGCTGACACAGAGCAATTAGTGCATTAGCTTTTCCACCCTGGAGATCTGTGTTTAACATGTAATTTAGGATTGAGACCCTCAGCAGATAGTCTACTCCATTGATCTTGGTGGAGCAAAACTACACTGTCTGAGCCGTAGGTCCATGATCCCAGGTGAAACACCCACTTGATGGCTTCCCTCTGCCCTCTCATTCATTCAGGCATGAATTCACCACTGTATCGGATAGGAACCATGGAATAAATGCTGAATATTTTAAAGACAGAGGCTTGCAAATTATCTCAAAGTAATTTTCACCTAATTTGGTACCCCAGGAAGAGTACAGGGACACTGCCTGGTTGTACAGGGATGGGATCAGGAAGGCCAAAGCACCCTCAGTCTCAGGCTGGACCCTCAGTAAGTTTGCAGACAACACCAAGCTGAGTAGTGCAGTTGACATGCCTGAGGGATGGGATGCCATCCAGAGGGACCTGGACGGGCTCAAGAAGTGGGCTGGTGTGAACCCCATGACGTTCAACAAGGCCAAGTGCAGGGTCCTGCACCTGGGTGGGGGCAACCCCCAGTATCAATACAGGCTGGGGGATGAAGGGATGGAGAGGAGCTCTGCTGAGAAGGACTTGGGGGTACTGGTGGATGAAAAGCTGGACATGAGCTGACAAGTGCACAACGCAGCCCAGAAGGGCAATCATATCCTGGGCTGCATGAAAAGCATCATGACCCACAGGGTGAGGGAAGTGATTCTACCCCTCTGCTCTCATGAGACCCCACTTGGAACACTGCATTCAGCTCTGAAGCCCTCAGCACAAGAAAAACATGGACCTGTTGGAGCAGGTCTAGAGGAGGGCCACAAAAATGATCAGAGAGCTGGAGCACCTCTGCTGTGAGGACAGGCTGAGAGAGTTGGGGTTGTTCAGCCTGGAGAAGAGAAGGCTCTGGGGAGACCTAATTGTGGACTTTCAGTACTTAAAGGGGGCTTATAAGAAAGATGGGGCCTGATGTGATAGGACAAGGAGTAAAGGTTTTAAACTAAAAGAAGGTATATTTAGACTAGATATAAGGAAGAATATTTTCACAATGAGGGTGGTGAAACACTGGCACAGGTTGCCCAGAGAGGTGGTAGATCTCTGGAGGTGTTCAAGGTCATGTTGGACGGGGCTCTGAGCAACCTGATCTAGTTGAAGATGTCCCCGCTCATTGCAGGGGGTTGGCCTGGATGGCCTTGAAAGGTCCCTTCCAACCCAAACTATTCTATGATACTATGTATGGTGACGGCTCTACATCCCTTTACTGCACTAAGGTCAGGTGTTATCCTGATATCAGTGACTCTGTAGGACAGAATTTGCTCCTTTAGTAGAAAATCCATTACAAATAGCTTTCTAAATCAGATACCTGTTCTAAGTGATACCACTGTGTATCTTCACAGGCATGATTTCCCCAGGTAAGTTAAAACAGCTTGAGGGACCTTTCCTCTTCCTGGAAATTACTTCTTCGAACAAGGAATCTCAAAATTGGGAGAAGAATTGCATAAGTAATTGTACACCACCAAGCTGTACAGTGAAGTCCACCTTGAATGGAAATATTTCAGATCGTCTTTGCTCTTACCAAGCAGCCTACAGTCCACAAACATCCCAAAGGGGGGGTGGAATGTGTGTGTGTGTGGGAAGTAATGTTTGTAATTTATATGCAGAAACTACCCATTAGATGTAAGTGAAGATGATAGTAAAACTCACAGACTTCAAACCTAGCAGTCTTTCTACTTTTGCTGTGAAAGAGAGAGGACGTTCCTAATTTTCCACCCGTGTGGTCTCGTAACAGATTTACCCACTGACTTCAAGAGGCTGTTCAAAAGGCACAGCCGAGTGAGGAGAATCATGTACCTCAGTCTGCCTTTTCATTGTATTACTGTAATGCCTGTAACATATCTTTTTAATCAGCATATTTGATCTTTAAGGTAGTCCTGCAGAAGATTGCTAGAATGACAATACAAATGGCTTTGTTTTTCTCCTATGCACTGGAGCAGGGGCACCAGTGGCGATTAGTTTTGTCACTAAGGCAACTACTGGCAGGGAGGGAGAAAGAAAAGGTTTTACAGAGCAATTCTCCTATGGCAGCTATGCAGCAGCTTCTCTAACACACAAATTCTTCCTTTTCTTGGAGCACACGAACGCCTGGTTTACTGCGTGTGAAATTATTTATCCCTGAAATATTAAGAGAGAAGACAAGGGCTGCGAGATGTAAAAGAGGTGAAGCTGCTTCCTGCAGTATGGTCTGTGCTCTGTTTCTCAGTCTAGGCATGTGTTTCATGACCAGATGAACATGAATCAGATTAGAGCAAGGCAAGAAGCCTCCCTCCTACCTCCCCCTCCCACTTCCCCAACATAACACAAACCAGAAGCTGTACAATCATGCCAGAATGAGAGAATCAATTACATCTCTGTCTCTTAGGAAGAAGCAGAGCCTATAATGCAGATGTTTTTACAGCTGTGAGTACTGCTGATGATTTAATGGTTTAAGATAATTGATCCCTAGCATAGTTGTTTTTAGAGAGTGGGGGGGGGGGGCGGTTTGGGAGAGGGAAAAGGAAAGAGAGCAAAAAAGGATGTGAACTGCCATTAAATGCATTTCTATTTGACAAGGCATAGCTCTTAAAAATAATGTTTAGCAGATACAGTTTGGAGAGAGACCTAGCACACAGAGCAACAGTAATCCTAGCTCTTGCCCGGTCCTCACTGGCTCTGCAGCTGCTGTTGTACTCCATATTCTCAGTGCTTCCCTTTTTGCATAAAGTCTTTGCCTTGCTCACAGCAAGTGACCAAAAGAGAATAGAGAATAGACTGAAACATGATTCACAGCTTTGTTTCCTGCACTGGTGAATACTTCTACCCTCTAACTACATTATCCATGTTGTCAGAGTGTCAGGTTTGCTATTGATGTCTTTGTTGTAATAGCAAGTCATGACCCTTCTTGCCCCCATTATCTAATAATGAGAGAGCAAACAGCTAACCTTGGTATTTGGGAGTTCAGTGTATATTATTTATCTAGCAAGATCATATTGGAGTCCATCTTAAACAAGAAAATCCCAGTCCCAAGACATTGACACATAATTTTCTTTCTCCCTTCTCTGCTGTATACATAATATTTAAGACTGACCTTAGTCACAGTTCATCATTTATTATTATCCCTATCAACCTTAACAGAAGCAATATTTTTAAGGGCTAAATAGCCAGAGGAGAAGATTGCAGTGAGACAGTGAAATTCTCCACCTCCAGGATTACTTAAAACACAAGCAGGAGTGGGAACTCCATTATCTAAACAGACGTGCCAGTACCATAAGAAATGCCCCGGGCGATCTCACCTGGACTTCCAGTTGTCTCATCAGCAAGGAGCAGGTCTGCTGTAGGTCCTGCATCACACCGGCAAGCTCAGTACAGATGTGTGGGCTCTGGCACTAGGCACATTATTTGGCAACTGGACCTCACTCTGGATGTCTGAAAGACGGATTTCAAATTGGTCATAAATACAAGAGTCAGTATTCCTGTACTGGTCAGTTAGTCATAGTGTTTCTGTGTAACCTCAAAATCAGGTTTATAGTTTTCCCAAATGTTAAGATCAGGTAGCTGGCAGATTTAAGAGATTATACATAAAAATAGTAATTGTTACTACCATTACTGATGCACGATTAATAATAAAAATAGATTTAGTCGTTCCTTTTGTCCCTGCACAGTTACATCTTGGAATATTTATCTGGTATAATCACTTTTTATTTTTAAATCTATCTTGACACATATACTTACTCATATCCTCAGAATTACTTGGCATAGATGGTTTATTTGCTAATAATGTCAAACCCAGAGTAACTTCTATGAAAATATATGATCTAATTTTTGATACTGTTCAGAAAAATGGAGGTTATTTTAAATCTAAAGAGACTAAAATTTGCTGGTAGAGTCTGTGGGTGAGATTCACAGGTGGTATAAAGAACCCCAAAGATTTCGCCTGCATTCAATGACATTTGCCAGATTTACTCCTGCTGAGGTGTGGGATCAGTAAGTCTAATATTTTCTGACATTACTACTGTGGGGGTTTTTTGTTTGGTTTAGTTTGATTTTCCATTTCCATTTATTAGGCTTTCCTATCCCTGCACTTATAAATTCTTTAGAAAATTTCTAATTTTGAAATCTAAGATTCAGAACCAAGCACTAGGAAATGCCACTGCTTATAAAATGTCCCCATGAGCCAGAAAATAAACAAGCAAGAAACAAACAAAAATGCAGAACAACTGCAGTGATTTAGACCACGACTAAAAAAATCTCCAGGGTAGAAATTCAGGTCACAGTGTTGCTGATATCATAGTTTTTCAGAATGCGTGTAGATGTATGTGTGGGGAGACAACTCATGTAAGCACCTTCCAAGCATGTCACCTCCGTGTACAAACACGGTGGCCTGGTTGCTGTTTTCTTCTGCATCTTCTCCTCACTTGTCTGAAAGAGACAGGAAGAAACCCAAGATGGGTCAAATGGAAACACAGATCCTTTTTGGCAGCCCTAAGTCATGGAAAGAGAACGTGATGTGGACCAAGCTGGTCACATCCCCCACAGGCTACTAAAATGAAAGCAGATGTTGTAACATTAAATGAGTGCTTCAACGTGCTCCTCTCTGTTGGTGTGATATACGCTCCAAGACTACATGGCTCTAAACTACAAACTCCAGTCCAGTGCTTTAACTATAAACTAGCAATTAGCTACCTAATTTGTCTTTGTCATCTGAAGCAGGTAAGAATAATTTTCTATGATTTACAGTTGAGGAAAAACCTTCTTCTCATAGATTCTGAATGCTCACACCTCCAAAAGGCTTCAGGAGAAACCAAAATAAAGAATTAATTCTGAAAGCATACCTGTTTTTTATATCAGTTGGTATCACCAAAAAAAAAAAAAAAAAAACCAAAACAAGNAAGCTTCACCACCCTTTTATACTTATAAACAGAAAATAGACAAATAAAGAAAAAAATTTGCGAGAGCTGATGGATCAGCTTGGCTGCCAAGTCAGCTGCTGGTTTCAGGCCACTGACTTCGGCTGAAGTTTGTTAAACAAACATTGGGTCTCAGTCCATTTTTTGATCTTAGAGAAACACACTCATTTTTTCATGATAATTTTAATCCAGCTGATCAATGGCACAGACTTCAATGATTGTATTGTAAATACATTCTCAGCAGAAAAGAACACTAATTCTTGCAAATGCTGTTTATCTGTGGTTAGGTTTTTTTAGACATTTTTGAGTAAGTCAACAACAGACTTACAGAGACTCTTCTTTGTTCCTCAAGTAAGAAAAAGCAAATGGCCATCAGATTATCTTAAGCATAGAGGGAGTCTCTGTAGGAACCAGCGTTAGAGTCCAAAATTTTCCGTTCTTGAGTTGTTTCCTGTGTGAAACAGAGAAATATACAGCAGTGATTAGAAAGATTGCAGCTGGACCTGTTTGAACCAGGACATTTAGGACATCAATATGTTGCATCTGATTTCTTTCCAGCAAGCTGATGAAATAACAACAACCTACAGATACATCTTGGCAGCTATCAGCCTACCAGCAGGTTTAAGTTCCCTGAAAATGTAAAGCAGCTGTTCCATAAGGGAAATGTTTTACATCTGCCCTACCCCGCTCTCAGCCAGTGAAGAAAATACTATGACAGAGAATAATTAAGTAGAAAGACCAGGTTTCTTGGAAAGGCCTGCACGCTAAATGTTTGTGTTCCTTTTACTCACATCAAGTCAACCGCAACGCTTGAAACTTGAGGAGTGTGCACTGACCATGCTATTGCATTAGAGGTAAGGTCCCTCACAGCCACGGGTCAGTGCCGTGTTTCCAAGTACCTGCTCAGCTTTTCAGGTAAGCACATTATTTTGCTCTGACGCATAGCTGTTACAACAGGTTTACTTCTGAAGAAAATGAATCATGCCCTGAAGATTGACTCTGTGGACTTGATGTGCATCGACTGTAAGTTGAGTGTAGGCTGACTGGGTACACGTAAATGTCTACGTTTAGTCAGTACTGCTTTGGCAGAGATGACATTAACTGCTCGGCTGTCCCCTGAGTTGCCAAACAATGACAGCAACTTAAGACTGCAGAATGCTGACGAGTAGACTGAGGACTTCGATGTCAAGGGTGGAGGCTGCTGAGAAATAGTTGCTTCCAGTGTTTCCCATTGCTGTTATTTTACATGATCATCTTGAGGGAAAGGGAGAAGGCCTTACAGATGGAAAGGAGGTGGATGTTGGAGGTGGATGTGGGCAGACTTGTTGAATATTTTGAGAAGCTATAAAAATGGCCCCTGCAACTACCCAGGAATGCGCTATGCTCCTGTAATGAAGTAGACACCATTTGTGAACAGGGAAACTGAACACGTGCAAAGCCTGGATTGTGACTACTGAACTTAACACAAAATACATGTTGTAGTGAGTCAATAATTTCCTTAAGTTTCATGCAGAGATTTCAGCATTATTTGCAGGAATTGTTGTGTGCAGTTTAAGCAATGATTTATAGAACCATGGAATGGCTTAGGTTGTAATGGACCTTAAAGA
>RSEF01000002.1:1629502-1642183 GCA_003993805.1 Himantopus leucocephalus | reverse complement strand
GGGTCTCTCAAACCATAACAACAAGTAAACAGCATCACTTCAGATGATTAGATCTAACAGTCAATACAGTAAATCCATTAACAATACCACAGAAGCTCTTCAGGGCATGAAATGATTCCTATTTTGTACATGCGTGGGATCGAGTGTTTTGAGATCTTCTTAGCAAGTTCTTAAACCTGATTATAAAGAATCCAAAGATAATGACGGCACTAATTCACTTATGTCTTTGTCACCAACATCCTTAAAACACTCCTGTATTATTACTGTCTCTACACCTCTATCTAAATGTTCTCCAAACCTGACAGCATGAATGAACCTTCCAAGTATAAAAATGGAAACGATGAAACAATTTTCTCTGGAACAGGCAGTATGAATTATATATATTTTTGGTCCTACTACATTGCCAAGATTAAAAGATGTAACTATATTTATCATTACCCATGAAATGTCTGAAGTGTTTCACTGAATTATATAGCCAAAATGTAGGAAATATAGGAAGGAATAGGTGAAAGGAAAAAAAACAAACGAGGTATAGAAAGGAGTGACTGACAAGGTAAAATATCCTTCTCATCTAAACAACAGATGCAACGGAATGTGGGGAGAGAGTCTAATATTTGAAGATTTTAGAACTATATAGCAAATTGCATCTAAGAAAAAAATACTGTACTGTCAGGGATATTGATACATATATCCTAATAGACCATTCCATCTCCAAATGTCGTGTTTAGCTGTTGGCCTTCTGTGAACTCTCTCCAGCTTGTCAGCATTTAATGCCTTTCACTCTACAAGCTTTTAGAAGCAGGATCATGCAGACATTCATTGAAGCTTTTGTCAATAGTGCTGCAGTAATTTATTGACAAAGCAGGATTTGAGATTCAGAGTCTGGGCCATCCAACAGTTTGCAACACTGCAGTGAGTTAATCCAGCGAGTGATTTTAGGATTTTAAGAATAGGTTATGAAAATCTGCCAAGAATGGTTTCAGTAGCTNTGATTTGAGATTCAGAGTCTGGGCGATCCAACAGTTTGCAACACTGCAGTGAGTTAATCCAGCCTGTGATTTTAGGATTTTAAGAATAGGTTATGAAAATCTGCCAAGAATGGTTTCAGTAGCTGTTCCTGCTTGATGAGAAGGGACAAAGAAAGCAGCTTCTTGTGCTCCTCCAAGATTTAGCATATGGAAGGGGGAAAAAAATAGTTTTGCTTTGCTGCAGACAGTTGTTTTCCTCTTTTCCATTTTAAAATTCTCCATTAAGGGGTGGATTTTTTGCATTTTTGAATGCATGAAAAACCAACTTGAAATCCACACAAAGTCTTCTTCATGTCTCATCTGCTCCACTTGAAATCACCTATAACTAACAACTCCCTGCTGTTAACTTATGCAAAAGTGAAGCCCGTTATTCAGTGATTTTGAAATTCAGCATACCTTGATTCTCTCTTGCTCATGCCCCCACACCTACAGAACAACTATTATGTGCTCCCTGCTGGAGAAATTGAAGGGAAAAGACCTAAACAGCCCATACGAGTTCCTTTGGTTTGGGACATAATAACGATGAATGCAAAAAGTTTTAGAATAACAATTATTCAGAGTGAAAAAAGGAAAGAAAAATGCAATCCAATTTCTAGAATTATTCTTTGTACAAGTATTTGACCCTATTTGTGTAAATTCAGTGAAGATTTTTTTTTTAGCCTGGACAAATTGATTGCTTTATTCTTCATTTCAACATCTGTTTATTCGAGGCCTGAACAAAACAAATAGCCGTATTGTTTCTCACTTAATACATTTTCTGTTCATTTGGTCTTTTTCAATTGCATTTGCTGTTTAAAAAAGAAGGGGAGGAGCAAAAGTCTGAAGAGAGAAACAAACATTAATAAGGGTAGCAAAAGAAAAAGACAAGAATATTGAATAAGTACCTGATGCAAAACAAGAATAAAGTGAGGTTTTTCTCACCAGACAAGGAAAAAGCAGGTGAGTACTTAAGGACTCTTTTAGTATTCAAGTGAAAACCGACTCCCAAACCTTCCTGTGTCTTCCATCTTCACTTACATTACAGCTCCCTTGTAACTAGATGAATTCAAGAATAAGCTGAAATCCCATGATTGCCTCAAAAGCTGGACATCATTCTGGCATGTGTTAGTGGCTTGACAGGAGAAAACCATCTATGGCCACTTCCTCACCTCCCCAGCACTCGTGTTTCCGCAGCCAGAGGAACTGGTTCAGCTGAAAGAAGCACACACAAAAAGTTAATCAGTTTCCAGCTGATAAAAATCTCTAATCTGTTTCTTTGTGCAACCACATGCGTGCTAGTGTAGCATAAAAGCTCCACGCAGAGAGACAGCTTGTGCTGGATTGAAGTGGCTGTGTACCTACAGCTTGAGAATTGCATTTGTCTGTTTTGGAGAAATACTGTTACATCTCATGGTTTATTACCTGCAAAGGATTATGAAAATCCCTGATGGTAGGTGTTGCAGAAGAACTATTTCTTCTATAAATCAGTACTCATTTTCAGCTTCTTTTCCCTCTTCCTTTATTCCCCGCTGAGCAAATATTATATGACTGTCCCATGAGATGTATACGTACTATTTCTGACCTGAAATCTTCAAGATAATACAGTGCCCACTGCTCGGTGTGTTTCCAGTACCACGCACAATGGGAGGTAGGTTAGGTGTTTTCATAGGTGAAGAAGTCTTCAGTAGCTGTCAATTGCTTAATATAAAGTCTCCTTGATGTCAGTGAATTTGTTGCTCATGATCTAGAAAACTTCATCCAGTATTACTAGCCTCACCCTTTAAAAAACTTTCTTGCATCAAAACTTTCCCTTCCTTCTTTCTTCATCCAAAAAACCAAATTGGTCATTTACGCACTTCCTACTAGCCTTGCTTTTTTTCTGCATTTATTCTATGATCCCAGGTTTGACTTTAAACTGCAGCTGTGCTCTTGTTTTCTCCTCGACAGTGCAAGAATTTTCTCTTTTATTAAATTAAAAAAAACAACCCATAGTATCCATTTTCATTTCCAACTACTATTGTTTCCCCTGTTCTTTGTCTGCAGCTGCCCCCTGGAGTTCCTCTCCCTTAATTCCATTTTAGCCTCCCTCACCTCTATTCTTTATTTCATGCTCACTTCTTTCACCATTCTCACCGTTATCTCTCATGTCTTCCTGAACAAAAAAAATCAGAATATGCGTATTCTGTCATCTCTTTTCACCTGTCAGCCATCTTCTCCAGGGCTGATCAGGCACTTTTTCTTCAAGTTTTCCTTGCCTAAGATCCATGAGTTTTTCTTTTCCCATCCTTTTCTAGTTTCACTAGGAACTTCTCATATCTTTCAGGGGATGATCGTTCACTATCTCTCTACCCTTTTATGACAGTTATGCCCTCACTTTCACAGTGACCAGGTAGGTTCCTGAACTCTACCGTCTGGATACCTGTATCCTAGATGTCAATGCAGTCCGATTAATCAAATCCCTTCCATGGCCTCTGTTTTCCAAGGAAATCTTGCCTGATGCTTCAAACCCAAAAAGGGCTGCAGCAGAGAGTTCTTAGTCTTTTCACTGATTCATTGCACTATTTTCTTTGTCAACCACAAAATACATATAACTTTCACACTCATCCCTCAATCCATTGAACTAGGAGTCTCCATCAACATAGGGATATTTCACCTCTAAATCCCTCCAATCATCTTTGAAGATATTATCTTTTATGTGTACAAGAAACTCTTACCCAAGTTCTCGACCTCTCACAGTCTGATTTCCACTGTATTTTTTCTTTGCTGTTGATCTTGCTTTAACCCAGCAGAAGCTGCTTTCTCTTTCATTCCACTACCTCATCCCATTTCCTCTCACCTGAGGTTTGTTTCTAATGCCTGTTATGAAGCTCACCCATCCTCTTCAATTTACTAACAAGCTGTTAACACTAAACTAAATTAGTTAGGTCACCCTCAATGACCCTATTATTTAATTGCCAAAGGCTTTTTTAACTTTGTTCTGCCTGTCTCAGCTGAGATGGGGTTCCTATTATTAATAACAAAGTTATCTTGTTGGTCACCTTTACATCTCTCTTTATATCTTTTCTCTACCACACACCTCAACCAGTCAGTGGGTTCTGTGTTCATAAAACTGCCCATTCTGGTGACCAGAATGTCATATCTTTAGTTCCTCCTACTCTCTGTTTCTCTATCTACATCCAACATTATATTCACGTCTTACACTTTGTTGAAAGTTCATTCAGTAAGAGATGATATATTCTCCTGTATTTTCCACTTTAGAGTTCCCTGTATTTCTCCACTATGCCACAGCATTCAGCAAAATCCTGCAGATAACCAAGCTTTTGTTTCTTGTCTAGGAACACAGAATCAAACACAAGCAAGTAAAATCTTTGCCTTTCCTTTTATATTAATTTAAAAACAAACAAAAAAAAAAAACAAACCACAACCAAAAACCAAACCAGAACAAGAGAGTAATGAATTTTGTGCAGGTTTTAGAAAATAATGGTGCTTCATCCATACTTCCAGAGTAAGATCAGATTGTACTTTTGATGGACTTTACTTGTTTCTCTTCGTTTCATTTCACTTCTCAGTCTTATTCTCAGCAATTTATATAGAAATGCCAGTCACACTACTGTGGCGCGAGGGTACGCCTAGGGACATGAATAGGGGAGGTGATGTCAACCCATTAATCATTTCACCATCAAGATCTGTCTTTCAGAGGGAAATCTGTTACTTAATTTTTCACGTTAACTGGGTTGCCAAAGAAGAAGGAAGAAATAACTCTACCCTTGAAACTGTTAAATGACTCTGGACCTTCCAGAACAGAATTAGAAAGTTTCAGATCCATCGTTTTCACCTAAAATTACTGTGCAATTTTTAACTATTTTCTTTCTAGTTTGGTCCATTAGAAATGTCATGGCTTCTTCATAGCTACAACATTATTAATGAGACTGTTCAACTACTAGATGGCTATTCATCCTATATTGATGTATCAATAATGCTTTCTAGATACCTCCTGGTTGATCAAGTATTCACAGTTACTGAATAGCTAAATATAGCTTAGATACCTACTGGAACCTTTTGTCTGCATATTTGTTTTCTTGCGTCTTTGTCCAAGAACTGATAATAGAGATATTTCTTTTTCTTTCCCTCATCTACTCCCAAGCGGCATATTGGCTAAATGATAGCTATCGAAGATTTTACAGCCTGGATCCTTTTTTGGGTTAGAAAATCCTAGATCACAGAGCCCCTAGATCACAGGGGCTCATCAGAAGAACTTAAAATTTGTGACACTCTATAGCAATAAGGTAAAGTTTTCTTTTTCTCAGACATTTTGAAACCATTGCGCTCAACTGCAATTTTGTGACATCAGTACATTAGTTGCACAGAATTTTCCGTATCATCTCTGACGTTAGCCACCATTTGAAAATCTGGCTGGATTAGTTTGAAAATCTAAAAGACCACTTGTGACTCTATGACAAAGATAAGATGGATGTTGTGCTTAAAACCATGTCCTTTTTTTCCCCCTTTTATTATTATTTTTAAGAATCCTGTAATAACAAGGTATTTGCCTCTCCCCGCAAATCCTTCCTCACTGAACACTACTGAAGTAATTTCAACCACTTGTGAAAATATTGATGCAAAGCTGACAGAAATCAAGATAAATACTACGGTGTTTTTTGGCTCAAGCCCTTCTTTCAGTATTGGCTAAACTTATTCTATAATCAATGTGCTAAAAACACAAAGGCAAACATATAGATGCTGAATAAAATTGGATCTGGTGCTGTGAGTCAGATGATGCAGGAATAGAAGCTAATTTTCTTTAGTCAATTACTTCCAAGTAGCACTAGTTATTAGGAATCTACCTGGTTACACAGTATCGGTGCTGCACGAAAAAAACCTTCAGGTCATCATGTCTAGTGCAGCTGCTGGTGGAAAGTCATGCTGCCTTGTTACTGCCTATTCCTCCCTGGTGGCACAAAATGTGTTTTGACATGAGCCTCTTGCCCGTGCAAAGCTGTCTGGTTCATTATTCAGTGCAAGTCCGTGCCGGACAAGTAATGCACACCCTGCTAGCAGCAGCACGGGGCCAGGGGAAGCTCTGTGTCGGTGTATTGCAAATATTAGCTCTGGAACACACAAGTTTCATTTCCCATTCATTTGTGGTCACCAGATGGTGAATCATCACTTTTGTCAACCTGCAGAATGACAGTGGCATTGCTGTTAACTGGCTATCCTTCAGATATCTCGCAGAGACAGTCCTTTAAATGCTGTTCATATTATCTTTTGCCATATTGAAGTTTTCGGCAGTATGGTTTCACTCTCTAAATTCCATTTGTTGTCTTGAAACTCCTCTTTGCTGCTGTTTATTTTAATCTTAGCTTTTACGAGCTGCTTATGCTGAATAGCATTGCTATGCTTGAGTTTTAAAGCCAAACAAAAAAAGGTGGGTTTATTTATTGGAGCTAGTCACATCTGCAGAACAGGAAAACTTTTTGCTTTGCTCCCAGGGGCAATATAAGCTTTCAGAGAAGGTAACAATAACAGGAGAAAAGACATAAATTAGTTATGCTTCTAAATGTACTTGGACAAATAACAAATTTAAAAAATCTGACAGAGAAACAAAGACCAGTTTTAATTCCATTCTATAAAAATGTACTTATTCGCAAAATAATGTCAGTCAATTAATTTTTTTTGTGAAATGTAGTGAGTTCTGAGTTACTACCTACACCCCACCTGGCAGTAATACTGACCTGAAATCCTTCTTTCATTTTCAGCTGATTACCTATCTGGTCAGGAAATAGAGGGTATTTTACCCCTGAATGTGTAGATCTCATAGTGAAAAGAGGGCAAATATCTTTAAATGGGCCAAGAATCAAAATCTTTCTTTTAGGGGATTCCCTTGTACGTACTCAGGAGTTGTTGATTCATGTCCCAATATAAAGGGCAGGAATTGCAGTGTCCGAGAAACTCCTAAGAAATCCTTAATCTCAAAAGAGATATCTCTGATCCTAAAAATGTACCTTCGTCAAACACTGTGGAAATTTGGAAGAGGAAAGTGATTACTTTTCAGTGAGCTTGCACTCTCCTCCCAAAAGGCTTAGTCAGTGCTGATAGTCCCACAAGATGATTTCATTCAGCCAATCTAGGTTTCGTGATCTACAAGCCTGTATGATACAACACACGCTGATCACGTCTTCTGAGAGTGTCATTGCTCATGGGCAGCAGAGTGGAAAGGTAATGGGAAGATAAAGTCTCATTGCACCTTCCAAACCCATCCTTGATGCCCCCAGACTGGTGGGGCGTCGCTGCACTTCGATAGCAGGAAGTGACTCTGACTTCGGTGGAATTACTTCAACAAAGATTTGGACAATGAATACTTATGTCTAAAACCATTTGGGTAATCATTTCATAAGAAAACATAGGCTCACACTAGATCTTTAAAGACTGAGAAATCACCAATATCAGCATAACCCCCCCCACATCTAAGGTTGTGCTTTTTCATCTTAATTCACTAGTATGCAGAAACTGAATATTTGAAATTCTATGTGTTTAGTTCAATGAAGAAAAGAGCTCCAACTTCCACTGGATTTTTTCTCGTTAATATCTGTGCAAGTATAAAAATATTCTCAAATTCAAGATCTGAAGCTCAAGAACTTGTTTAAATATGATTGGATAATATTTGCATAATGGGGCTGTGATTTGGCCATGACATACAAAATATCAGTATAGTCTAAAAAGATAGATCAAAGTAGAAAAATAAGGTACTTTTTTATTTCCCATATAATGCACAGTTAGACACACATAGCTTATTCACATGGCAATGAAATAGTCCGCGAAATGAATGCAGAAGAATGCAGAAATCACTTATTTCTACAGATACAAATCCAAATCAATTTCATTTCAGGTGAAAGTGACTGTTTCAGTTTTTCCCCTTGATTCCCAAAGATCCTGGTTCTCATTTGTGTGGCTCATAAAGAGTTGATGTTTATAAGACAACTTTGAAATTATTTTATGTATCAAAACTCTGACTGCTAGAAGTTCACCATGAAGTGGGCACTGCCTGCTGAGGTGGTCGGATGAGGTGGGAAGAGCAGATCAAATCTAAGCTTTAATTACTCTAAGGAATGCTGTTTGTGCATATTTTCCCCTTGCCTTTGAGGAAAAGCAGCAAAGAGTGATTTTCTGGAGCCTACATTTCTGCTGCTCCTGTTAGTTCAGCAAATGGGAGTAGTTCAGTGGAAAAATCAGAACTTGTCATTTACCCTTTCAGCTTCTTCACAAAATCAAAGTTGCCAGAGGTCTAGATTTAATTTTAAAAGTTCTGCTTTTAGTAACTCGTCCTGCTACAATGAAAAAATATCTTGTCTGGGGGCATATACCTACACCAGTCATCAGAAGGGACCCAGGGGACTAACTCCTCCAGCCTGTCTGAACTACCAGCATGTGCTTCTGAATCTCCAGGAGGAGTCCTGAGAGTCTTATGGTGTGGAAAATACTGATGTTTGGTGTATGTTATCTGTTAGACCTCCTGTTAGGCAGAGAGGAAGCCAAAGGAAAGGAGAAAGCAAAAGTTCAACGTCTACCTACAGAATTCCAATGCCCATTCCCATGGAAGACATCTGAGAGGCTGAGCTGTGCAAGGAAAGCACAGCACTGCCAGAGATTTCATTCAGCTACAGTCAAGGCTATTAGCCGTCCTATTTTCAGAAGCAACAAATTCACTTATGGTTAAAATTTGTATATAAAACACTGGAACACTGGCATAACTCTTTCTTATCACCACTTCTAGGGGCAGATGGGAAGGATGTGTTAACATCCAGAAGAAAAGAAGCGAATTGGTTTTCATGCATCACAAAGAGCATGAAAAAAGACAAGGACATCTTGAAAATAAATATATGCACTTACTGGAGTAATGGATATAGGCTTTGGAGTATAAGTGCCCTTAGAGGAAAGAGAGAATTACACACACAAAGTTGAAAGTAATACGAAATAATGTGTTTTTTTTTTTTAAATATGAGACACTAAGCTATTAAAACCTGGATTCATAACCAAAAAAAAAACCACTGCCTTATCTCCTGTTTCTTATTCTTCCATGAGACAAACTACCTGGAGAAAAATCAAACCCAAAATATCACTGGCTTAAATACGAGGAGACAGCAGGTTGCATTTTCTTACCTGGAAGAATGGCAGTACTAGTAATAGGATGGTTCAAACTGAAGAATACAAAGGCTCAAACTCAGATGGTGTCGTATGACATTCAAGCAGGGTTTGTTTTATGTGGGGGGTAGTAGGGATGGTGGTGTCAGTTTTATACCTCAGAATCTCTGATTTAATCAAAACAATCAAAAAGCAAATAATTCATTATGGACAGCTTTCACAAGGAAAAATCAAGAGATAAAGGTGGGGCATAGTTTGGTCAGAGTTAGTGTTAGGACAAAGTCACTACCTCTTAATGAAGCCCTGAATATTTATTCCACCTTCTAAATCAAATAAGCCTTCCTTGTATATCATAGAATTCTTTTCCCCTAACTTCATGGATCTGCAAGAGTGCCTAGACTGTCTTACACAGAAAAATGTACCTTAACTTATGATTCATCTAGCATATTTAAATATCTACCTTCGCATGAGATGACCCAGGCCACAAGTTTCAGTGACTCTATTGATGTTGATTAAGAATTAAGTTTTTTTTTCTTTTTTTTTGCCAGGGAACATTTATCCCTAGCCAGAAAGATTTAATCAGAAAAAAATGTTGTGGGTTTTTTTTTTTTTTCTTATTTTGCTCTAAAACTGTGTGTATCCTCTTCTCTTACTGTAAATAAGTGTCTTGTACCATTTGTCACTACTTCTTTTTTTCCAAAGTCAAAAAAAAAAAAGTCACCATAGGTCATTTTGTATTTTTAAAGGTAACCTATATTTCCAGCTCTTGTCCATAAACTGTACACCACCAGGTTTTTAAATATATATTTCCCCAGAAGGCGGCTAAATACTGACCTGGTAATGCACTGTTTACAAGACTTATTCATATAGGTCACAGATAAGCAAGGCTTCATTTATCTTTTGTTCGTCGGTGTGTGGATTTAAATACATGGCAAATGAGTTACTGGAAGTACACAATGTCATAGCCTGTTAAATGGAAATATGTCTATTGTTTTGAGGATTTTTATGTTGGTCTGATGCCTACTGAAATACATCAAAGGGTTTCAAGCTATGTATTAGTTTTTCTTCAGGAAAAAACTATGAAAACCCTTTATAAATAGGCTATTGCTTGCCTTCACAAGCCAGCGAATGCATAAGAGGCTTCATTTGTTGTCATCTAATTACAGCACATCAGGCATAATGTAGCGTTTTTGAGAACTGTTCCATAATTCTGGTCATGTCTCATAAAACTGTCTCATAAAAGCCAGAAATAATCCTCTCAAATAAATAAAAGAGAAATGACAATGTCTGAGGGGCATTAAATGAAAAAAAAGGAAAAAAGGGCAATAGGGATGGATAATTGATGACATTTGGAGGAATGATGGAGAATATTTGTAATACACAAAAACAGTTTTATTAGAAATAAAAGTTGTTTCAGTCTCTATTAAAATGACAAAAGGTTTTTTTTTCTTAGTCTTTACTGGACAGCTGTATATTTGAGGACATATATCAGTGTTTCATTTCAGCCTTGCGGCACTTGATGGTGAAGATTTCACCTGCTCCTGGCTTCTCAGCAGGGAATAGACTTGGAGAGACTTCTGTGTTGTGCTGGAGCATGAATCAAAGGACGGCCGTAGGATGGGACATGGGATTGCTCAGGGCACTGGTGTATTGCCATGAACGCTGGCTTGGTACCTACTGCCCAGGAGGGAGCTGTGCAGAGGGGAAGCAGAACGTGACATCAACAGTGCTGCACCTGCCGCAGAGAACATGTTCAAAGTGAAGGAGACCATCACCACTTAATTACCCTTTGGATCTAGCCTTATACGCTCTTGCAATAAAATCCACGTAGTCTCAGTATCTCTAGAAAGCATAACGGAAAAGAAAACAAACCAGAGGGGTGCTCTGTGTGTGTGTTTAACTAGATGCCTTCCCCTTCAGTGAGATGGGTAAGCTTGCCTGAAATCTGGTTTAATTTAATATACTCATATCAAATCACTAAGGAGGCTCAGATTTTCACAGTCAATGCCAGTGCCTAAGTGAAAAATAAAGAACTGCCAGAATGCTCCTGCATTGCTGTTTGTTTCTAATGGGGAGTGAGGAAGTGCCATCTGCTTTTTACTATTTCCAGGCATCGCTCAATAGTGAGGAAGCTTTGTCAGCACACGGATCTTGAAGTATAAGGGATGAGATTGCTGGAGCTGTGCCAAGGTAGTCTGCTTTCTGAAAAATCAGGGTCTTCTGCATCAACAAGTTGAGCACATGGAGACATAAAATTGTCTGTGGCGGTATTGGACCTCCTTGGAAACACGCTCGTCTTGGCCACTAAGTGTTTGTGACAAGCCAGGAAAAAGCACATCGTTCCTAGGGTAGGGGGTTGTCACCAGATTATTATATGATGTATATTACTGGAAGGGCCTTTTTCGTATATTCTGTGTTCATTTTAACTTAGCCGGTAGTTGTCAGCTGTGTCAGTACTTACACATTAAACAGTGCCATTAACCATTACCTGACTGAGGTAAATGACATGCTCTCACCATGACTATACTATTAAATTCTCTAGGCCTTCAGGTAGAGTGATCGTATTCAAGCTGCATGTTGCGGTAGAGTCCCTGGTCAAGCCTAATGGCTGAGCTGTGCCAGGGAGTTCCAAATGACCCTGGCCAAAAAGGGTACCAAAGACAGTTATAGCAATTTACCAGTGTCCATCCTGGGTTGCGATGTTTGGACCCTTCCCTGGCATTTTTAATTTGCTAACATAGGTGTCCCTGTACTGTCTGTTCTCTGTAATTGCCCTTTGTAGTTTTTCATATGACAAATCTCCACTTAAAGCAAAATTTTTTGTGCTAGTCCCCAGGTCCATGATCTTCATCTCTGGTACCATTCATTGTTATTCCACTATCTATTAACCCTTCTTCAGGGTTTTCAAGCCATCTAAGGTGACTCTCCAGTTCTACACCATATTGACCACACCTCTGAAAAATGCATCTTCAGTAACTGTCCTTAGTGCACATCTACTTTGTGTAGCAAAGTAGAGAAAACGTTTAGTGAAAAGGTTAACTGCTGATTGCTCCAAGATTGACCCGCTAATAACTTGACTCTTTTTTGTTAATTCTTCTTTCAGAATAACCGATTTCAATCATCCTTTTACTTTGTTCATCGACTGCCTGGAATTCACCCAAGCAACAGCTGTTCCTGAGCTGTTGTGGTGAGAATCCACCCGCATCATTTTTCCTAATATGAAAGACCACCCATGAGTTTTTCTTCACTTGATCAGGATGCTTGTGAGCCACATGCTGTACCTTTGCCATTGGCAGTTTTCTGCTCTAAGGACCTGTTCTGATGGTGGAATTAATAATTTCACAGTACTCCCCCTCCAAACATCTTGAATGCACATGTTCACCTCCCACAGACACCTTTTTCCCTGAAAAATCCCATTTTCTGTTCACTTTTAATGCCTCTCGACTATGATTATTATTATTCTGTGGGTTCCAGGTCATCGCCTGCTCCATAACATTAGCTGTCATCTTGTCTGTTCACACGTATTTTTGTAGAA
>RSEF01000002.1:1601272-1613027 GCA_003993805.1 Himantopus leucocephalus | reverse complement strand
TTTTTTTTTTTTTTTTTTTAAGTTCAGAAGCTAATGGGAGAAAAGAGCAAATTTTCTTCCCATTTTTTTCTAAAAAACAGATTAAAAGCTGCCACTACCTCCCATGCCTTTGAGATGAAATTCAGTATGAACTTCANTTTTTTTTTTTTTTAAGTTCAGAAGCTAATGGGAGAAAAGACCAAATTTTCTTCCCATTTTTTTCTAAAAAACAGATTAAAAGTTGCCACTACCTCCCATGCCTTTGAGATGAATTTCAGTATGAACTTTATTGTGCAAATGTTACAACCCTTGTAAAATCACAAAATGTCTTCACTGAGGAAAGGAATAAGAATATGTTATAAACATGGTGCTACTCTTCTAAATCAACGGAACAGCTCATAGCAAAAAAAAGTGCTAGGCAGGGGAAAGAAGAATGTCAGTCATGCTCTTAGTAAGGAGANTGAGGAAAGGAATAAGAATATGTTATAAACATGGTGCTACTCTTCTAAATCAATGGAACGGTTCATGGCAAAAAAAAAGTGCTAGGCAGGGGGAAGAAGAATGTCAGTCATGCTCTTAGTAAGGAGAAAACCCATGTGGACTTGGTACACAATAATCTGAAGAGCAGCATTCTGTCCTTCGCTGTTCCCTCTCCCAGAGTTGTTCTTGTCCTCTATGGATTCACCTAATGCCTCTGGTGTAGTGAATGTGTATAAGGGGACCTTGGTTGGAAAAGTTCGATGGGACAATATTGCTAATGGATACAGAAGACAGTGCTGGGGGAATTATGCTTTTTGGCCATGGTAACTTGACTTTTCTGCATTCTGAGAGATCTTTTGGAAGCTCAAGTCAATATACTGACTGAGCTTGCTCCTAAACACAGTGGACTCAGGCAGCTGTCACAAAAATCTGTGCCTCTTCTCCCTTTTACTGCTGAGAATAACAGTGAGCATGAAAATGTAAGGGACATATGATGTCACATTATGATGAAGAAATTTCTATGTTAATGAGTGGTTTATTGATTGTTTATATACATTATTAATAGAAAATGTGGAAAATAGTAAGACAATTTTCCATAGATTTGAGACAGGTTTAGGAAAGATGTAATTACATTAAACTTTTTGGATTAACATTAATACTAAATAATGGCAGAAAAGCGTGCAACAAAAGATGTCCTAAGTATTGAATGCTATTAAAAAATTGCTAATGCTAATAAATGCTAATGCTAATGCTAATGCTAATAAAAAAAGCCTATTAAAAAATAGGACAACTGTTAGTATAGTCACATATGATACAGATAATCACGTATAGCAGTAGGACGTTAATAATAAACTAAAAAGCCCCACAGAAACAGTTATTAGTTGTCCTTATATTTTCAGTGAGTAGGCTAGCAGTGAGGTATTATTTTCCTAACTATGCCCTAATAAACTGCTACTGTCCTGACCAGGAACTAAGCAAAAATCACTGATAAGGGAACATTTGCATTTAATTAAGCAGGTGAATAGTTATTTCATTACCAGACTCAAGCACTATTAAAGATTGTTATTACTCCTGTCCAGGAAGAAGTTTTGGGAATTAAAGCTACATTGAAAAGTATAACTTAAAGTATAACCCATTCTTTTACAAAATTATGTTTATTTCTTTCGAGCGATTGCACAATCTATTTTTAACTTGGGAAGGACACTAACTGTTCTTTTGATTGTATCATTGGTAAAAGGTTAAGATAATAAGTCAATCCCTGATATCCTCATCATGGGAGAAGTTGAGAAAAAGTAGACCAGTGACACACACTTGGGAGGCTCTTTTTTTTGTCTTTTTTTTTTCGTCTTTTTTTTTCCGTCTTTTTTTTTTTTTCCCCTTGACAAATGGCAGAACCTGAGTACTATGCATATCAAAAAAAGGGATTTGGTCAACCATGGCTGCTGGGAAAAGCAAGACTCTGTGGTTCTGCTTTACTCTCTGTGCTGCCCATTAACAAATCTGATTCTTTTTATTGTGAGCACACAGAGTACTGGCATCTCGTGATCTGGATTGAACAACAGTGGTGTTGGACTCTTGCCTATTAGGGATGGCTGAATTCTTTTGGCAGTGACATTTTTTTTTTCTCTTCCTAATGGAAAATTTCCTCCTGACAAATTGAAGAGGTCTGCACGGACGGAGTTCAGACATCTGGGACAAGATTCGGTTACCTGAACATACGGAGCTATTGATAATCCGTGATATTCTGGTTCAGCCTACTCCAGAATAGTACAGGTGTTCCCCAGATCCATTAATGTGGGTGTCTTCACTACCCTGGGGTTTCTCAAATGTCAATAGACATCATGTTAGGAGAAGTTAATTAAGCACCTAGGCCAGAAATTTCTTCCCCTGCATACATATATGTAGATGCTGAAAATGAAGTTTCTAAATCTCAGTCTGGATCCTGTCCCTAAATGTATTGGGTCTGTCTGAGATGGAGTTAATTTTCCCCACAGCAGCCCTCATAGTGTTGTGCTTTGTATTGGTAGCTAGAAAGGTGTTGGTAACACACCGGTTCTTTGGCTCCTGCTGAGCAGTGCTTGCACAGCATCAAGGCTGTCTCTCCAACATTCCTCTCCCTCACCAGCAGGCTGGGGGTTGGAATGATCTTGGGAGGGGACAAAGCCAGGACAGCTGACTCAATCTGACCAAAGGGATATTCTGTACCATATGATGTCTGCTCAGCAATAAAAGCTAAGAGAAGGGGTGGGGGGGCATTAGTTATTACGATGTTTGTCTTCCAGAGCAACAGCTACACGTACTGAAGCCCTGCTTCCTGGGAAGTGGCTGCACATTACCTGCTGATGGGAAGTAGAGAATAAATCTTTTATTTTCCTCTGCTTCTGCATGTGGCCTTTGCTTTCGCTTTATTAAATTACCTTTATCTCAACCCATGAGTTTTTTTCCATCTTATTTTCTCCCCTCCCTGACCTGCTGAGGAGGGGAGTGCCAGAGCGGCTTGGTGAGCACCTAGTGTCCAGCCAAGGTCAACCCACTACAGTCCTTTTAGTGACCAATGTGGGGCATGAAGAATTCAAGATAAGGATAGTAACTGGGAGAGGTAACAGACAAAACATGCACTGAACGCAGCTAGAGAGTAAAAAGTGGAATGATCATAGGGAATTTCTGTTGTATTTGTGGTGAAGGGTTGAGGGGTAGATTGTGTGTAAATTGTCCACTTTCGTTCAGTGTTGTGATGATGTTATTTTGATTTTGGTGTGAGGAATTTTTTTTCATTGATGTGAGTGAAGTTGGTGAAGATAGTGTGATGAATGTGGATTTTAATGATAATTCTTAAATATGTGATTCACAGAGGTGAGGGGTGGAATATATTGGGTTTGCGTGGCAAGGTTTTGGTAGCGGCAGGGCTACAGGGCTGGCTTCTGTGAGAAGCTGCTAGAAACTTCCCCCATGTCTGATAGAGCCAATGCCATCCAGCTTCAAGACAGACCCACTGGTGGACAAGGCTGAGCCCATCAGCTATGGTGGTAACACCTCTGTGATAATGTATTTAAGAAGGGGGAATAAAACTGCACAACACCAGCAGCAGTCAGAAGATAGGAGTGAGAATATGTGAGAGCAACAACTCTGCAGACCCCAAGGTCAGTGAAGAAGGAGGGGGACAAGGTGCTCCAGGTGCTGGAGCAGAGATTTCCCTGCAGCCCATGGTGAAGACCATAGTGAGGAAGGCTGTCCCCCTGCAGCCTGTGGAGGTTAACGGCGGAGCAGATATCCACCTGCAGCCTGTGGAGGATGCCACGCCAAAGCAGTTGGAGGCCCGAAGGAGGCTATGACCCCGTGGGAAGCCAGTGGTGAAGCAGGCTCCTGGCATGACCTGTGGACCTGTGGAGAGAGGAGACCATGCTGGAGCAGGTTTGCCGGCAGGACTTGTGACCCTGTGGGTGACCCACGCTGGAGCAGTCTGTTCCTGAAGGACTGCACCCTGTGGAAAGGACCCATGTCGGAGCAGTTCGTGAAGAACTGCAGACTGTGGGAACGACCCACATTGGAAAAGTTTGTGGAGGACTGTGTGCTGTGGGAGGGACCCCATGCTGGAGCAGAAGAAGAGTGTGAGGAGTCCTCCTCCTGAGGAGGAAGGAGAGACAAAGACATCGTGTGATAAACTGACCACAACCCCCATTCCCCATCCCCCTGCATCGCTCGGGGGGAGGAGGTAGAGAAATTCAGGAGGGAAGTTGAGTCGAGCAAGAAGGAAGGAGTGGGGGGAAGGTGTTTTAAGATTTGGTTTTATTTCTTGTTATCCTACTCTGATTTGATTAGTAATAAATTAAATTAATTTCCCCAAGTTGCGTCTGCTTTGCCCATGATGGTAATTGCTGAGTGATGTCTCCCTGTCCTTATCTTGACCCCACAAGCCTTTCCTTATATTTTCTCTCCCCTGTCCACCTGAGGAGGAGGAGTGGTAGAGTGGCTTTGGTGGAACCTGGCATCCAGCCAGGGCCAACCCACCACACTAACTTAAAAGTATACTTACGATATGCTGCTTCTAGAATAAATGGAAAGCGATTCAGCTCAAGAAGAAAGGTCAAACCTTGGGTGAGTTCAATGACCAATTCTGCTTGCTCTGAGACCTTAATTTCTAGAGACTTAGAAATTATTAGCCATATTTCTACAGTGCCTAGCAGAATGTGAGCTCAAACTGGAAGAAGAGCTAACCCTGAGCACAGTCAAATAGTTAAGTCAGTTATACCCAAGTGGGGTTCATGGTGTTGATCATGCAGTGCTAGCAGCAGCACAAGTTAAGTCAAGTGTTCACTCTTGGTGGCCCATGGACCACAGATAAGCCTGTGCCTGTGGTTATTCTGCAGATGGTTTAACACTGTAAAATGCTGGGGCAAAAAGTAGGGGTTCTGGTTGCATTGGTTACAGTAGTAACGAGAAAACTAAGAAACATATTATTATTTTGATTACACAGTAGTAACTGAGTAATTACACAACGTGGTAATTCAGGAATGACTAAAGAGAAAAGGGAACCATAATTAACTACTCTATCTTGCAACACAGACCCTTATTTGAGGAAATGACATAATAACATAGAAGTTATCTCTCCTTACAAACCTAAGTACTATAGAAATAGTTCTCAGCTCAGACAATTTGTTCACCTCAGAGAAGTACTGGGATAATAACTTTTGAAGGAAAACAACAAGAAATATATACACATGAAAGTATATATGAGTGTGTAAATGGGCTAAACTATGACCGTTATGATACATTTTCAAGTTTTTGGGGAGAAACAGTCTGACTGACTGTTTTCCAACTAGCCATCAGATTGAATGTCTTTTCATGTACAGTTTTGAACTGCTCTTCTAGAAAGCTCAAGGTTTTATTTTAATTTTGAAGACTACATATTTAGAATACTGAAACCACCTTCAGCGCTCAGTAGAAAGACCAAAGATGAGATTAACCCAGTAAACATAACCTCTGTTTTAGCCATTCCAGCCTCTTCAGAGAGTTCAGGATATCTATGATCTAATTGTTATACTGAGTCTCACGCCTGACCTGCTCCATCATTTAATGAGGACTTTACACAGACTCAAGGGTTTTTTCTCTGAGAAATTCTTTTTTTTCTACAAATTCTCTGTTTTCCCACTCTTTAGCACTATCTTTAAAAATCAGAATTAATCAACATTTTTCTTTTTGCTTACTCCACAAAGCTTCTGGTACCTTCCAGAAGAATGTATCTTCCTGGACTAAAGCCCTGAGTAAGAAAAAAACACCCATACTTGCAGCAGAGAAGAAAGGAAGAGACGTCTCTCAAAATAGTGATACTTGTGAAACTAGCTCAGGAAATTTACCCATGGACAAATTTTGAGCCTTGTGTCTTTTCCAGTTCCAAATTGACCTGTCACATCTAAGTGAATCTCCTCAAAAAGAAGTTGTCCCACACCTGATGAATCTTTTTGAAGTACCTCTTAGCACTTTGCTATCTCAGCCTTACAGATCCTCATTTTTTAACATCTCACACATATATGTCCTTTCTTAAGATGGTGCCAAACTGTGACCATTTGGACAATACTGGATTGTAACCACTGACAAACAGAGAAGGTACCCCTCACTGTGACATTTCTTTCCACTGTCATTTAGACTCGCAAGACATATCTACACCTCTTTTCCTTACAAGGGAGTATCAGCTTAATGGAGTGCAAATAGATTTTGGAAGCTTACTGAAATCACTCCAAGATATATTCTACACCTACCCCATTATTTTTGCCATATTTTGATAGCTTTCAATGATGGATAAATAGGAGGAAAACCAAACAGTACCGGTTGTTTTATTACACAGTCCCTCATAGACACAGAGCATAACCAAAAAAAAAGAAAAAACCCAAACCAAAAAAACCCAAACACTCAAACAAAAAAAAAAAAAAAAAGCAGGTTTCTCTTGGATTATCCATAACTACAAATATGAGTTATGCAAGACTCACTCTAGCTACAATAACTGAGGCAACTAAGTATTTTAAAGTATTTTAACCCTAATCTAACACTATGGCAATGAGGATTTAATTCTATCACAGTTGGCTATTTAAAGACAAAGATCTGCACTGATAGTGATTCACATCCTCCCTTGGCAGCCAACTCCATAGCCTAGTTATTCTTGTAGTTATGAAGTTTTTCCTAATATTTGATCTAATTCCTCCCTGCTGTCTTGTAAACCCATTTCTTCTGCCCATAATGATGAGAAGGAATAACTGATGCTTGTCTCTTATGTAACATCTTTTCTAGCCATCCCCAGTTAATCACCAATCTCCCTTTCTCTCTGGAATCACACACCCAGTTCTTTAAGGTTTCTCCCTGAGACCTTACTTGCCCGGCTTCTTCATTCTAGCAGCTTTCTCTGAGCTCCCTTTGGTCCCTCTGTCTTATTTAATAGCAAACTTGCAATGTCTATAAACATATTGTGACAAAAAGAAAATATAACTGAACTTTAAAAATTCTTTTGAATGCCACGTAACAGTCAATGGCATGTCAAAGACTTCTCTTCCATTAAGACCTAAATGTCTCCAAAAGGGCCATGACACTTCATCCAAAGATGGTCTAAAAAGAGTAAGAAGCAGCTTGGAGAATTTTACACGTTATTTCAGAATGCAAACTGCAGCTATAGCTCTGCCGAACAGACACCGAGCAGTTCATGCAGGGATTCAAGGTGTACTGCACATCAGCGCCTTCATTCACGCAAAGCCACTGTACTTGAATCTGCAGTACATGAGGCATCTCAAAAACTGACAGAGAAACGTATGCTCAAAAAAAAGGAAATGAGATACAGCCTCAGGTTTTTAATTCTACTGTCATGTTGTCCACAGTAGCTATGCCAGCAAGGATTTTTAGTAAGGATATAGTATAACTCTTTCAGGCAAGGTGTGGATGAAGAGACCCTGCCTAGGGTGAATCGATCAGCTACTATCGTCCACCTACAAGAATTTCTCTCGTTTCATTCCCTAACACATCTGGGGTTTTCAGCCAACAGATCTGCAGATCAGCTGGCCACCCCTGTAATATCATGGCCATCAGCTGACTTGAGCCTGCTGCTTTTCTGCAGCTTCCGAGTCCCTCCTGCCCACTGACATGATCAGTTTTTGTAGAAGTGTGGAATTTCCAGATAAAAGAGTTGTCTAGAAAGATCTGACATTTTTGTTGTAAAGAAAGTGACTTTACCGTTATTTTGTTCTATCAGACCAAAAGTCCGCAGGAAGTTGAATTTCGGGCATCATCTTGATTTTCTGTTTTTTCAAGCTTTGTTCCTCATGAAGATAAAAGGGGAGGGCAGAGAATGACTGAACCATAGTACTGGGAACGGACAGTATGACCAATTGACCTCTGAAATAGCAAAAGTCATCAAACCTCCCGTTTGTTCTCTGATGAGAAAGGGGGAAGTGTAGTAATTTCCCTCTCTCATTCCCCTCTCGCTATGTCAGGATACCCACATGCTAGCAAAACACCACTTTCATACCAGGGTGGGGGCTGAGACCGTACCGGAAGAAATAAACTGCAAACAAAGAAGAGTTGTAAATTTATCAAAGAAGTTCTGTCAGAAGCAGGAAACCATTTATAAATCTAGTCTACTTCTGGGAAGTTGGTGGTGTACGATATAAGGATGGCAAAACTTGTGGCAGCAGCGATTCTCCTCTGGCGTGTTCTTGGAGGAGGCGCAAAAATTTCCTTATTTATCTGTGCCTAGCAACGAGATGCAGTAATCAGCATGAACACACAGTAATTTAAGATTCAGCATTCATTGTGTAATAACAATAAACAGCATTTTGAACGGCTGGCGGTTACAGTGAGACGTATTACTTTGCCACGATGAGTGCAAAGAAACACACATTTCCCCCTTATGTGAACAGTAAGGAAATAGCAGAAATCTGCCTTCCAGACTGATTCACCATTTCGGTTAATGACACTGTGCGTATCTCATTTCCTGGGAAGTTCCAAGTAGTGAAATCATTCTTGACACCTTGTTCCTATGCAAGAACTATGTGTAATTTTCACACCAAAGTAACTACATGAGCTGAAGTTTGGCTGAGGGTAAGAGGGCAAAGTGTCAGGAACAGCTTTGTTTGTGTGACACACAACGCTTGAATGTCTCAACTGGAATGTCTCCAGAACTGTAAACTTTGGTGTTGACAGAAGGCATCTCCCCATGGTTATTAGATTGCTGCTTGCCTCTAATCACACACATGTTGTTACTGAAATTCTGAGTGAGTATCAGCAGAGAAAGAAGTTGTCTCCAGATGGTAAAATGTGCAATACAAATTTTGAAAACATCCTAGATGAAGGGCTTGGGTTTTGATTTTGGTGTTGGGTTGCTCCCCCGCCCCCCAATACATGTATAATCAATTATAATCAATTTTAGCTTGGGGGGACTGGGGTGGGGAGGATTGGTTGAGTTTTTCTTTTGTTTTTGTTTGTTTGTTTGTTTGTTTGGGGTTTTTTTAAGGAAATAATACTTTTTTTTTTTTTTTTGCCTTGGATGTTACCATAGTATGCATTGACCATACTCCTTCATAAACCTTTTTCCAAAGACTGTATGACTAATATTAATTTTTTTTCAAGTCTATTTTCCACTTGCTATATAATAAACAGCTTTTTTCTTTTTTGCTTTATTTTTCTTATTTTTGGAATCTTATTTTCCCAAAAAAGAAAGCAAGGGTTGACCTTTCAGCTGCTGCCCTGGTAAAGAACACCTCTTGCTTTCACATCACTTCATTGGTAGAAAAGGGTGGAAATTTATTGTGAGGCCATATCACTGACCCTCAGCTCTGCCATAAGGTATTTCTTACTCTTTGAGTCAAAATATCTCAGAATACCTCAGTCACAGTGTTTTGTGAGTTCTCACTAATCAACTGGAGTCCAATGGTTTTCAAGCAGAAAAGGTTCTCAAGCATCAGTTGTTATACCAAGCTCTAGTCCACGGGGTAGAAGGTTCTTGTGCTCATTGACTTTTGTGCAAGATCCAGTCTGGTAGACGTGTTCTCACCAGCTATGAGTGTGAGGCAACTCACCCCTTGAAGGGGTTCATCTTATTCACAGTAACAGCACATACATAGGGAATTACTAGGTTTTGGGTGACAAATTTGCAGCCCTACCAGTTTCGCAAGAACGTGTCTGTTTGTGCATAAGTCCCTTACTGCTGGATATATCTTCTAGGTGTTCGAGAAGGTCAGGAGCTCATTCCACTTAACTCAGGCAAAAGGGCAGACTTGTAACCAAAGGCGAGAGTTTGAGCAATAATTCTCAAAAGGGTGAAGAGGAACAGCTGTGGAGAAAGAGAGCGAGAGAGAGCGCGAGAGCTGTTTATTCAGCACGGTTTATTGGAAACCATTGATGAGATCAGAGCAGTGCCAGCATAGCGGTAAAAGGGCACAAGTGAGTTGAAAAATGTATTTAAAACTGTCCCGGTTTGAGGTAAAACAGGACCAATTTTGTTCAGTAACTTTGCTTCTTAGCTAGGCCTCTTCTAACTACTGAAATTAACAGCATATTGTGCAGACAGTGTTCGCTCTCAGAGTGATAAGACCGATGTTTATAGCTGATGCCCAGGCATGGTATGCAGAGAGGCTCTTGCTTATACTTAGTGCTATAACACCCAAGGGCAGCTCACTTTGTTACTTGGAGGGTCGGAAGCGGAAAAGTGTAGAGGGGTCCCATCTGTGGGGAGGAGCGGACAGGACAGGTGACTCAAAACTGACCAAGAGGGTATTCCATCCCATCTGCATCATGCTCAGTATAAAAGCTGAGGAATCACAGGGTCAGTCTCTCTTTCTTCAATGGCCGACCTCCTAGGAGGACTCTCTGTTTGTCTGCCTTTGATCCTGATCCTGAATCCAGAACTAGAATCCAATTCCCGTCCGTCACTGAATCTAGTCTGGGACTTCCCCAATGCCAGCCAGTGACATGATCGTCATCCTGGGAGCTTGATAGAGTTTTGTATATATTTCATTATTTTCTTTTTATTTTATTCTTAATATTTCATTAAAGTAGTTTAATTCCTTCTAAACTCATAAGTCTCTTTTTCCCTCCTCTGTCTCTCTCTTTGAAAAAAGGTTGGGGGGATCATCTGTCGCTCGGCCTAAACCACAATAAAAATGAACAAAAGAATATGAGTAGTATCTTCATCTGCTCTGGAGCATTTGTAACATTATAAAAATGAGGGAGTTATTAAAAAAAATTCAAAAGACTCAAAGAGGGCAGAATTACTTGATCACAGTGCTATCAGAGAAAGTTAGGCATCTTAAATACTTAAATATATGATGTTTATTGGTGTTTATTTCTTTTCTATCCTTCCAGCTTGGACAAGGAATCAGAGAAACTCAGCGGCGTACTTCTTCAAAGTAACATTTTATTGTTTCTTCTTTTTTCTTCCTTGATAATAGCTCTCAAGAGAAGAGTTGATAGAGCATTCAGCAAGTAACATGTTGTGTTCTTTTGTCTACAGACACTACACAGAACACTTTTTGAGTAATGAAAAAGAAACTTATAGATAGGATATCTGAATTTTTTTTAAAAAAATGAGTTCTGCACAATGTGGAGAGGAAAGAAGAAATCTCAGATCAAGTGGGACACCAGAGTATCCTTTTAATGAGTTGCACTCATTGTATGATGTAAATCCTGCTAAGGCATTGCCCTGATCTTTGCCATACCTTTTTATAATATTAAAACACACTCAGAACTACAATGCAACAAGGACCATGTTTAAACTATCAAAACTGAAGAGATTGATATTAAGCTAGAAATACTGGCTATAACTTTGTCCTGTGTAATTATGTCAATAAAATAATGGCAATAAGCATGATCTGAAAAGTATACTGGGGAGTATTTGCAAGTCAGTAAGTAATTAAATTTCACAGCACCTTTGTGAGGTAATAAAAAGTTACTTTTCCAGTTTTAATACTAAAATATTCAGAGAGAGCTTGCTGCTACTGTCATAATTGCTGTATAAATCCAGGCAATTAATTTCCACACACATCCCTCTGCTTCAGCATAGAAGTTCTGTCTGACTAGCGGGAGAGAAATTGAGGCAATGACATATCACAGGCAAGGTTTTCAGAAATATGAGTGAATTAGCAGCAGAAGTCCTCAGACAATAGTGGTGAGATTTGAGTTCCTAATTCAGTCAACAGTCTTTGAAAATCAAACTTGGGTGTTGGTCTTTTACATCAATATTTAGGTGCATGTTACAGCTTGACAGTGGAGTACTCTGAAGTTCTGCAAAAATCTTCCTTTTTTTTTCTTTTTTTTTTTT
>RSEF01000002.1:1586543-1601262 GCA_003993805.1 Himantopus leucocephalus | reverse complement strand
GTCAAAGGCTTTACTAAAGTCCAGGTCAACAACATCCACAGCCTTTCCCTCATCCACTAAGTGGGTCACATTGTCACAGAAGGAGATCAGGTTTGTCAAACAGGACTTGCCTTTCATGAACTCATGCTGTCTGGGCCTGATCACCGGGTTGTCCTGCATGTGGCCTGTAATTACACTCAGAATGATCTCCTCCATAACTTTCACAGGCACTGACGTCAGACAGACAGGGCTGTAGTTCCCTGGATCCTCCTTCTGGCCCTTCTTGTAGGTGGGTGTCACATTTGCTAACCCCCAGTCAACGAGGACCTTCCCGGTTCACCAGGACTGCTGATAAATGATGGAAAGTGGCCTGGTGAGCACATCTGCCAGCTCCCTCAGTACCCCTGGGTGGATTCCATCCAGTCCCATAGACTTGTGTGTGTCTAAGTAGTGTAGGTCACTCACCATTTCCCTGTGGCTTATGGGAGCTTCATTCTGCTCCCTGTCCCTGTCATCCATCTCAGGGGGCTGGGTACTCAGGGAATAATCAGTCCAACTCCTAAAGACTGAGGCAAAGAAGGCATTAAGTACCTCATCCTTTTCCTCATCCTTGGTCACTATGTGTCCCGTCCCCCCCATCCCCCCTCCCCCCATCTAATAAAGGATGGAGATTCTCCTTAGTGCTCCTTTTATTGCTAATGTGTTTGCAGAAACATTTTTTATTCTCCTTAACAGGAGAAGCCAGGTTAAGTTCTAGTTGGGCTTTTGCCCTTCTAATTTTGCTAATTAGAGCACTAATGCTAGTGTTTTAGTCGTTGTTTGTTTATAATTTTAGTCCTATGTTCTAGTCTTATTTCAGTCTATTTCAGGTCTTATTAAGAGCTACTATAACAGCAATAAAGAAATAATACTAATATTAATGCTAAACCCAACAACAATAACAATAAATCTACCAAAGAATGCAGCATGTGTGCTTGTACATTACCTGCCTTGGCTGAAGTTTTGGTCCATTGAAGTCAATGCCAGAAGTTCCATTGACTTTTTAAAAAGTTTAGAAATTTAGTTCCTGGTGATATATCTGCCCTATATCAAGCTGAGTCACAGCTGAGTTTTGCCCTTCAGCCAACATCTGGAACAGTTCTGAAGTCCCACTTACATGCAGAGTGTTCACTCCTCGTTGTTTGTATCTTCAGTGTGTCCACATTTGGAAGTGGATTGGGTGATTCTGTAATTTATAAGACCACATGTTTTCATAATTCTTCCAGCTGACATCTGAAATCATCATGGAACATGATGAATTTGACATCGCCTCAGGGTTATGTTGGAGAAGCAGCAGTGACAGGGAACAAGTCAGTCTGGGATGCATAAGAATCAATAATTTTTGTAGGCATCCTAGTTTTCCGGCTGGGGGGAAGAGCTCCAAGCTAAGCCACCAAATGCTGTCGCAGGGTGGGCAGTGGGAGCAGGAAGTCTCAGTTTGAAAATATATACACCACCAGGAAACAAAATGTTCTCTTGAGAAAACAGAGATGTACGTGCTGCAACACTTTCCTGAAAAGAGAGACATGATTCTTTCCTGTTGTCTGAACAAGAGTGCCTGTCACAAGTGGCCTTGTGCTAGCTTCATCTCCTGATGTTTAATGGATTGCAACAAGCAGGGGCTTGTTGCTTCCTCCTGCCGCATCCTCTCAAGACCATTGGTAGGTGACCTTGAAGTAAGTTCAAAGAGTACTTGGCCCATTACATAGTCAAATTCTTTGGCAACTCCACAGCTCATAATGAAATAAAAGTAAATATGTAGGCTTTGCTCTACCTAGCCTATACAGTAATTCTGAAAAATGAATTGAGATGGACTTTCTCCTTGGGAGTCTCTCTTGTTCCATTTTGTTGTAATCCTTGTCTAATCCGTTTATTTCTCTGGTCATTGGCTACTAGTACTATTTCCCAAGGGTGAGCAGAATGTAATGGACTAGATAAATTATGAAAGAGACACTGATTAGCTGAGAAACGTGAGGAGGAAAAAAAAAAACCAAGAGAAAGGCAAAAAGGGGCAAAGGAATAGAGAAGGCAAAAGAGGCCATTTCTGTAGAAAGAGATACAGAGAAAGAAGAAGAAACCCAGGATCAGGTACTGAAGAAAATAAAGGAAAGCAATCCTGTATGATCCCTTCAGGACAGAAAAATAAAATACAAGTTTTAAAGTTAGATTGAAAATGAAAAGTTAAGGATACCAATTTTTCACATTTATTTAAAATACTTTTTAAAGAAAGTGAACTGTCTGTCTTTCTAAGAAAATATGGTACGTTTTAAACAGAACACAAGTTTATTCCCTGGAAATGCAGGGTCAGATCAGTGTCTGGAAGTAAAGCACTCAATTTTTGCAGGAGGCCTCCTGTGGAGTCAAACTATTTAACCGTCATCAATAACAATGTAACAATGCAGTTGAGAACCACAGCTTCAATGGCCATTTCCTGTTTATTAATCATTTCCTACTGGTTGGGAAGTTTGGGAAAGGAGTACCACAGGAGGCACTATTCTGGCCTGATTCCATGAGTAAGTCTTTTATGTATCCAAGGTGTCAGCCTGCCTGACTTCAGAGAACCTCCAGCGGTGGCAGCTCCCTGCACCCCTTCTCCTCAGCCCGGGCTCAGTGCAGGGCTTACCGAGTCAAATCATTTTCTAGCAAAGATTGCACATTACTATATTTTTAGTGCCCATTAGACCAATACCAAGATACGGAAAAATATTATACTTAGCCTCTTTAGAAGTCAATACAAAATTTTTGACTCCAAATACAGTAATCGAGTCTAAAAATAATTTGCATAGAAACCCCGCAAAGCAAAGACATCCCTATCCTGTGAAATGTATAGCCACAGTTCAACAAAGACTAGCAATATATTAGGTGAGATTGTGAAGAAAATAAGAACATTTTTGTAAGTTCTGTTGTGCCAGTCTCAACAATTTCCAAGTTTACTTAGGAAACTAATGTCCACACAGTGTATTAGCAGTGGAGATGCTGAGGAAGAGGCTCATTTTGCTTGCAGTCACTGGAAGTTTTAAAAAATTGCAGTCATTAGTGAGTCCGTCTGTAGCTGTCAGCCCAGTATAGGCATGTTGCTCCTGGTTATGAATGCATGAAACAACATGCTTAAGCTAGCAAAAATGTCAAAATGGCTTAGTCTGCTTTATTTGCCTTCTCTGTAAGTGTTGCAAAAGACCGTGACACTGAAGTCATGCCCTGAGGATGCCAGAGATTATTGCGGTGAGATTTTTGGCACTTAAGAACTATTGTATTCCTTAAATCAGAGAATGAAAGACATTCTAAATGCCGGATATGTTCCCACCTTCTCTGTTTCCTTTACAACATGTATTTACATATGTAATTCCAACATGAATTTATATGGAAATACCTGTAAGAGCACTCAGGTAGCTAGACAACTAACTGTGTCAAATTTAGCCAGATTTGGCCAACACAATATAGGATTTAATGACAAGAAAATCTAAGAAAATGGTCCATACAACCAGATATCTTTTGCATTCACCTCTATGAGGATAATTTTTTTAAAAACATAGTATTTTTACTAAAATAATGCTAATGCCATCAGCACTTCTGTTATCATGAGAAAAAAACCAAATGCCTACTTTTAAAAAAATAAACATTAGCATAACAAAAAAAGTATCAACAGAATAATTTGTCTTTAGCTCTAGTTAGTAGAATGCAGAATGACTGCAATAAATAAACATAAATTTGCCTTAACATTACCTTTTTTTATGACAGCAAATCTGGCATAAAAACAAAGTCAGACAATGAATGGAAGATAAAAAGACCACTGATAAATCTTCCTGTAAATGGCTACAAAGAAGCGAAGAATAATTATCTTTAAGGTCATAAAGCACAAAACCCTAAATAATTTAAAAGTACTTATAACAATTAAAATTTAAGTTTTATGATATTATTTGGATTCCTTACAAATAACAGGTCCCATGAAAAATTTCATAAATGACTGGTAGTAAAATACTGGAAGAAAATCTTACACATAACAAATCTATATGTTATTTATGGAATGGTGAAGGTTAAACTCTTAAAGTAAAACTTTGCTATTGTTAAAAGTAGAACAGGAACAGCTATGGAAAAGAAAACGCTATGGATTTGTGAGGAGCTATAAGACAGAGGAGTGAGAGAATACAGCTTTAGCCAAATGGATGTTAATGTGTATAGATATGTCAGTGCGTTGATACTTAGAAAATGCAACGTTTGGCATACAGTGATTTGGAGACTGCTTGATGGATGCCTAGAAGAAATATGTGGGGTTTGTGTTTTTATATTAAATGTATAAATTGCAGTCCTTTTTGTATTCAGGGAACATATACTTAATTAAAAAACCCCAAGTATAATCCTTTGAGATCTGAGAAAAATGCATAAGTACTGAGACCAAATAATCTTCATCCCACTTACTCCTACAGGAAAAATGCCTGGACCAATACAGAGGCCCTCCACTACATCTTCAGGAATGTTTTAAGAAGCCGTATGCTTTATAGAAGTGGCATAGGTGACAAAATCTATAGTCATTATCATGTCCATGGTTGTTCTGTAGACCCATGTGGTTACTACAAATAAAAGTGCCATACAAAATTTCTGGTTTAGTCCGTATGAGAAATGGTTTGCCACTGTGTTTGTACTGTCTCCTAGTCACGTGGTTCAGGTGCTCAGAAATGGAATAGTGAGCAGCATGAACTGTACCAATGAGAGGAATCTTGCTAGTAGGCTACATGTATACAATTTTTTAAGAATAGTTATTTTTATATTTCAGCTGCTTGCTTTCGAGATTTTGTAAAGTAAAGGTCCGATAACATATTTTCAGATTTCAAAAAACAAGTCAAGGATAGTAAAACTTCAGTACTGTAGCTAATGTAAATACAGCACAGGAATTATGCTGTTACAAGGAATAACCCAAATATGTCTCTCAGGGCTAGTGACCTAATGAAAATCTGGAAACTAAATCAGACTGGACACACAGGCTCAGTCATTTTCACAAAATTATGTTTGTGTTTTAAGAAGATGAGAATACAGCTCAAAATTAGTAAACTCACTGAAGTTGGCACTTCTTTGAAAGCTCTTCTGTTTGCCATCTGAATTTGGCCTTGATGAAAAAGCTTTTAGTGGCTACTTTATATCTTCACTCTTCTGCCTGTCCCGGTAACTATTCACTAGCTACATGTTGGAAAGAGGTATTGTAGCCCTACAAAGCAAACTTTGACTTCACTTTCAGTTATTCTGTTGTTGTACATTTCTGTTAAATGTTCAGAAGAGGTACAACATAGATTTTTTAAATTATCATCACTTCACTTAGGAATTAATGTTTTATTGAAATGGACAGAAATAGATTGTATCTTCTTAAGAGCTATCATCTGGACTGTTACTATGCAGTTTCAATACATTTTCACATTTGAAAGATTATTTTAATAACCACATTTTCATATTTTCTCTAAATGAAAGCTTAAATCACACAGAAAATGTTGTGGTTTCCATATAAGTGTCATTACTGCACACCACAAACAGTGACTTAATCTACTTTTGGTACATGGCAAGTGCAGCAGAGTTCATTTTTACATGAAAATGTAGTATTGGTTGAATCAAATGATCAGTGAATTAATCAAGAAACTTGAGCTTTTATTCTGCCTCACAAGCTTTTTAGCCTTGCCGCTCTGAGTAACTGCACTGAAATCAAGCCATTCTTAATAGAAACAGTACTGCCAAGTGCCTTTGTTGTACTTGTCCCTAATCTTGCTTTCACCAAGCTCATCAACCGACTAAATTAACTTTTTTTTTTTTTTAATTTTGTGGGTATAATTTTCAACTCAAGACAAAGCAAAGAAAACCTGTAATCATTCTCGATGAATGCTGTGCACTTTTGAGAATCTGGCTATGAATGCGTGACATACAAGGACAATAATGAGTACCTTCTTTTTTGTTTTCCTGACCTTTAAATATTGGATTATCTTCTTTAAAATCTAGAAAAGGATTAAGAATGATGGTGCTGCCTGATGTTATTCCAAGGACATTCACTGAAAGCAGGGAGAGTTTTAAGGAAACTAAAACTGAATAAACCAGGGAATTTAGGAATATGAAAAATAGAATATGAAAGTCAACCAAAAAAAAAAAAAAAGCATATGGTTATCTATATGAAAGCAAAGGAAATATTTTTATCTCCCCTGGTACTTTAGAATGGTGGAATGGTGGCTTCTCAGAAGATACTGTCTAGGATTTCCAGTTTTGTTGTTTTATTATGTGCTTGATTCTGCAAATGTAGTGAGTTGAAGATTGCTTTAATTTTTTCTCTTTACCTGTGCAGAAAGTAATCCTTATTATGGTGTGGTTGTGCTGGGTTGCTGATGTAGGCTTGCAGTTTTGCCTTGGTGGTTGGTTGTTGATGGGATGGAGAGATTCATAAATAAGAGAAATGTCCTTCTGCTTGTGGTGGCAGCTGCATTGCTTGGAATCTGAGAAACATCAGGATGAAGGCTCTGGCTGGCAACTTCCATCTCCTCTAGTTCTGCCTCCTCCATTCTTCTTTGCAGATGACAAAAGGAAGAAGAACCCTTTTGAATAATTCTTACTTGGGCTTTGCATGATAGTGAAATAAATAGCTTTGTAAAAGTCAAAAAACTGTTAAACACAGTCATGAATTCTGAAGATGGAGGGTTTAGGGAGACATATTCACCAAGACCAATGTTTCTGACAATGTATTTCAAAGTCAAAAAAAGGAAAGCAGCTTAAGTTTTAATGGATCTTACTTAGACTGAGAAAAGGACACAGCATGTGGGAGGACCTGCAGAGATTTGGAAAGATATAGCACATCCTTGTCTTGAAATATGTTTTCAAAATCCTGCATGAGGCTGTTGTGCTGCCAGTAAAGAGCTAAAGATTTGAGAATGTATGACTACTCTCCTAAAATACAGGACTGAATTATTGTATAAAGGCAAAGAAATAAGTGATTGTTTTCAATGTTGTTTCACGGTTTTGCATTTTCATTCTTGTCTTTTCTTTTTCCTGTTGTTTTTAACTTTGTCCTATTGTTTCTTTGTTTTAATTTCTTCATGGTTTATGCTGTGTGGTTTTTAAATTTGTTTTGATCTTCTGTTTGTTATTCTAGTCTCATGTTATCTTTCTACTCTATATTTTGTCCTTATTTTTCCCATTTCGTTTCTCATTCATTTCTCTGTTGTCCACATTCCCGTCTGTTTTTTCTGTGTGATCAAGCAACAGTTTTGTCTTCTGTTCTTCTAAATGACAAATGGAACTATAGTTTTGGAATTAGTGTGTCAGATCTCCAAATATGAGCAAAATTCAAAACTTACCCTGCATAGTCTAAAACTCATGATGAGAGGGGAAGGTTTATCATACAAATGAGCTTTAAAAATGACATAAAAATTCATATGCAGACACAGACTACACCACATGGAAGACTTACAGGGCCAGATTCCTAGTCCTTCCTTTGTTCACCATGAGTAACCACAGGAGACTGGAGAAATCCTATGGAATATATGCTACTGATATATAGAATATATATACACTATGGATTAATATCTGCTTATATAGTATTTATTCCCTTTCTCCCAGGTGAATGCCAAAGCTAAAGGAGGACAAAACAGTTTGAACAACAGCTCAAGGTGTAATCAAGGGGTTACTTTAACCTGGGGTTAACATGAATAAGGTTCAGCAGATGCCTGCTGAGAGTCCAGCTCTGTTCAGTGTTTTCCATATCCTCCAGATGACAGTATTGGGAATATGATTATTAAATTAGATGACATGAGTGTGAAAGGGTTAGCTGCTGGAACTTAAATGAAAATTCATTGTGATCCTGATAAATCGAAGATACTATCTTTAACAATGTTGTGAAATCATGTAAGGGAACGTGTAAGATACTGCACTTTGGTAGAAGACATCAACCATACAAATGTCAGATTGAGGTAGGTAAAACCCTGCAGAACAGGATCTAGGCATTTTTGCTGTTGACATGAAGATGAAGCTATTAGTAAGAAAAACTCCTATCATACCAGGATGTAGAATTAGCATTACAGCTAGCAAGATACTTGAAATAGTAATTCCACGTAACATTTACTCAGTCTTGGCTTTATCAGTTGGTAAAGACCTATCCAGTTTGGTGCCTTGCACTTCAAGCAAGATGTGGGCCACTTGGAAAGAAGGGGAAGGAGAAAAAAATTATAAAATGGGCTAGAAAACATGAACTCTGCAGAGACTGAAAGTACTGGAAGTAGGCAACTGAGGGAAAACAGCAGTTCTCAAGTACACAAATTGCTACAGCATAAGCAAAGGAATAATTTTTTTTTCAGGCATCATAGAAATATATAATAAATTTCAGCAAGACTATTCAGGTCAGATTGAAAATTCTTTTTAATGTTAAGGAAAGTGAAGAGCTGGATTAGTTTTCCACAGGAGACTTTAAATGAAGGGTTTTAAGAAAAGGATAGACAATCTTCTACCAGAAATTACTCACACGTTGTTAATCACCCCTTGGGAGGAAAATTGGATTATAGACTCCTCAAGGTCCTTTTCAGCTCTATTCTTCTGTGACTTTTTGGAATTACAGAAATATCATGTCAGCTTCATAAGAAACATTAACTTATAAATATTCCCATAGCAGGTAAAAACTTCTGCTTTTGCAATCTTCCTCAGCCTTATGAAAGGTTTTGTGATTTCATGGAAGTTTATTTGTCAGTTCATGAGACAGATACTTTCTTCCTTTATTTGCCACTACTTCAGCATCTTTTCCACTTCTCAAATTCAGTGCTGCAAGCAACATTTCTTAACATTCAGTTACTGGAAATGCTCTTCCCAATAGAGCACTAAGGAAGTGATTTAATGACAGCAATATCGGTGCTATTAAATATTCCAGAAATTTGTACAGCTTTTAAAGATAAGGGTAATGAAGAAGTGGTGAAGGAACAACAGATGAGAAAAGGAGAAACATATACTAACATGAAGAAATAAATCAGAAAAAGCTGAACAGCAACAGATAATGCTTATGAATGACAAAATAAAGTGAAATCGAAAGTGGTAAGACAGCAGTTATTTAGGACTGAAGGTCAGAGTGCAAAAATGCAAGTCAGTGGGACACAGAAAAAAAGCAAGTCCGCATTTTGACTGTAGCCTTTTTCTATTTTCCCCTCCCTTTGCATTCAGAGAACACCTGCTATTGACATCAGAAAAAGAATGGAGTGTTCTAAGCATTGTTCATCTGTTTTATTTGTAAATATTTTCAGTTATTTTGAGGAACTGCCAAATGAAAGCTTTACTAATTCAGCAATGAAAAGGAAGCTACAAGTATGGATGAACAGCAGCAACAACAGTGTGTCAAGTGGGCCTGGGGTTTGGTTTTTTTTTTCCTTGTAGACTTGCAACAGATATAAAAAATTTGATTCCCTGAATCCACTTATTATTTTTAGTGGATACTGCTTAAATCCATCAGCTTTATGTGTAGAAAAAAGGAAAAGACATGGTTCCTATTTTAAATGTGCTGCCCATTTGCAGTCTTTGGTAAGGAGATCTAACGTAAGTTGAATTTCATAATACCTGTGGTTTGTTGGTTTATTCCCAGCTGTGGGTGGTCATCTGCAGCTTTTTGATTATAAATTGTCTCAGACTTGACCTTGTGTTCTTACATTTAAAGCAGCCTGTAGTCTTTGCATTGTCAACAGAGCCTAAATTCTTGATCTGATGGGTAGAAAGACATTGCTTTGGTCCAGTGGCTGACGTAGTGCTCTGCAAGCTTCAGTGTAGCCCTTGTCAGAGCAGCACAAGCATACAATTTGTATAGTGGCAGCATCTTTGTGGCTCAGTCCCTGTTAGAGGTGTACTACAGTATGTCTGTGCTCTGCGGAGCCCGGATTCATAAGATACATCGAGTGTAGGGCATGCACTTTTGCAGGCTCTTCCCCAGAATTCCCCTCTACAAGTGGAATATCCTCTTCAGAAGTGAATGAAGAGTCAAAGTTTGCCTCTAAGATTGCAGAAATAAAAGGAAAATCTAATCCCAGAAGTATGGGGCCACAATATGAAAACACCAATCAACAGTAACTTCTTTAAAAAAGGAAACAGCTCTCAGATCTACTTGTAGCAACTATGTACCATTACTTCAGGGAAGAAGTAAATCCAAGACCATTTAAGTCTATGTAGGATTTTTGTTTTGGACTACAATCTGCTTCGTAATTAACAGGCAAAGCTTACAAAATGTGCTTCTGTAAAGAAATACTGTTTAATAAACAGAGTAATTGACTCTTAGTTGAAACAGACTTTGCTTTTGATGTGGGCAGCAGTGTTCAGACTCCCAAATGAGATTGTGACAAATAGTTTCAGAACTAGTAGACAACAAAACTGGCTACTGAAAACAGCAGCGTGGTAACACAGGAAATTATGAAACACAAGCTAGTTTGTTCAGCAACTACCCATATAAATAAGGCAAAGGTCCTTTAGGGTTGCTAAGCCAGCACAAGGCTTCTTACGAGCCAAAAGGGAAAGCAAAAATATGTCTAGATGATTCATCCTCTTCATGGATTTTTTTTGGTTTGTTTTGCTTTGTGTTTCTAAACATATCTGTCCTTTCAGCCATGAATTTTGTTGGGTGGAAGGATGAGGTCGATTAGTCTTTTTTTCAGTCCTTCCTATTTTTTGTTACTCTTTTGCAAAGCTCAGAGACTAGTTAATTTTTAGGAAGTAAATTTAATTCCTTATAATCAAATTTGATTTTCTGCTTCTGTTTTACATATACTCCAAAACGAGAATGTATACAGCATGAAACATGAAAAGATAACATTTTTCAAAGAAAAGTACCATAAGTAGTTGTAACCATAAAAGTCTGCCTGTGTACACTCTAACAGTCACTTTCGTGTTAAATAGTCCTTCTGCTTGTGCTAGTGTTATTTCAAGTTTAATACCTATGTGGGATTTTGCCCTTAGCAATTAAATCCTCTGCAGAAGCAGCTTAGCATCCAGAACCCTCTAGGATAATTTATCAAAGAGGGACATTTTCAGGGACTACACCAGTAGTACGTCCAGGATTTGAAATAAAAGCCCACCTAGTACTGCCTTTATGTAGGATTCTGTAACATACACAGACTTGAGAATACTGCGGCCAGTATTTCTTATGCCTACTGTTGTACTATCTAATGTCTTTTGTAAGCTACTGAGGATGTTTTTTTTTTCTTTCCTCCATAGTATTTCATGTTCAATACAGAAACTAAAACCACACTAATCTGAGAGATTACTTTTTTTAACCTCAGATATCTGGCTGGGCATTAAATGTAAACTTTTTTTCTTGAGCCTTCATAAAAGAATGCTCCCATAAGGATGATTGCCATGGTTTAACCCCAGTCAGCAAGTAAGCACCACACAGCCGCTCGCTCACTCTCCCCTTGGTGGGATGGGGGAGAGAATCAGAAGATTAAAAGGTAGAAAACTCATTGATTGAGATAAAGACAGTTTAATAAGTAAAGCAAAAGCCATGCACACAAGCAAAGCAAAAGAAGGAATTTATTCACTGCTTCCCATCGGCGGGCAGGTGTTCAGCCATCTCCAGGAAAGCAGGGCTACGTCACGTGTGATAGTTACTTGGGAAGACAAAACACCATCGTTCTGAATATCTCCCACTTCCTTCTTTTTCCCCAGCTTTATATGCTGAGCATGATGTCACATGGAATATCCCTTTGGTCAGTTGGGGTCAGCTGCCCCACCTGTGTCTCCTCACAACTTCTTGTGCACTCCCAGCCTACTCGCTGGTAGGGCGGTGTGAGGAGCAGAAAAGGCCTTGAATGCTTCACAACAACCAAAAACATCAGTGCTCTATCAACAACATTCTCACCCCAAATCCAAACCACAGCACTATACCAGCTGCTAGTAAGTCAACTCTACCTCAGCTGAAACCTCAACAATGATTTGTGATTGTTTTAACTTAGATAAATTGTGAATTGAAAGTAATAGATGCACAAAAGTGTCCTTTACAATTGTGTGTATCTAGAATAGCTACAAAAATAAATTAAATTGATACAGCTTTTTTTGCTATAAAGGACAGATGGACTAAATCCTCCTGTTGAGTTTATTTTACGGACAAGGTGAAGTATATGTTTCCTCAATCTCTAGCTCATGGTAAATGATACATAAAAGTGGCATTTGGCTAAAATTTACAGTTATTTATATTAACTTTAAAAAATTACTTTCTGAAGTTATGTTTAGAAAACCATTAATTTGATTCTGGCATTGGATATTCTGGAAGAATATTTACAACAAATGCAGTTTTCCAGATTTCCTCCACAATGTATATGACAGATTTACTTTGGAATTGTTAGGTCACAGCACAGTCAAAAACAACAGTTAAATATAATAGCATAAAAATTGGGTTAACAGGCTAGAGACCTTCGCTACTATAAACAAATTAACCTAAACTATACAGGTTATATCAAAGCAGCTAAGGCAGCAGAAAGAGCGGAGCTTATCACTGCTTATGACATAAATGAAGTATGAGGTTTGCACAGAATATCCATGGAGTAGATATGATACTAGTCAGCCATGACAAAGATTATGAAATAAAAAAGATAAATGGAACAAGAATTATGGAAAAAGTCTGATTTTAGAAAGTTCTTATAAAAAAAAAAAGGAAATTTGGTTCATCCTTTTAGATAATTTTCAAATAACTGACATTCTGGGAAATCCAGAAAAAGATTTATGTATAAAATTAGTGATCAGTAAGTATACTCAGAAGCTTCAGGTGGGTGTGACTTTCTTAATGATTTATTTAAAAAATAAACAGCTTATAAGAGTTAGGTTCAAATTTATTAGACTAACCAACTGTTTTCAATGGCCATATCAATAATATTGTGCCAGGAAGCATCTCCATGCTCCTGGACATAGAGCCTTACCATGGCTGCATCCTGACTCTGTATCTGAGTGTGAATTTAGGGGGTGGGAACCTGTAAGGGCTCTGTCCTGTATATTCTGTATTATTCCAGATGCAGTTAACTGTACTCTGTTTACGTTGCGGCCATGGGATCTTCCTGCTTTTATAAATACAGTTTAGATTTATATTTAACAGGAAATTTTGAATTAGTCTGCCCGTCTACTTGAAATGAGACCCATATTTCCTCCTGATACAACTTGACTGACTTCAGTAAACTTAGACCACAGAGGAAAGTGGCCTATTTTTTTTTTAACTGTTTCAGTTTAATTTTTAATAGAAGGTTACTCTAATGCATCCATGAGTTGATTACTATTAAAAGACATCACCTTATCAAATTTAGTTTTAAGCTCTCCTATGAAAATAATATTTAGAAATCTTGTCATTTATCCAGTTTGATCCTAAAATATTACTGTACCTGTGGAATATAGGAAAGCTCATAGTAAAAACCAGTACCCTTGACATCCCTTTGTGTGTTACTTCCTGAATTCTTGAGAGAATTAGTTGATAATAGCATATGAGATATGTGGCATTTGAATTATATGATTGGTATATGGATTAATATGAATTAATTTATCCTTGACTGCTCACAGGTGCTCATTTAACAGTCAGAAGGAATGGCAGAGTGAAAGAATGCAGCATTATAGATGCTGGGACTTTCTAATTGAAAGGTCACCATCCATAGGAATTTCCTTTATTGTAGATATTTATTAGTAATACTACTATAAAACTCCAATCCTTACTTAAATCCCTTACGTGGTTATTGCTGTTGAGTTGCATAGTGCATTCCTACTGTGAATAAATTATGTCTGAAAAAATAGTAAATTTAAACATGCTATTTTCTCTGATATGCAGCCATTTACAGCCAACCACAAGTACATTCCTATAAAGCAGTCTTTGCCATACTGTAGTAGCATGGCATCTGCTATATTCTCTGCTCCTGAGGGGACTCTGGAGATCACAAGACAATATTAATTAGATTGTTGGTATTCACAAGAGATGCTAAAAACTACCACATATTACAGTAAAACTTTGAAACTGTTAAAATTAAGTTGACTGTGAAGTTGATTACAATTCCTGATCTTAACTGTCTTTAAACTGGAGAAATGTTTCTGTTGCTGACAACAAGTTAATTTGTTTTGAACATTTAACTAGGAGAATAGTGAATAAAATTTGTCAGGAAATGGATGTGGGTGATGATGCTTCCAAGTATGGATTTAAGCAACAAGCTACAACCTGTTACTTTGATGTACATGGCTATCAGCTGTTATCATGTATTCTCAGGTTCTGGCTAAATTCTGCTCAGTCTCCTTACAGGATTTAGTACAATCATTTGAGTCCTTTTAACTTTCCCTTTGCAAAGGCAACACGAAAGAAAAAAAGGGTAATTTTGACTTTTCAAAGCTCAGAAGTAAAATTCCAGATATCCTTTTCATTTGAGAAATGAGTCTCTGCATGAGAACAAACTCCCCTAATTCAATCACCTACAGAGTCATCTCTTGCAGTCAGTCAAGCTTTCTTCCTAAGGACAATGACGGATAGAACTGTATTTATTACTCGTGCAGGAATGTCTCAGGTTTATCATCTTACAGTGGGTCTTGATTGCAAATCTGGTTTTTGAAACAAATTTCTAGAATTAGAATCATAGAATCATAGAATGGTTTAGGCTGGAAAGGATCTTAAAGATCACCTAGTTCCAACCCCCCTGCCATGGGACATGGACACCATGCCATGGACACCTTCCACTAGACCAGGTTGCTCAAAGCCCCATCC
>RSEF01000002.1:1566480-1580417 GCA_003993805.1 Himantopus leucocephalus | reverse complement strand
GGGGAAGTGAAAAATGCAATTCGCTGAGTGGGCACCTAAAATGGGTCAGGTGGCTCATGTCCATATTGTGCCTGTTTCTCACCAGCGGCTGTAAAGACAGTCCTGGGTCACTGGTTTACACAGAGATATCTACCTCTGACTAGATTAGATGGATCCTCCCTGAGGTTCACANGCTCATGTCCATATTGTGCCTGTTTCTCACCAGCGGCTGTAAAGACAGTCCTGGGTCACTGGTTTACACAGAGATATCTACCTCTGACTAGATTAGATGGATCCTCCCTGAGGTTCACAAATGGGACTAAACTTCCTACAGCAGGAAGCCACCCGAGCAGAATAACTATTGCCAAGACTGGTTGACAACGTTGGGAGCTTTTGGTTTGGAAGCGCTATGTAAAGCACACTGTGAAGAGCAGGTAATGCGTANGATGGGACTAAACTACCTACAGCAGGAAGCCACCTGAGCAGAATAACTATTGCCAAGACTGGTTGACAATGTTGGGAGCTTTTGGTTTGGGACAACCACTTTCAGACACATGAAAGACCTTTGTTTTGAGACTGTGGATGCTCACTACTTTCCAGTTCCTTTATAGGCATTGGTACATCAAGCAAACAGATGGTGTTACAAACATCTCCCAGTCAGCAATGCATGGACCCACTGCGACAATGAATCGTGTTGCATCTGAACCCATTAGCCTTTTTGCATCTCAGCCAATTAGCCTCCATTAAGAATGAGGGTTTATAAGTTCACCTTCAGAGCTGTATTAATGTCACACTGCTGCTTCCAATTTACTACCTCCGAGTATCTGAAGCCAGACTCTGCGCAGGACCACCTCATCTCAAGCTGCCTGCAGCCAACTCATTATACTCTATTTTTTCATAAACCATCTCAGGTTTCTCAAATGGGCCTTGAAAATGGAGGCACCCAGATCCGTGAGTTGCTATAAGACATTTTAACCTCTGCAGACCAAGGAAGCGCTATGTAAAGCACACTGTGAAGAGCAGGTAATGCGTACAGTGCCATGGAAACCACACACCAGCTGATGCCAAGAGCTAGAGGTCAAAGAAACAGTGCTCCAGTCCGAGGGTCAAGCAAAAGTCTCAATGCTATCCATTCTTCTGAAGAGCAAAGAGATATGCCTTTAGCACAACTTCGACGGTGTCAACTGTTGCAGTTTAGAGTAATTCCTTCAAGCAAAATAAAAATTTTAAAAAACCCATAGCAGATGAAACATCAAATCTTGGACTACTAATAAATACTTATCTTAGAAAAAAAGTCACTTCACATACCTGAGAGGGTTTTTCTTTTTAAAATTGGTACTTGTTTCCATGTCGATATCGTCAACAACTATTGTTAATGAGGGACATCACAAAAACAGGCTGATTTTCTCTCTAAAAACAATCCCTCCCTACCCTGGTTGAAACGAAAAATAAAATACCTGATTGAAAATGCCCTTTTCCCTTCTCTAGTTTTATAAACAAAGCTGCTAAGGAGAAACTGCTTCCTTATTTCAGACCTAATGTTGGATTTATTATCTTTTAGCCAAAGAAAATAAATAAATGAAGAGTGCTAGTATATACAAAGTGTTCCTAATTTTCCTTAGGTTATGCAGCAGACTGGGCTCTGGATCATACGGACAGGCAGNACAGCAGACCGGGCTCTGGATCATACGGACAGGCAGAAGCAATTATTTTCTTTCCATGAAGAAACGCCTCTTGTTTCCTACATGATCTTATTGATGAACAGAAAAATAAAATAATGCACATCAGTCATAAAGGCTTTGGTGCTTGATTCTTAAGTTTTACGTATCTACGAACATGAACTGAAGAGACAAATTATTACCAGACAAACTTTGGTGTGGGTTAACTTTATACCACCTGCTCCCCAATAACTGTCCATATCCCAGGTGTGGTCAACGAGAAATAATTCAGGGCAGTTTTCTCCATAGCAAACTTACCCTGGGACAGGAAAATGAAAAAGAGTTACCAACATACTGTAAATCCGTATTTTGTACCAAGTTACGGCATTGTAATCATACCCCAAGCCATGTAGGCACTCTGAAGAACTGATCGTTTTGCTCCTTCGAAAAATTGGTAGCCGAATTTTCAGAAAGAGTGATTTGAGGTCCTCGTGGTTTAATGGAGCTCCCAACCGCCACCAAACAATTGCACCTTCTTCAAGCACTTCAGTTTCAGCAATTGGATCTTTAGAGCCCCTAAGCCACTTAGCACTTCTGAAAAACTTGGCTTATGGCTGTGTCCTTTTTCCAAGCTCTTCAGCTTTCCTCTGATTTCTAAAGTGACCATTTCCTGTCATTTCACATTAGCCCATTAGATGTATTAGGAACGAAAGCAAACAGACATCTGCCTCTGAAAAGTGAAGACTTGAAAACAACACACTCAAGTTGTCACTTTTGCTCTGCCTGGGAACAAAACACACAGTGACAGCAGAGGTACCTACGTTCATGATAGTAAGTCATCGTATCTCAAAGTTTTCCCAGATTTGACCGGTACAGTAAGGGAAGATACGTAGAAAAACAAACACTAGCGGGTTCGCCAAATTAAGTCTGAATTTAGAACCATAGAATTTTACCCACAATGATGACTTTTTTTGCAAGTGGCTGCTGGTATAATAATAAAACATTTTTTCTGCTGTAGAGTAGACCTGCAGATGGATAAGAAATCTTCTCAGTGTGTCACATACACACCCACCCTGCCCAGAGTCCCAATAAAACTCTGCAATGTGACTGCCTCTCCCCTGATTTCGATCAGGATGGTGCAACTCATATCAGACTAAACAACAATGAGTGATGAGGTCCTTCAGTTTTCAATACCGCTTGGGTAGTCTTCAAACAGGACACGGTGGACGCATGGGCGTGGAGTCAGATAGAACCTCACGCTTTAAACTACCTTCAGACAAGTTGGTTTAAGTACCTGTAGATGCCTCAGGGTAACACTGCCAAGGTCAGTGTGGACTGCTTCATCCCACTGAGACTGCACCATGGTTCTGCTCACAAAAGAGGAGGCTTAAATTTTCATTATTATTCCCCTGAGCTGATGAGGCCCGTGAAACATTTATACTATAATCTCCCAGATTAATTTCCATTTGCAAATGAATTATTAAAAAAATGAGGAGGAAATCTGGGCTGTTACTATTGCCATTGCTTTAAATGTTTTATTTGTATGGGACATTCTGTACAAGACAAAGATAAATATACACTTTGTACAAAGGTGACATATATGACACCTTACCAAAATAGTACCTCTGCTTAGATATTCATCTACATACACAACATGCCATGTCGTTAGCTAAGGCGTCAATTTTCAGCAGAGAGTATATTTTTTTATACCACAGAAGAAAAAAGAATGAAGTTAAGACATACATACAGACCAAGTGCCAAATGCCACCAGTGTCTTCTAATGCTCAATTATCAAATGGTTGCTGCTTTGTTCATTTCAGGAAGTCACATTCATTGGGCAATGAGAAAGAAAATGACAATGAAGAGGAAAACATAATTAAAAAAAAAAGATGCATACTGCTGGAAGAGGATATGGTTCTGCACAGATCTGTGCAAAGGTTTTTGCATCGCCGTCTAACATTTTGCATTGCCTTGTCTGATTCACTCAAAAAGCCCTGTGATATCTTAAGGGATATAACTTCTGGTGCTTAATATAGAATAAAAATAGGTGTCTTCTTGTCAATGCAGACAGTGGCCGAGGGAAAGCTCTGGCATTTTTCTGCAGCAGAACTAGATCTAAATGAATGTTCTGGTTGTACTTTTGCTCCTTATGGAAGGATGCCCTACCAAATCTCAAGAGCCATCTCTCTTGCCTCATAAGGACACTGCCGCTGAACCCTGGTGAAGGAAGATAATGCTTTTAGGCTCAAGGAGCAAGGATGGTGGAAGGACCTTAGCAGCGCTGAGGTTCTCAGTGCTCCAGCTTGGTGGAATTACCTTACACAGGTGGCAGTTTGGTGAAGCGGTCCAAGTGGTTTATTTCTGCCTTTGTGAGTGAGGGCACGGGTGAACCTGGAGTCAGTTCACCTTAAATAGATGAGAGGTGGACAGTGGGCTTTGCAGAACAAACATACGCACAATGACAGATAACAGGTAAGAAAGATCTGTTTCACTGAGGTCCTGTTGTCATAGAAATTGTTTCAAGAAATTAAGTTTCAACAAAAGTACTCTCCATAACCAGTGATGAAGGAGCCTCAGAGTTCTTTGCAGCCTGTTTTAGAAAGAGGGTCAGAGTTCAGGGCCTCTCCTCATCTTCATTTGCCCTCCAAGTTAAACCATAAAACACAATCTATTTCCAAGACCTATTCAATAATCTATACTCTTTCTTATATCCTCAAAAATTCTGACATCTTCACTGGTAAAATCCATTTGAAACCATCCTCTTGGGCTCCCTTTATACTCATCTTATCATCCTACTGTCTGGAGCACAGTTCTCATCCTAAAGCAAGTATACATCACACCCCGCTATCTCCCTTCCTCTGAACAGAGAACAGCTACTCTAAACACATCCACACTGTACACATCCATATTTTAGTCAGATGAAATCTGGCATGTCACAGCTCCCTCCTTCCCCAGATGAACACTTATCTTTACTGCTCTTCTATCAGGGAGTGGAAGGTTATCTCCAAACTGACATACTTTAAAGCAGTGCTTGGGAGTAAATGTTGTAGGTTTACTAGACTGGAAAATCAAGAAAGGAATTTTTTGTTAAACCTGGTTCCAAAAATCTTCCTCCATTTTTCATCTCTACACTATTTTCTGTCCAAATGCATTCTGCAAAAAAATCTTATTTTACATTATAGATGCCCTGTGAGGTAGCTGGAAAAAATCAAACTGTATTTGCTTCATGAAACAAAGTGCGGACTGTAGCTCATCATAGAAATTTCAAGGGGAACAAAGGCTTTGGATCTGGGATCTTTGTTTGGGATCTCCCGCTCCTGGAAGCACTGCAGCTCACACTGAGACAAGTTCTTCCTGGGAAGCTGGAGTGCTTGAAGTATGGATGATGAGCGTACCTTAAAGGCAGTATATTGAGTCCACCTGTAGCTGACAGTACAAACATATCCCTATACACACAAAGATGAAAGCGTTTCCCAGAGGCCATGTAACATCCCCGTGGCAGAGTCACAAATGAGCTCAGATCTGATACCTTCAAGGCTGAATGGGAGATCTTCACCTCACAAAGTTTAAAGGAGTTTGCCTGTCTGATCCAAACCAAACAAATTACATCGCACTGAATTAAATAAAATTAAAATGACTGAAAGTCCGAGATGCTTTATGACATATAGGTAGTTGGATGTGAATGGAAGCGAAGAGGGAGACAGATGTTCATCCAGAGACCATCTAAACCTTTCTGGTACTCTGTTGTGGCTTATATTCAGTTGGTTTCCAAATCTCACTCAAGTGCTAAGTCCCCGAGATTTGTATCTGCATAGTCAGTTTGGTATCTCTGCACTAAACACAGTACGACATTGAATTTTTGTTGGAAATCAATTTTGGAAATAGCAACTAGTTTATCGGGACTCAGCAGAGATTGCATACTGATTAGGAAGAAGGTGATAAATATCAGAAAGTAAAAGTTCTTTATTAAACTCTCATGAAATATTCACTCTCAAGATAGAGGAATAATCCTAGAAACAGCATTTATCTGCCTTTTTTCCAAGGCATTTTTTTCCAATCTTCAGTTCAGTAACTTGTTCCAATTTTGGTAAAGTGTTGCCAAAATACGTCACTTAAAGAATTCATTTCAGAGTACAAAGTGCTGTTTCAGTACCTCGTGTTGCATTATTTCACGATACATGATTTCAGTAAATGCACTTTATTTAATAATGAAAAATGGTGTCTATCACAGATAGGCACCTTTTAAATTTCAAACCTAACAGCTCTTCTGTTTTCTCATAATTATGAAGAAGCGAACCACAGATATTATCTGCCACCCTGGTGTAAATAAACCCTAGTGCATAAGTAGTTACAATGGTATAAGTGTAAATATACTGATACAGCTTTCTCTCATCCAGAAAGAAAAATGAGCTACATCAGTGTGAGGCACTGTTACACACCAAATGTACCCAGTATAAGGAACGTACTAGTATAAGGAACCCAGTATAAGGAATGTATTAGTATTATTTTTAATCTGGTAAAAAAAAACCCACAACCTCTACTGAAAATTTTATGACACAACAAGAACTTTGTTTAGGTCAGGCTTTCTCTGAAAAGCCCATATGGTTACCAACCTGTTTACTGCAAAACGAGACTTTCTATTATCAGGTAAAGAAGTGAATATTTATTTCTTGGATAATATTTTATACTTTCACTGGAGTTTTGTAAGTGAAGAACTAGGCAGTGCAGAGAAGGCATGTACGGTGACCGAAATCTGGGTTCAGCATCTTTCATCAGATGCTTTGAAACAATTGCAGGATACAGAGTGGATTCAGAAAGAGACCTCAAGGGGACATTGATGACTTCACTGCTTCATCTGTAACCTTGACTGGGTGGTGGAAACTCAGTCTGCTCTCAGAAGCTGTATGTTAAAGGCAGTGACAAGGAATTTACGTAAGTGTTGTTTATATTATAAGCAAAATATCTGAAGCACGAGGTGATTGAGATGAAACTCTCCCAGCCTGCAAACCATGTCATTCTTCCTCATGGCAAACTGCACAACTCTTGTCCTATTTCCTGTATTGGTGGGAATAGGAATGTGCTAATTCAGTCATTTCCTTTTTGTCTTTACAAATAAAGTGCAGGTCAGGTCAGTCACAAGATTGGTTCTGTGCCATTCCAGTCAATAACAGCTCCTTGCCACCTAGAAATGAAAGCAATCATTTTATATCCATCAGTTAATTAGGTCATTGGAAAGGTAACCCAACACCCCTCAACCACCCGAAGAACCTTAGAGACGCTAGGATGGACTCATTTGGGGTAACTAAACACATCTTCTGAAAGGGAAAGGAATGGAATTGAGGTACCTGTGCCCCCTAATTTTAGGTGTCCGAGTTTGGATGTCAGTCTCCTTATCCTTTCTCCAGTCTCTTCTAGGCAATAGAGTCCTCAGCAGCAGATGATTCAGGTCAAGTCCCTTCATGTTGCAAAGACTGTAGGGAATCCCCAAAATGGGGAATTAACCCTATATAACCAGAACGCTCAGTCTCAGCTGCTACGAGGCAAATTGCAGACTCTGGTACGGGCAGACGTCCGAATGGGAACTCTGAGACTCCCAGACCCCGAGACCAGATCATTTCCTTCAGCAGCTATCTTTGCTCCTGACCTTTGTTCCTTCGAAGTATTCACTGGCTCACTTTAATGGCAATGTTTTGCTTCTCCTGTGCTGAGGTTTTTGCTTTTTCTCTGCCCTAATTCTTTCTTCAGAATAACACTAAGGATGTATACTGAGAATGTTTCCAAATGAGACCACACACATGTGCACAAAAACCTTCCCTGTTTTTAATTCCTGGCTGTGTGTTGGCTGCTACTGCTCAGCTGCCCACTCCAGGAATGTGCCCAACACTGAATGCAAAGAAGGTATCGATCCTGCATTTGTCCCCAAATGTATCTTCAAATCATGGCAGAAGACAAAGATCTGAACCAAGACTCAGTGAAATCAGGATGACGCTCTCCAGTGACCTCACTGGGTTGAAGTGAGTCAACTTACCGTACAGTCAGAGTCACCCGTTGCATGAATTGTACCCTTATCGGTGGCACTTCTCACGTTTGCAAGTGGTCATGGTCCACATCTTCCGAGAACTAAGCTATTGCGTTCCCAGTGTCAAGTATTTATATCTGTTTTGAAAATCTGTCTCAGAGTGCATGTGTACAGCAGTAAGACATTGGTGAGGGGGTGGAGACAACAGTGAGTTGCCAGAGCACCACATTCTTTCTGTCACCGAGGAAAGAACATGTCAGCAAGGGTATGGCAGCTCAGTCCGTTCACTGAGCACGTCAATTAAGTGTAAAACGAAACCAAAATCTGAATTCATGCAGTATTCAGTGCAAAGTCTCAAAGAAAGTGACCATCTGAGGGCTGTTGTGAAATTTTCCCTTCTTTTTTTATTTTGCTGAGAAAATAAAAATTAAAAAAAAATATTGCAGAAAGACTGTCCTCATTCCAGAGCTTAATAGGAATACACAGAAGTGATGCCTCACATCTTAAGCTAAAACCAGAATACGTTCTAGCTAGGGATAGTCGACCTAGTCTNAGAATAGGTTCTAGCTAGGGATAGTCGACCTAGTCTGGCATCCGCCAGTGGTGAGAGCTGTCCCTGCCAGAGGTTGAGAATATCACCCCCAGAACAACTAAATGCAAGTGGGAAGTACAATCGCCACCTTCTGTCCCCACAGGATTTTCCAGGTAATGCCATCAAACCATCCCTTAGCTTTGTGTACAGTCTTCCCGAGGTACCACCTTCTATCTCACCAGGGTGATTAATGCTTTGAGAGGGACCCACAGAGACCACACAGGGGCCAAAAGACACCGAGTGAAATCTGTGAAAATACCAACATATGCTGATGCCATTTTTGCTGTTGTGGCTTAAGATGTGGCTAATTGTGAGGAATCTGCCTTTTTTAAAACAGGCTTTCAATAAAGAGCTTAAACAGAAAATTATACTTTGAAGCAAGACTCAAGGTAACTTTCATAACAAACCTTATTTCCTGTCTTTATTTTCAAATCATTTTTGCTGAGCCGTTTGCAGACTGAAAAGCAGTCTTTGGCTGTTTGCTTCTATGGAGATGGATTCAAAACTTTTTTCCCCTATTGAATCTATTGAAGCTGTCAGACAGTGAGGACCCTCACTCACCGATGCTGAACAAGTCTCTTCTTTACAGACAGAAACAAAACTGTCCGGACAGTGCAACGTGATCGTTTCCCCAAACTATCCTGCCACAATGTAATTCAAATGGAACCCAGATTCTAGCTGCTGATTCAATTATAATTTATCAGATTAGCAGCATTAAAACTACATTTGACCCATGTGGTTCAACTACAACCTCACCCAAGGGTCATGGAGTTAACGGGAACCCAAGAGGAACTGGTTCAGGCCCTGAACAATGCTCAGTCTGGAATAACATTCAGAGAGTATCTCCTGTACTAATCATTTGGTATTGTTTTAGAGCACACCAATAATTCAGGATGAAATGCCCGTGCTCTTCTCTCATCCACTAAATTTCCACTGGATGTCTCACTTCAAAGCCAAACAGGTGAACTAATGTATCACACAGCTCCGCTACCACAGGGGAAAGCTGATGTTGGAGGGTTAACAAAATATACAGCTGAATTCAGATTATAATATCAGATCAAAGTTTTATTCCCCTCGGGGAGAGCTAACAGATGTTATTTCCGCCAGTGCAGAGAGATGCCGAGAATCGTGACTGTGATATAAGAGTATTCTTCAGGGAAGAATGGGATAAGACGTCTGCACGGCATCTCCCAAACAACCCAGGGATGCACATTCCAGACATCTCTTGGTCAGAATCTGACTGCTTCTACAGATGTCTAAGGCTGAAAGCCACAATAAAAGCACATGTACTTGTACTGACTCTGGTTGGGAGCCTGCAGGTTAGAGTGATACCTGTTGGTGACGAGTCGTTTCAGCCATCTGAAGTGTTACCTGCTGTAAACCCAAATCTCACTCTTCTGACATTTTATAGAATAGGGGCTAAAAACATGAGCCTCCTCCTTCTGCAGAAGCAAAACAACTCGTCTCCTCTGATGATAATAATAATAATAATAACAATGAAAAAAACTAAATATAGAAACAGTCTATTACATATGCAATNGAATAGGGGCTAAAAACATGAGCCTCCTCCTTCTGCAGCAGCAAAACAACTCGTCTCCTCTGATGATAATAATAATAATGAAAAAAACTAAATATAGAAACAGTCTATTACATATGCAATTTTCTCTTTGGGAGAGGACAAGAGAATAAACAGCAGGCAGATGTCAGGCATATAACNTTTTCTCTTTGGGAGAGGACAAGAGAATAAACAGCAGGCAGATGTCAGGCATATAACTCAATGCACCAGAGAACAATGGCATTCAGGTATTGGGGTAAACAGCAGGTAACGCTTTTCACGGACTAAACCAGAACTGAGTCATGTGAATGAAAGGAAAAACCCAAATCAACATTTGGAAACACTAGTTAATCTTCTCAGTTCTGATTGTTCAGACTGTGAAATTCTCTACACTGTCTGAGAGCTTTCCATGCTTTTTTCATGAGAAAGGTTTGATAAGGAGCTTCATTATGAATGCTTGGTCAAAAGAAGTAATGGCTTTTTGTTGTTTTACTAAAAATTAGTTTAGGAGTTTTTTTCCATAGTTGTATGATAGAAAACATTTCTTTTGTATCTCCCAGTTTGTTAAAATATTGGTTAGTTTGGTTTGGTTTGACTTTTCCTTATATACTGTTTCATATTTGGAAGAAAAAGTTCTTAAAACAAAAAGGAAAAATATAACATGAAGAACCTTCAGCAGCAAGGCCATGCTTAAATAAATACGCTCAAAGGAAATGCAGAATAGTGAAAACAAGGAGCCAGACCGATCAGGGTAAATCAGACACGTCCTGAGAATGGTACAAACAAAATAAATTGACACTGGAATTTGCTGGTAATTTACTTCTCCAGGAGATTAAAGCACGGAATTTAAAATCAACAAACATCATCATTACCAAAACTGTGTAACTTTGATGCAATGCCAGGAATGGAAGTTGTTCTAAGAGCAACTTTAAGTAGCTGAATGCATTATTCACCCCACTATGTGGGTTTCTGAGGCTACATACTACCTATCTTAGTTTGTACTCATGCTTATGTGTCACTGGAACAGAGGAAGCAATGCAATCTGTATGAGTAGGGCCTGGATTGATGTCACTGCTGTCGTGTTACAGGACACCTCTTCTGCTTTTCTGTAACTTTATAACGGCAGTCCTGCATGAGCATGCTGTTTGGCAGCCACTCTCCTCAGTTTTGGGGGGTGTTTTTTACAGGAAGAATTGTGGCAAGGAGAGGAGGGAAATTACGAGAGAAATCTGAAACTGCTTGGCTTGCTGATTTAACAAATGTTACGGTCTTTGACAATGAGGCTTTTACTTCTTGCTCCAAAGATGTTCAGATAGCAGCTTTCAAAGTCCTACTTGTGGAGCTGATATAAAGCTGATTTTTTTACTCAGTTAATTTTCCCCTTTTTTGCTTCTTTCTCACTAAACTGAAAATGTTCTCATTAACTCCAGTATGACTTGGATAAACTCCTTAAAAGTCCCTCTTTTAATACCACATAGGGCTCAAAATGGCCATGAAAATCCTAACACGACAGGAACTGGCCTTGTATTTAAGAAGAGAATATGACCTAAGAACTGTCAAGAATGACTTCAAAAAACACAGTGTTTTGTGATCTTGAGAAACTCTGTGCTGCCCATGGACACAGAGAAAGTTTGAGAAAACTGAGACCACTGAACAAAGGGCTTCATACATCGAGAATGCATCGAGTCCCCCAGATCAATTATATTTTTCAGAAAAGACTGATGAAGGTGGAAGAAATTTTCTCCTTTTCTCATTATACCTCTACAATAGGAACTAACCACTTTTGGGGAATCCAAATTTAGATCTATTGAAATCAAGTTGCGCTCTCAGACTAAACTTGGTTCAGTCAGTTCTTGGTGGTGTAATGAAGGTTCCTCTAAGAATGAATTGAATGTTAGCCAGTTTGATGTTAACTACAATAGCACACAATAAAATGTAGAATACATATTATCACAGCCTGGCCTACTGACATCCTTTATGATTTTCAAGCAGTAATTTTGCAAGATTACTTGCTGCGATACTTTTTATCACACTCCAGCCTTACGTATATTATTTATATCAATAACTGAAAATATCTGTAATTGAAAAAATGTAGTTTTCACTTACTTTGTCCTAATACAATGCTCAAGTGGAGGAGTAAGATCATTTCCTTTATCTTCAGCACACATCTGAGTTGTGTCTGCAGAGACATATCAGACATTATTAGTGTCTGGAGTATATTTCTATCCATATAGAATACCGCAGTAGCTTCTAGGAACCCCACCCATGGAAGTGATGGACTACCACTCCCACTGTAAATCTCCTGGCCCCCAGTAGGCACGTATCCACTTTGGATTGAAATATCCTGGAAGGTGAGCACTTCTGGCACTCAAATTCTCTCTCATGGCCTTATTCACAACACCTGAACAGAGCGACCACAGACAGGGCCAGGGATGCTCAGCGTAGTTACCATGACTATGGCTGTTTGCAAATACCATGGGCTTTAGAGCTGATCTTAGAGTGGACAGTGTGGCACTCACGGCTTTGTCACCTCTTGAACCCTTTTAGCTCAAGGTCTACTGCCTGTTCGTGTGATGGCAGGCTAAAGGCTGAAAGAGGGGACTGAATGCAAACTTGCTGTTGGGAATGATCCCCAGATTGTGCCCAGTATTAGTTGTTCTGGGCCAGAAACTTAGTCAGAATTGTGCTGACTGCTTAACAGTCAGGATGATCATGGGACAGTGTTCAGATTCATGCCCTGACCCCAGTTAGTTTACGAATATAGAGATGGTGTCAAAGAAAACATGGATTAGAAGGTGAAAGAATATGCTGGAGGGCTATCTTGAAGTTTTTATTTTGCAACTGATGTCATAATTACTAAGAAAGCAATTTTCATTACTCAAATACTAAGGACAGTGGTAGTCCTACCCTTGAATAGGAAACCCCAAGTCCAGTCCAAACTGGGTTAAGATTCCTTCACCCTGGAAAAGAAGATTGTCCTTCAACTGTCCAGAAAGCAGTGCACAGATGGGAGAAGACAGAGAGTTGTGTTTGATATTAGAGAGCTATCACAGGCTGTGAGCATTCCTTTGGGACGGAGAGGCAATTGCACTGTTCTGGGGAAAACAGAGAGGTCAGTGTCTCAGACACTGGATCTGTCAACAGTGAAAGTAGTCGCTGAACTTCCCAGAGAGAAAACATCCTGCGACCAGCTTGGATGACAGTCTGCTCAGCTGTTTCCTGTTTTGGAGTATAACATTTTAAACTGCAGCAGACTAGGGTTTTTTTCTTTTTCTTCTTTTTCTGTCCATCATCCAGCCAATGGGCAGGTTGAGAGACACAAACGATGCCAAGACAGGGTGCAGGATATGGGTCTCCTTCACTGAGAATGGTGTAGACAGGATGGAAGGCAGTTGCTCTTACATTCCCAGCTGCCAGTCTCAGATATATCTGGCTTCCTCATGTCACAGAGAGGACCTGGCTCTCCCTTGCCTGTTGATTGTGTTGGTATAAATACACACAGAAAACTCTGAATGATTGTAAGGGCTGGAGTAGTTGGAAATAGACAATATTTAAAAGTACATAAAGTACTGGCAGTTTTCACCTAGATCCTCAGGAACTTCGAGGTACACAGGAATCTTTTTAAATTTCAAAGGGCCTCTTTTATCCTAATATTGAAGAGTTTATAATGGTTCATTAGAGGTCTCCAATAGTATTTGGACCCCTCTAGGAGTTCCTGACACTGATATTCTGGATCTTCTCAAAGTAAGAAGAAACAAACACTGTCCTGACCATAGTACTGGTAGCAGGATAGGCATATGGCAAGGATGCCCTTCCCAGTCATTGCCAGCTTGCTGAATTTTGTCACTTTTAGACTTGAGTTCTTCCAACCAGGAGGTTTGAATGGAGGTTTTTCATACAAAGGAACAGCAAAAAAAAAGTCACTAAATGTGTATCTTAGAGGAGCAGGCAAGGAACATTTAGCTATGTCAGTTAACTAACAAATTGGTTCAAGTGTTTCATATAACTCATTTGGTGCAAGGCACATTGATGTTACACTCTTCCATTGAGGGCCACAAAAATGATCAGAGGGTTGGAGCACCTCTCCTACAAGGACAGGCTGAAAGAGTTGGGGTTGTTCAGCCTGGGGAAGAG
>RSEF01000002.1:1532424-1544345 GCA_003993805.1 Himantopus leucocephalus | reverse complement strand
CCACCAACACCCCCAGGTCCTTCTCGGCAGGGCTGCTCTCCATCCCTTTATCCCCAGCCTGTGTGGACACCGGGGGATGCCCCCACCCACATGCAGGACCTTGCACTTGGTCTTGTTGAACCTCAGGAGGTTTGAGTCTACCAAAGGCCCATCCATCCCAGCATGAGTCTGAAACAGCGGAGAGCTGGGAGCGTACAGGAACAGAGCAAGTACATGGCTGTCTTTGCTTACAGGCTGCTTGACCCAGAGGTGGGACCTTCCAATTTAACAGCCCTCAGTGGATTTTTCTATCAAATCATCAGGGACATGGAGAAAGTGAAGGGGGAATAAAAACGACAGCCAGCACGGTTAAAGCAGCACTGTTCTCTTGGATGAGAATAAAATTCAGAATAACTAAAAAGAGGAACAAAACTGCTGGGATGGAGTTTTATTTGACACAAACACGTTCAGTGCTGAAATAAATTTTCTGTAGACCTATGACATGCTTGGCAGTGAGGATGGGGGTGGAAATTGCCCCGAAATGCTGGAGAAGGGGGACAGGGTCTGAGCAGCAGGGAGAGATGGGGCAGGACAAGCACAGCAGTGTACACAGCGCTGGCATTTCCCTTCTCTTAGGTGTCCAGCTACCAAGTCCTTGGGCCCTGGAGGGTAGCCCAAAGGGAGCCGGGTCTCAGCCGTGGACATTGCTGCTGCTCTCGGTGTTGGCTGTAGCAGCTGGGGACACGAGGCGGGAAAAGGTCTGTGGGGGGCCCAGCTCAGCCCCAGCAGAACCACCGACCGCAGTTTACCTTATAAACTGGAGAGGACTGGGCTGTCCTGACTGCTCCTCCTCCTCTCCAAACAAGAGGTCGAGGCAGGACTTGAGGCCTTCCAAGAAGACAAGCTGTCCCCGTTCTTTGGCAGCTGTCAGACTGACTCCCTCGAGAGAAGAAAACGTGATGTTGCAGAGTGAACAGCTTTGGAGAAATGGTGCAAACAGAAGCAAGCAGATCGACAGCCAATTTTCATCAGGTCTAACCTAAATGTGCTAACAAAGTCAATGCCTCGGTGACTCTTGCACAGGGGATGCAAGAGGCAGTTCTGTTACACACACTGGTGGACACATTTGCTTTCCTGTATTTTGCCAGGAGGAAAAAAAAACCCCACCGATACGGGGGGTTCAAACATCCTGGAATTGCTCCTGGGAAGACAACAGCGTTGTTGCATGGGAGAAAAAAGTCTTATCCGGAAGCAGGGAGAGGATGGGTATAGACTTCTCCACACTGCCCCAAGGACCCTGCTGTGAGCAATTTCTTTGCCCTCCCTTCTTGGGTGGCAAAAGCCTTTGGTTTTCACTATCTCCCAATCATCGCTGTGGCAATAATGACTCCACGGCACAACCCACGCACCTGAGCGAGGCACGGCCTGGAGGGCTGGGCACCCTGACGCTTGTGCAACAGGCGGGAGAGAGCAGCCTGGCCGGGGCTCCCACGGGAAGCAGCCTCAGCCCTTCAGACTCCCCTTCAGAGAAGGAGGAGGGACCATGACAAACCGCCTGGGGCCATGACTCAAACTCAAGCTGAGGTTTCCTGGATGAGGCTGACCTCAAGAGCCACATGCTGGGCACATCCAGCCCCAGAGAAAGCCCTGGCAGAGTTGCAGCAGACATGCAGAAGACCCCAACTGGAGATCTAGTTCCTGAACTCCTTCCTCATCCTCCTTTCTTTCATCAGCAAGAGTTACTTTCTCCAACCTTTCTATAGCTCCTCAGCTTACTGGTAACTGCATCAGTCCACCTTTCAGGAGAAAATTTAGTACCTGTTACTGGCATGATCATACAAAGATATCTCAAGCACACTAGCTCCAAACCTCGGCCAAACTGTGCATTCCCCGGCAGGAAGAAGTGCAAATTTGTTCGGCTTTGCAGTGTGGGTTGCTTCCCACATTTCACAACGGGACTGCCATTTCTTAAAATGGAACAAAGGAGCATTAACGCCAAGACTCGCAGCATCTTGGCAGCCTGGAAATAGGGCTGTTGCGCAACGCAGCAGGTAGGTGGACAAGATGGCGAGATAGACGGTTTACAAAGAGTTCAGGAAGGTTTAGCTCAATGCAGTATTGCTCGACTGGCAGAACTGGTGAGGCAGAGGCCAGGAACCAGAAACAAGGATCCTGAGAAAGCGGTTCCCATATCCCCCGAGAGAAGACTTCGGGATGCTGTGAGATTTTGAACCCTCTGAAGAGGGTGGCAGAGCAGGACTGGTCAGGAACAGAGGCAAGTCCTAGGGCAGGAGCTGGAGCCCTTACCTTAAGCCAGGACTGGCTTCTGCCTGAACACTGGAAGAGGTCCACACCAGCAGCGCTGGTGCTTTTGACCAGGAACTTTTTAAGCATGACAGAAAATTCAGATTTTTGCTTTTTTCCTAAGCAATCGCGCTGGGAGCTGCAGGACACTTGAGCACAGAGTCTGTTTGAGTTGCCCAGCAAGGGGAAGGCTCATAGCAGCTCTTCCCCCAGGACCTCGAGCACTAAGGAGTGCTGCGCTTGGCACTGTCCCAACACCTTCTTTTGAGAAGACCTTGGAGGTTTTCCAAGCATTTCCCAGTCCTCACGACACCCCAAGAGCCACCTCTCTTTGCTCACACGCGAGATGGAGACGCAGCAAAGCGATGTGGCCACTTCTGCCTCCTGCTTTCTACCCTTTCTTTTCACCTGCTCAACCCTCCTGTTATCCTGACATGAAAATGTAAGAGCCAACATTTTAACCCCTTTTTTTTCCTCTTTTTTATTTAAAAAGTAAGAAGATTGTAAAGCCACATCTTAAGCATTTGCTCAATGAGACAATCTCTACAAGGGGCTGGGCCCAGCTGTACTGTGAGTGTGGCATTTCCACACCAGGACCTCCAGAGAGAAGGTCTGGGTAGATAAGGAAAAGGTCCTTTCCAGGAAGATTACCCCTGAGCTCCTGCAAGGCTTATCAGTTGCCACACGTTCAGCGCTAATGAGAGGAAAGACAGATTTCCACTGCTTTCCCTCCCAGCTGAAATGCGAGGGGGAGAGATCCATTCATCAGGGCTGCTGCCAGAAAATGCTGTCTATGGCAATTAGAAAACAACGGATCGGAGGCAACGTCTTCCATCATGGCCAGGGGATACTTTGACAAGCAGAGGCTCCTCCCAGGCAAAGGATGTCTGACATGTCCCCACCTCAGATCCAATTTTTAAATCAGCCCTGAGCTTGCCCGTCTTTTTTCTGGTCTTCCACACTTGCTTCTGGGAGGAAATCAGTCCCACCTGCCACGAAAACTCCGCAAACTATAAACTCGGGGAAAGAGAGCCTCAGGCAAAGCACCAGCCAGCACTCTTGGCCATATCCCTTTTGTTTTCAAGCACCTTCTCAATCAACAGCATTAACCAGCAAGTGTTGCAGCACACTCTTGCCTCATCTAATCCACATTGTCTCCACTCTTTTCCCCTTCTCCCAGGCAAGCCAGGAGCAGTAATTCCTACGAATGAGACTCTTACAGAGCACAGGGCCCTTCGTTCTCTCTGCCATACCTCCTGCCGGCCCCGAGCACAGCAGAGGCTGATGTGGGCTGTAGGCGGAGCGATTTGGCTTTTCCAGGTGATATTTACTCACTAAACCTGTGCCAGAAAGCAGGGCAGGAACGGAGAGCTAAGGGAAGCCTCTTGGGCAACTGCAAGCACACATGATGGAAAAATTTGTAGCCAAGGACAGAAGAAGTTTTATGCGCAGGCCAGGAGCAGGAAACGGCTGGCAAATACCTGACGTGCCATAAAGCGGGGCTGGGTTGCACGGCAGTCTCACACCCCTCAGCCCCTCGTGAATTTTTGGAGCCCACAGGACTCGGCACTTGCTGAAATGCTTTGCTACAGCAGTGGCTAAATTCACTATTAATGTCAATAATCCAGAAAATTATTTTAACTTTGCTTCAGGCATTTCTTCCTGCACACACAAACTCTCTATACTTCAAGAGCAGCAAGGAACGTATCTCCTCTTTAAAATACCCAGAAGCTTTGTGCTGTGACACCAGGGCCTGCATGGATGACAGATAGAAGGGACACAGCATGAGAGGAAGGCAGCCAGGGGCAGTATGCTCGTGGGTCAGACCAGTAATTTAATCTCCTCCATGCCATGACGTTCCTGGGTGGATCCAGCAAGTCTAGTCTCATTTTCCAACTGGGGAACCAGGTCCCAGAAAGACAGCATCAGATGGAGACCCAGACTCACCCCACTGCCGTCAACCTGCCACAGCAAACCTCTGCTTGTTTGCCAGCTAGCAGCCCGCCCAACGTAACTTCTGGAAGCAGCACAGGAAGCATCAGGACAGCTCGGAGACGGTGGAAAAAGTGCTCAAAATGGCCAACGGCACCTGCCTGACTGCCACAGACACTACACACGTCCCTGCTGCAGAGCCACAGTGCCGCAGAGCACCCAAACAGCTTGCATTACCATCCCTGAAAGCTTTCATTATCTCACAGCACCACGCTCCATTATCGCCGGGAACACATAGACATTATCTCTGGCAATCTGTCATTTATCGATCAAGCCCAGAAATGCTTCTGAAACAGCAGCTCAGGGTGACTGGAGCTGCGAGCTCCACAATGGAGCACGATTGTTCTCGTCTGTCCGGGATGCTGCCAGCCAGGCAGCGTGGCAGCCCACCCGCCTGCCAGCAGTGACGTCCCTTCAAACCAGAACCGCTGCTCGCCGCTGGCCATTTCATAAGGGAAAGCAAAATATTTGCAGGAGAGAACTAGTAATGGAGCGTGCGAGGCAGCGGTCATTAGCTCAAATAGCGAACGCAGCCATGGTACAAAGTGCGACAATCTGTGATCGGGCAACCAGCCAACGTCTCTTCTCTTGTACAACCACCTGCAGGGGAAAGCAGAGGTGACTGGGCGATGTCCTCTGGTCTGTGATCTCAGCGCTGTGGCAGGGGACAGGGGAGCAGGCGAGAGGGAGACCAAATGGGGATAAATATGTTTTTCCTTTAAAACAAAACAAACATCATACAAATGAGGGTGGGAACACCAACCTGGCAGGCTGCCCCGGGGCCATTGGACTTGCTGCGGCCCAGCATGTTCTCTACAAGGTCATGACAAATAACATTAACTGTCCCTTAAAATTAAGTGCAGATCCTCATGAACAGAGCAGGATTTGAAGAAAAGGAAGAGCGTGAAGCCAGTATTGCAGAGCCAGCACAGGCACAAAAATCCAGGGAAGCTTTTTCCTGCAAGTAAAAATACGTCACTGCATTTAGGTAACACAAAAGGAACTGGTTCTGGACTGGTAAGACCTGGCAACACTGTGGGGAAGCAGCACGTAAGGCAAGCATTACTTCAATTATGTATAAATATTCAGTATATCACCAAAGATCAGCTGCTAAAGGACCAGATCCACAAAACATCGCTGTAAAGACTGTATAATACGACCCTGGCTCCAGGACACTTCCTCCCAGGCCTGTGACCACCCTGTTCCCAGCAGGAACAGGAGCATCACTAAGTTATGAAGCTCTTCCAACTGCAATCTTTCCTAAGTGCATCATCTTCTGCTAGGAATTACGCATGGGACACTTAACCTGTGGATGGGATAACATAACGCAGGTGGCTGCCCACGGGCCAGATTCTTCCAAGCAGTTCCCGGAGGAACTACAGCCTGACCGCCTGCAACTCTCCTGGCCAACACAGAGAGCCAGGCAGCTGGTCCAGAGCTCGCCAGTGAGGAAGAGGAGGTGGGAAGGGAGCGGCCAGTCATTTGCTGGAGCGTACGGCACACCTAACTGCGGCATGACACAGCTCAGGGTTCTGCCTGAAATCGGGGTTTGCTGCAGCCGTGTAAATGACGTCCCGGCTGGTATCCAGCAGAGACCTACAGCAGCAAATTCTTAAGCAAGTCTAAGAGTGAAACAACCCCACCAAAAAACACCTTTATTGAGCCTGATGTGTTCATTTAGGCAAAGAAGGATTAAAGCAGAGACAAGACCTTATGGGAACTCAGACAGATATAAATAACCTATGTTACGACCTCCAACTCCTCAGAGCTTAGGAGGAATTCACAACAATCGACCGCCAGGGCACCTGTGAAGTTATAACATAAGACTGACTCAGACTTGAAACCAACGGGACAGGGACAGCTCACTGCTGCGGGCAAATGTAATCGCTTCTCTGAACTCCCCTGGGCAAACTGTATTGTTCTTCTTATCACCTCTCTTCATGTCAGTAACCTTTCTGTTGAAGCATCAGACAGCAAATCAGTTCGATTTGCATTGCGCGTGTGCTCCAGCTAATCCTCATGTTCTCTCCCTTCTCAGACTCTCCCACGAGGGAGATGACAACAGCACCTATTAAAAGCACACGCACAAGCTGTGCACCAGGAAATTTCACCACATTAGGAAACACACCAAGGAACACAACTCTGCTTTTAGAGCCAGCAAGGATCCCATATTTAACAGCTGAATCTCCCACCTACACCGGTTGCCATGCCCCGTTTCCTGTCCCGCTTAGCAAATTCCCCCCCAAGATTTCCTCCTCTCCACACCACGAAGGCCAGAACTATTCAGCGCTCGCAAAGGCTGGTTTGCTCAGCAGTGGGGAATCTGCTCTGCAGGGAAATCGCACGTTGAGTATCTGCCTGTGAGTTAACGCTCCGCGGGGAAGTACTTCGTTTGCTCCATCCATTTTATTTAGCTTAGGTCTGAGCTCTCAGACCACTGATCTCCTTTTAAAAGGTAAAAAACGAGTAGTAAATAAAATACAGTTGTTAAGCAAGCACCAAAACTCAACCCACATTTGCTGTGGGGAATACAATTATTGCAACACCTGGTTCTTCAACACCTGAAAGTTTATAAGCAGCAGCACTGCTGGGATTTCCAGCAGAAGCAGAGGAGGGATGACCAACGCAAGCCCTCATCCCTTCAGCCCTGGAGGGTCACTTGGACTTCCCAACCGGAGCATTTCACACCTGAGCATTGTATAAAAAGCTGAGAGATGCAGTTTAAAGCCAGAGCTTAAACTGATCTGCTGACACTGGGAATGACCATGCCTACTTTGTTTCTCTGTTTCCTCATTTCAGGGTACGCATAATCCTCGCCTGACTCATCACGGGAAGGAAATCCCTAAGAAGGTACTGAGTGCTTGCGGCTCCTCAGACAGCTCAAACTGATGGCCTGGGCCCAGAGGCCAAAAGAGGCATACAGGTGTCCTTCTGAATCTACAGGTGATTCAGCCCAAAGCACTTCATCACAACGTAACCACAGGACAGAGGATAAAGTCACCTCAGGAGCTCCTGTGCCGTACAGCCAGTGCATCCTGCAGGCGTACAGAGATGCCCCAGGGACACAGGCACCACAGCATTTTTCTCTCCAGAGCACTAATGAAACTACATCTGCAACTACCCCGACATGTAATTATTAACCTAAGCCAACACACTTACCAGCTTCTGTGCTACGATGTTATAGTGACTGAAGGACTGGAGCAGGGCCACAAAGCAAACCTTACAGCCAGCTGGGTGGGAAGACAAAAAGACACGTTACCATTTCAATTTTGCAAGCTGCCATTATCAAAGCACATAAATCACAGCAGCCAGGCTACAAATCTGTCTGGAAAGACCTTGAAGTGAGACAGGTCTAGGCAGCCCCTTGCTTGCTCGTGGCTGGGCTTTCAATTTTCACTTTTCGACAGGATTTCCACGTCAGGGAAAATGTCAGTCAGTTTAAAAAGACAGGGAAAAAAACCCCAGAAAAAGACGACATACAAAAAGTAGAGGGCCCCTTTTCTGTCTCATGCCACCCTGCCCTGGGATCTCCTGGCACTGTTTGCTGACATTACTGCAAGGAGGCCAACAGCCGACCGTGACACTAACTACTGAAACCACCGATGTGCCAAAAATCCCCATTTTGGCTCTCGTAGGGCAAGTGGCCTTGACTGGAAAAACACACAGAACAAGCAATTTTCACAAAGACACCTCACTAAAATGTGATTTTGGAAAACCCAGCATGTGACAACCTGGCCTCGTGGTCTGCGTAGGAACAAAATCAGTATTTGTTTCTCCCTGCCAGAGGGCAGGACATGGATTTCAAGTGGAACAAGTCAGTGGCCCCAGCTGAGCCTTCACTGACCCCTTGGGAGCTCCCAAAGGCTTTGAGCACCAAGCGGGTACTTGGACACTATGGGGGTGCTACAGACGCAGAGTAACTGGTACCCAGGTCCGGGGTGGAAGTGAGAGGGTGACAGCAAGGACACGTGCCTTGAGGTGCATTAATAATCCCAAAGCCCTGCCTACCCACAAGGGACGGTGAGACTTTTCCCAGGCAGACGGGCAGCTCCATCCAGCGCCTCCCAGGACAGTGCTGCAGGTCAGCACGTTAGCAGAGCCATGCAGGGATGCAAGGCGGACTCTGAGGCAGTGCGTTGGTGGGGCTGTCCCTCTGAACAGTTCTCACTGTTAATAACCTGCTCTCCACGGATTTTCCTGCAGTATCACTTTGTTCCATTACGTAAAACAATTTTTTTTAAAATGGGGTAAAGCCATAGCTGAGGAAGTAGCAGTTAAGGGGAGCAGGATGCTCTCAGCTCCACCATCTGCACAGCACTCTGAGCTAAGTTTCAAGCCTGATAGGTACCAGATTTGCTGGGTTGGCTGCTTTGCCAGCAGAAAGCTGGAGGAGTCCATGAATCCAGTGTCTGCTCTGCAGGGGCTGGTAGGTTACTCACAGGTGAAACTGTTAGCAGAAAAGCAATTAGGCAACTTGCCAGGCCCTTTGTTTCTTTACTCGCTACTAGCTTATCTATTTGTTACTTGTTCCTGATATTTTTAATTACATTATAAAACACCTAGCTAGCGAAGGAACTACACTCAACAGCTCTTTCTCAGATGCCCATGCGATTTACAACGTTCACTGCACTAATGATGAAACAAGGTGCACAGATGTTACGGGATGTACCCAAGGATATAGAGCAAGTCCCAAGAACAAGTCAGGACTGGGATCCATAAATGCTGACCCCTAAGCTTTGCGCTAATCTGAGGATGCCTCACGCTCGGCAAAACCAGCCTCTGCTCACATGGAAACACTTTACGCTGGAGGAACCTCCAAGGAGCCGGCAAAGGCAAACCCTTGCCTTGGAGAATCCCGCTGCTGACACACCTCTGAGGTAGAAGGAAAGGAAATGGTGCACCAGGAAGCTGCCATCTGTTCTGGTGTCTCGCAGCAGCGTGAATTTACCCTGAAAAAGAAGAAGCAAAAATCACTTAACAGAGGAAGATGAGGGCACAAACTGCTCCCAGTTCTACCTTGGTAGACAAGCTGTTTGCTCAGGCTAGGGGAATCTCTGCAGGTATTAGTCAGAGAACAAAGTGGGCAAACAGCGCTCCAGCCACCCATCCATTTACAACGGGATGCCAGCGCTTCCTCCAGACAGAGCAGATGTTCACCGCTTTCTGAAAGACGTACCCACCAGCTATAAGCTCTTGTGCTAGACTGAGACCCCAGATGGACCTCCAAGCTCTTGTGCCCACCAAGAGCCACCTCCTCACATGGAAACACCCAACCGCTGCAGAGGACACCAACAAACAGCACTGCACTTCCCAGTGCCGGCACATCCAGAGCACACACGTATTCACGCCCTTGGTGCTGGACACCATTGTCATGGGTGGCCGTGAGCAGTTTCCACCTCCCAGCTCTGCCTTCCTCTTCTCCAATTCACAGTCATCTTCTGTCTGCTCCAAGTGGCACAGATGGCAGGGGGACAACAGCCACCCACTCTGTTCCCAGTCCATTCTCCCACTGCNTGGCACAGATGGCAGGGGGACAACAGCCACCCACTCTGTTCCCAGTCCATTCTCCCACTGCCACAGCCAGCGTCGCCTGTGCGCTTAAAATGGCAGCTACAGCTGCTGCTTCTCCTGTTCCTAAACAGCCCTCCCTGCCCCCTGTTCCAGGCTTACCTCAAACAGAGCAGAAAACCTTATCATCAAAATTTGTTTACTGGAGCAGAGCTTTCTGCGCAAAGTATATACCTTGTTTTCATCACGCAGGAAATTAATTCCGTTCATCAGTGCACGCTTGTTATCAGTACCAGTCTCATCAAGGCATTTGTTTCCATTAAAACCTTAGTCAAGATGTTTCTTTAATCAATACAAATCATAGAAGGGCTGCTTTTAATCACAAAGAACTTATCAATGCTTTTTTCCTCCTCCCCCAATCTATTAGAAGAAAAAGCCTTTCGCAGCACCAAGCAATCTACCCATAGGCAATTCACAAACCATCTATCAGAGTTAACTCCCCAGTGCCTAAAACGTGTTAAAAAGCGGTGCTAATGGAATGGCAAATATTGAACACGTCTGCAGGGAATGCAAAGCAGAAGCCAGTAGAGAAGTGCTGCTCTCCCTCAGCCAGAGAGGGAGAGCTCTTTCTCACCCAAAAAAAGGGTTATACCTCTGCGGCCATTAAAATAACAGGAGGGACCACCCCGCTGAGCATCTCACCGAGATGTATCCTCCACTTCTAAATCTGGAGGAGTCTCTGGATTCAAACAGCACAAGTTCAGCGGTTTAGCTTCTGCACGAGTCCATCCCCTTCAATTCCCCTCTTCCCCGCAACGGTCCCCTGCAACAGCAGGCTGAATGCCACCCCAAATCCCCTCCCTCGCCTGCCCGCTCCCAAAAGGCTCTCTCCTTTGCTCCCACACACGCTGTGCAGAACACGGCAGGATCTTATAATTCGGAGCACACATTATTCCGCTTCTTCAAACCTTCCAGTTATCAGCCTTTAAATCCTGCCAACCTGCACTTCGCTGTCACACTGCAGCTGCTTAGACAGCACTCAAAACTCTTCATTTCTGACACTTAGACGTCCAGCTAGCCAGGGGTGGAAATGTACAAACTGTGCATCTCCAAAGCACAGCTGGTGGAAGAAAGAGGAAGAAAGGAAGAAAGGAAAGAGGGCAACAGCTCTGTGAAACTCCAGCATCCTGCTTCTGGCCACAGAACTGCCCCAAAGCCTTTACCAACTCCAGAGCACAGGACACAAATACAGGAATCGGGGTTCTACCAGTCATGTCGACACAAGGAGGAAGGCATGCAAAGCCAACAGGAATCTGCGAGGCTTTCCAAGGTCTGCAAACCCCTGTGGTCACGCTGTCTTCACACAGGTCCTCTTGTACCCATCCCCACAGACTATGTTTATCAGATTTTTTAGCAGCTGGCTGGAAGCAACCAGTTTCCTGGAGGTTCTGAGGGCAAGCGCCTTCCCCTTGCTGCCAGCAAGAGGAATTCTCCTGCTGAGGAGCAGGTAAAACCTGGCCCCATCACCAGGACCCTGTTTGCTGGTGTGCGGAAACCCCGCGGCCCCCGAGCCACCACCATAGATGCACAGTCCGATTCTCTTCCCCCTTCTGCGCATCCTTCTCCAGCCCAGAAAGATGCTGCTGGGGATGAAGCACTTCCAAAGGCAAGACCTTTCTTGTAGCACCTTCTCCATCCGCCTGTCCCAGACCTTTCCCTCCACATTCTGCTTTCACGCTCTTTCCACCTGCAGGCTACAAGGCAGAAGCTGCAGCTACTTGTTAGAAACTGCCAAAATCCGTTGGCAGGGCAGCAGCGGGTGTCACAAGCGTTCAGCGGTGACATGTCAGATACACCCACGCAGGCGGCAGCTTCATCCACCTACCAGCCCTGCAGTGAAGGCATTTGTCAGCACTTTGAAAATGGCACAAGCCAACCATGGAGATGCAGAAATTGGGATGGCAGAGATGGGAAGAAGAGATTTGCAAAGGGCTGATGCTTTTTAAGCACAGCGGGACAGCGATTTCCAGCCAGCCTTGGCAAGGTATCTCAGCACACGCCATGGACTGTGCTTCCCAAGGGGGGGAGCCCAGACCCGGACTGCACAGCTCTGCACAGCCATTGGTGACGCTGAGCAG
>RSEF01000002.1:1501740-1523843 GCA_003993805.1 Himantopus leucocephalus | reverse complement strand
AAAAAAAAAACCAAAACCACAAAACCAGCCAAACAAACAATACCCCTCAAGTACAAACACTGGGAATGCAAGTTTATTTCCAAGCTTCTGAATGTTATACAACAGTGGAGAGCATAAACAGTCACACATAAGAAAATACTTAGCAGTATTCCTAGCAGGCTCCTTGTCCATCTCCCATGGGTCTCATCCTCTTTCTGTGCAAAAGTTTGCTTTTCTTTTTAATGTACTTGCAAAGAACAGTTATTCCTCAATGATTATCTTATGGAGCATTGTCCTTCCCAACACCTCCACCTTCTGCTACTTGGCTATCAGAAATTTTCTAACCTGTAGCTACTGNTTGTCCTTCCCAACACCTCCACCTTCTGCTACTTGGCTATCAGAAATTTTCTAACCTGTAGCTACTGAAATAACAAAACCTGAGGCTGTACTGGGTTTTATTGTGAACTTTGAATCTTTTTTGTTTCTAAAGAGACAATATGAAAAGACAATATAAGAGGACTTTCTAGTCATTGTGTTGCAGTTTGAAAAGACATTCAGCTTCTTATTTGCATGTCTATTGAATCAAAACAAGGAACAAAGCTTGAACAAACTGGATAGACTCCATTTCCCATTGCGTAAGGATGGAATACCAGTTTCCAGAGCCAGTCATCTATGGTGTCACTGAAGGGTATGGCTGGTGTCCACTCCCTAGACGCATTATGCTATATGGTTCATCAGGGAAAATGTGCAGGAAGTGAATCAAGAAGTGATTTTTGTGTTTGCTGTGGTGCAAAATATATCAATGAGGGGGCCAGTCAGTGTTTAATATGTCACTGCAATGCTTGCCCTGCAGAAGACGTCCAGCAGGCAGAACTGCTGTAGAAGTGGATCATCATCCAATTTGCTCAGTATAACCGCAGTCATTACATTCGGTGGGTGTTTTCGTTTGTTTGTTGTTTGGTTTTTTTCCCTAATCAGGCTTTTATATGTGATTACTCCAGATCCTGAGGCCATCTTTAACACACAGATGTGGTCATTTTTACTCCAGAACTAGATGGCACAGTCCACCTCGTCCTCCTCCACACTGGCATAAGTCCATATCTCTTACCGTGCCACCTCCGGCCAAGTTCCGTTTGTACCTCAAAAGGAAAGGAGAATGCTATTTTGTGGTCAAATACTGCTTGGGAGTAGACCGATGGGAAAGATGAAGGACAGAAATGGTTGCTAGAGAAGGGTAAAATTTAGACATCTCAGTCCAAATTAGTTCCTCTGGGCTCCCTTTCTAGCTGAAAAGTAGAGAAAAGTAGGATCCTCCAGAGAATGTTTTGTCTAACCTGTCTCAGCTTGCTTATCCCTCTACGCTGATGAAAATGTCTAGTTTGGTTATCTCACAGTTGGCCTCCCATGTTGAAAAGAGTAAATGAACCCCACTTTTCCTTTCAGGATGTAAGGACATACTTTATGTGAGTCCACCCAGTCCTGTGTTCCTACTTAATGACTATGAGCCCAATAATCAGTTCATTATTAGAGCAGTTAAATAAATGAAAAAAGTAACACTTCCATTTTTAACTTACCGGGTTTCAATTTCTACATGGTGGTCCTCAATTCACCTTCCTCTGCTGAACTGAAAAGACTATCAGCACTGAGTAACTTTCTCCCATCGAAGTAATTATGTTTTGATATCTTTATGCATAGTTAAGTCACCTCAATCTTTTTCTGAAATATTTTCTAGAATATTTTCTCAGCTCTTTTTGTATTTTCCCCCTTTTTTTTAAATATCCCTTTGAAAATTTGTTCCAGTAATGGTTTCACCAACATTGCCTATACAAACACATTCACTCTGCATTGCTTTCTCTACCTCAGTTGCTAAGGGATACTGTCTTGTTTCCATCTGTTTCCAGAACAGTATCATCAGCAGTGAGTTTCTTAATCAACACTCACCAATTTGTGACTGAGAAATAATATTACTTTGCTATTTAAGATGGTGAGGGGAAAGCGATCAGCAGGCAGGAGACTGTTTTCTGTTGTTGAGAACTATGTATGCCATGCATTGGCATGTTCACAGAAACATATGGTGAGTCCAGACCAGCCACTAAAGCCTGCTTCCACTTCTGATACTTCTTAGCAATGTGCCTTCCCAGTAGTTAAATAGGGAGGAAATTTCTAAATTGAAATGCAGTATGTCTGGGATGACAAACTGAATGCAAAGCTGTGGTCTACCATCAAAAGAGATTAGGATTATTAATAGACTAGTGAACAGGAGCGTGAACTGAACACAAACGTCGTTAGAGTAGTCAAAAATTCATAGCCATAAACTCAACCAAAAGGCTAAGAAGTGATAATATATTTGAAGATATTTGTTTTAATATTCCAGAAATTTCTGACAAAATTAAGTAAGTGTGGACTGCAGCACACGTAGACAAATTCTGTTTGAAAGCTTAATCAGCCCAAGACTTTCAACCTGGAAAACGGAGATTTAGTCAATACAGCCCAGGGAGTCTAGAGTTGGTCAGCTGTCTCTAACACAGACGACTATTCTTGGTCATTTGAATATTCCACTGACTTTGATGATTAGGGACAGGATTCACCTCCTAAACACATCTTTGACACTCTAGGGGATGCCCTGTGTGGTGGTATATATGAATCAGGAGACTTTTCCTTTTTAGGACTTGCAGGTAGAAACCAGTAGATTGTTAATGTAGTCTGAAACCAAATCCCAGTCAGACTGTAAAATGGCCATCTCAGCTACTGTGTACTCAGAAAGAAGGGTGAAATTCCAAGGTTTCAACCCACTCTAAAATATGAAGGATAAAGTGTTATGTTGCTTATATAATTCATTTAAGATGCATTCTTATCACAACATCTAGACTCTATAAATGGACCTGGATACTAAGCTAAATGGAATAATTCCTGTCCCATCAAAGGTAAAATCCTGAATTATATATTCTAGATGGAAAAACAAATTTAACAACATGAAGAAATACTGGGAAGCTTCATGAGCATATTAAAAATACTAAGAATTAATATTTCCATATTGGGCAATCAGCATAAATTTTAAATTCTTTCCAATTTTATCCTGGAGATCTCTTTGCACCACTGCAGCAGCTTGTACTTTCAGGTCTGGACCTAGCATGGGTTTTCCAAGCCCTGCTATAGTACAGAAATATTCAGAAAGGAGAAAAAATGCTTGATGGAATAGCAAAGTAGTAAAAGTTCATTTGTCCACTAGATGGCTTCATTCCCATGAAGGTAATTGAAATGAAATTCAGCTTCGTTGATTCCCATGTTAGCAGACAATGCTAAGAAACTAAAATGTTTGATTATGTGTTTGTATGAAACTGATTATTAACTCTATATATCTGCCAGTGAAAAGGATATTGTAAAGGATATAGTTTCCTTACCTCTTGGTTCAGAAAACAGTAGAGAACTGCTACAATAAACCCCTGAAAAAGAACAGGAAAAAAAAAAAAAGTTGAGTGTTAGCACAGTTTGAAAAAGCCACTTTGACTATCTGACTTCATGACGGTACCGTGTGTGTGAATTAATGCGTATCACTATAGGCTGGATTATTTTTATGAATTGGAAATTTTTTTATGTATCTCCACTAAAGCTGATCAGCCAGATAATCAACTAGTTAGTAGCATTTCACCAAGTCACTAATGCAGTATGAGTTCACAAGAACAGATGATATGGCAATTGAAGTTCTCCCACGTTACGGTTACAAAAATATGTTCTATTCTACAGCCAAACACACGGTGGACTAATTCTTTACACAGTGTAAATCTGTAAGGAAACACAGACTTCATAAGGAGATCTATGTATGGAGCTCAAACAGCTTTCTAGTCAACTTCTGTGTCTTTGCAGTATGTCAGATGAGATCAAATTCTGGCATATTGAATACTTTTGTTAAGATTCTGAACTGAGATGAACCCAGGAAAATCCTAGGAGGTCAATGGACCCATGTGACCAGATAACAGCTAACCACCTCGCCCTTTTATTCAGTTAACTTATTCCTTACATTGTTAATTAACTCAGTGAAGGCCAACTCCAAGTACAGAGAGTCAGGATTAAGGTTTGCAGCTGCATTGGACAGGATTGGCAATGGATTAAATGGATTAAAAGCCCAACTGCTGGATTTTTAGTGATGCTTACTGACAAACAATGCCATGCAGCCATACAGAGGGTNGGTTTTTAGTGATGCCATGCAGCCATTCAGAGGGAGATATGTTCCCTTGTGAGGTTTGGTAGGGTCTTGTAGACCTTGACTTCTTGTAGACCCTGAGGTGCAGCACAGGGAAAGGGAGGAAAGCAAAGGCCAGCTGGGTGCTGCCTTGCTCATAACTCAAGTAGTAAAGCCACCTAGAGGGTACGTCACAGGAGCCCCAGTAGCTGTTCCAGTTGGCACCAAGCTCCTCAAGCTGTCCACACCCTGTTTGTCAATTCAGAGCAGCTGGGGGCATCGAATGTACATCAAGCATTTTCCCTACCCAGGTGAGAAAAGCATGTAGCATTCCTCAGGGCAGTGGTCTGTATGTGCATCAGTCACTATTCTGTGTCTATATGCTTTCCCATCAATTTATTCTTCGCCAAAGTATTTGAAAGGAGTCTGGACCTACAGCTTTGATTGCCGCTGGATAATTTAATATCAGCCCAAAGCAGCTTGATCTTGTCAGGGAAGATAAGTGGATCACCACTGGTAGCAAAGAAGGTTTTTCATTTGTGACTTTGACCCACCATCTAATTTACATATCCATCCGAAACACTTGGCCTTGTATTTGCAAAATCTGCAATATCTATAGCCAGATAGGATGTAGGCCACCACTTCAGATACCACAACTCAGCAAAGAAACATGAACTCTGTGAGGAGACATTACCTTCCGGATCCAATGGTTTTTTGTGCAATACTAGTTGTCATGTGGACACTAAATTAAATTAGAAAATCTGCTAAGAAGGAACTGAAACCTCTGTGGTCATTTTACCTGAAAAGATCCAATGCAGAGCTCTAAGTAAAGTCGAACCCCCAGGCTGGTATATTCCGGAAGAAAGTTGAATACAATATAATGCGTTCCGAATAATGGAATTAGAAGCAGAGTTGACCTTGAGAGACGTCTAGCAAAGGACATGAGAAGAAGTAAGGTAATATTATTTTCCTGAGTAAAGACCGATGCATGCAATATGCAATGGTAACNCAGTGCTGGGCAGAAAGAGTGATGAGAAACTAGCTGGAAATATATTTCTGATGCTTATTTCCTTGTGGCAATACCATGTTTGTGGCAATACCGTGTTCATGACAATACCACGTTAATGTCTTTTCTTAAAGTACTTTGACATTCTGTCTTTCTGAATGAGATTGCAGTTCAGGAAAACACAAAGGTGTAGAATATATTTTGCCCAATTGGAGCCATTGAAAATTTGACATTTATTTGTAAGTAGATAGAGAAGAAGAAATATGCTGTCTCCCTTTATAGTTTGCGTACAGGAAAAGGTATATATAGAGAGTAAATTATCCTACCCTAAATCAGACATCTAATGTGGATTCAATTAATGGTTTCCTAGTCTCTCCAGTGATTGTAACTGGAAGGCAGATACCTGAACTGATCTGAACACGTTATGTTTAGATAGTCACTATTAGGTGAGATAAGTCTCATCCTTTGACTAGTTTCCTTGGGAATGGGATAAAGTTGAGAATTTCTAAAATTTAACACAAGCCAAACTGAGCCTGTCTGTGACACTGGACATGTGCTTCTCATTTTAGAGAAGATGACACAAGTTTTTATGATTAAAATAATGGATTAATTTTTTTTTTATTCCATACACTACCTGTACTGAGAAGAGTTATTGAAGTTGATTTGTCTAGGGTCTAGTTTTTTCAGCAAAATTCTGATGATGTTGATAAATAGGACAAAATTGACCTGTTCACAATATTTTGGGGGGGAAAAAAAGAAAGGTTACTTTTGCATGTAAAACCTTGCAATGAAAATGTTCAGTTATTACTTCAGTTACTATGTAATCTGTGCAGTTTCATTGAGACCAGTCTACGTTATTTATGTCATTCCGGTTGGCAGCATTCAAGCATCTCAATATGTTGCATTCCCTCTTAAAGAAATAGCTGAAGATGAAAGATTGAGAATTTGACTTTGTTAAGCAAACTATTTCTGTCAATAGCTTGTGTGATTCCTTTTATTTTTCATAGCTCATATAATTTTGATTCTCTTTTGAGATGGTTATTACATTAAATTCTGGCTAATCTCTTTAGACATTATTAGTATAATTCATCTGACAAAATGCCGGTATCTACAATGACATGCCTGTATCTGAGCTGATCACCCTGCTGTCCCTTTGTATTCAATGGAGAGCCAGCCAGTATAGCCAATAGAGCCCCAGGTGGAGTTGGGGATGAGTCATCTCCTCCAAATGTAGACATCTATTATAAGTCAGATGAATCGCATACCAAAAGTGCATATTTCTCTTTGTTGAGTCTGAAAAGAACTGAGGAGCATTAGCTCAGCTCCAAAGCTAGCTAGGGTCAATCCTAACTTGCAAAGCAAATTTTCTACAATTGTAATTTGGCACAGCTTTACCAAAGTCTGTGAAGCTGCTCAGTTTTCCACAATAACAGTTTCTCCCCATGCATTTTGTGTGTGTCCATACACACCAGCTCTCCATTAGGTGAGGCTGAACACTTAATTTTGCCAAAGAACATCCACTTTTTAAGAGAAAGTCCAATCTTGTTTTATTCTTCGCTGATACATTAAGTATATTCCAGCAGAAAAATCATCACTGCAATCCCCCAATTCTTTTGACTTCAAATGTGGATGTCAGATAAGCACTAGTGGGGGGGNGGGGGGGGGGGGAAATAATGGAGGTAGAAGGGAATATAATATTTTATTGAAACATGTCAAACTATGACCAGAATTCAACTTGAGATTTTTGATTCATACTGTTTGCCTATATCTGCCTTATTTGTATGCATACGTTCTCCAATTAAATTAAGCTTTTAAGAGATGGACTTAAGGTCATCCATTAGCTGCTTTCTCAAACATTGCTTGGGTTTAATGGCATGTGGGAGTAATCATACACGATAATCATTTAGAGTCCATAAGTTTATTCAATAAATGTCAGGCTCAAGAGCTATTATCATTGTTATCACCTATGAACAGAAACCTATTGCCCTTGAAAGTTTATATTAAAATTTATGGATGATTCTGGACTCTTAGGCTAAAACTTGTGTTTTCAAATATTGTAAGGATGGCTTAACCTCTCACCTGCAATTAATTTCAACCAAACTGACAATTTTATGAAATCTTTCATTCCTTTTGAAGGATGTTTGCTTGTAAAGCTGGGCACTTCTCTGCCTCTTTTTCATTGGCATTGGGCATAGGCAGATTTACAGTAGAAATTCTACCATTCCTCTTCCTTATTTCAAACAACATTTCAGCAAACAGTAACCAGATTTTAATCTAAAAGTCTTTTTTCTTCTAATTAATGTTGACAAACTTAGAAGTACCTACCCCAACAGAAAATATTATAGGTCCTTTGATTAGCCACCAGTATGGAGAGCCTTGATTAATATCCCAGCATCTGAGAAAATAACAGTAAGTTTAGAAAAGTCATGTATGTAATCACTACCATCAAGATACCACCTAGCAGTGTTGGCGAAAATCTGAAGAGAGATATTTTTGCGGAAGTACAGGTATAGCTCAAGTATGTAAATATTTACACTCTCCTTTGAAGAAGACATACTCTACAGATTATCGTAGTCTTTTCAAAAAGAAATAATTATCTCAATGTGTTAACTGACAGCCATGGATGCAATAATTCTGACAAAAGACTTAAACAGATGATGCCATGATTGATGCAAAGATATAGCTTTTTCCTTCAAAAACACTTATTTGAAACATGAAATATTTTGTCTGTGTAAAATAGTGAGCACTCCAGGCTTCAGAAACATCAAAAGGTATTTTGTATTATAAAGTCCTAAAAATTTGCTTTCTTACTTTGTTTATCAGATTAGAATATCTTTTTTTTTTTCTTGCAGCACGAATAAATATTTCAGGTTCCTGGGAAGGATCCCCTGCACAATTACAAAATCATTGCCATATTGTACTCTAATGGAGATTGTAATCCCCATTCACTATGTCCATAGTGGAATGGAAATGCAGAACTCCACCACAGGCACTTATCCACCAGGTGATGTAGGGAAAGGTGGGTAATATACTGATATTATTTTCCCATGTAATTGAAATTACATAAGCCTTCATCACTATCATTATTTTAAATATATAACCCAGGAATCTAGAATAATGTAGGAAAAAATTACTTACGCTGTGTCTTCAAAGTAGAGTTTTGCTAATATCCACGTCAGTGTGAAAAGTGTTGGAAAACCTGATAGACAGTTAAACAAAAACTGTCTAAAAAAACTAATTTTATTGATTAATCCAAATCTTGTCCACCTGGAACTTTGCTGTGATGATACTTATCACTCATTTTCAGAACTGGAATTACTCTTTGTGGCCTGTTCCTGTAACAGGAATTGCTCTAGGCTCATGGTATAAACCTAGAAAGAAATCTTCTAGTACCCATGATGGAATGCAACAAGTTAAGGCATTGACTGTTTGGTGGTCATGCATCGTTGTGGAGATATGAAGGGACACACTTTGCACGTGATATAGTTCTGCTGCTGAGGACTGAACTTGCAACCTGTTGCTAACATGAGCACAATTCACATGGGTGATCTCACCAGAAGTCAGCATTTGCATACAGATAGCACATTAAAACCCAGTTTTATTCAGTAAGCATGCTTTTTGCATGACAAAATACTGGGAAATAGTATTTACTAAATCTTAAATCAATAGTAATAGTATCACTTTACAAACACAGAATGTGATGCAGCCTAACTTATACCTTCCTAAAAAGGCACTTAGAGCCTCTCTAAAACAGCAAAAGTGATTCATTTTGCTTAGTCATCAGACCTACCTTAGCCTGCGGTGGCAATATGCATGTATTGCCTTCCTGAACTGACCAAAAATTCCCCTGGGCAAGTGCATTCACCTGCTACATATCCTCAGGAGGCAGTTCTCTGCTTTTTCCTTTACACGGCAGCTTTATGTGGGAAACCACTTAATTTCTGATTTCTAAATCACCACAAAGGTCTGAACAATTAGATTTGTTGCAGACTACAAGAAAAAGGAGTGGGGATGTTGCTGTCTCGTGCCTGCACTGTTATTTAGTGGATAGAGCTCCTTTATTCGCACAATTGCCCAATGCAAAAGATGGACAGTAGCAATATCAGGACTACAAAAACACCTGATATGCCTCCAGATAGACCCATTCTCAGAAGAAGGTTATGTAACTATATTTTTGCATGAACTGAGGCAAGGTACACCTAACTTAAGTGATTGGAGTGGCCCCTTAGAGGAATCTGTGTTTTCAATGGGGGGGAGAAGAAGCTTAGGCGGACTGGCTCTCTCTCCATAGGTTCCCAAATGTACTTAATTTTCCACTTCGTTCATAGGGACTTTAATGCCATATACAAAAAACTTGATCGCTCCTCACTAGTATGAATGTAGAAATAAAATCAAAGCAATGCCCAAGTTAGGCACGTCAATTAGGCAGACTAGATTCCACAGTAACGTTTTGCCTTTTATTAATTTCATGTAAAAGCCTTACTTACCCCAGCCAAAGAGGACAAGCCACCAAAAATATCTTCTTCCATGAGAAAGAGATGAGAGTAGTAGACAGTTTAGGTAAAGAGCCTCTACTAGCAGCCACATGAAATTTGTCATCATGAAGTAGTGACAGAAAACAACTGAGATCTTGCATTCAGTCTAGGGAACAGGAAAGTCATAGCTTTGGCATTACTTGTGCATGCGTGTGTTAGATTTGCAGAGGCAGTAGGTATGTGTAATTCCAGCTGAGATCGACAAAGAAGATCTCAGAATTGCATACATGTTTAAAGGAAAAGCTTCAAATTTAATATGGCTTTCTGAATAGTAAGGACTTAACCATCACAATAGCTTGGAATCTCCACTGTATTTTGGTTTACCTCTGTATGCTAGAAATACAGCTTGGTCTCCCAAGTGTGTGATTTCTCCCACAAATGCACTGCCTTCTGTGTAGCTTATATGACAAGAGTCAAATGCTCCATAGCCCTTTGAAAAAAGTATGTTTAAGGACTCATCATATTTCATTTTCTTACTTAGGCTCAGTTTCAAATTTTTGTGTGGCCACGAGCAATGCAGAAGAATCATCCTATAAACCTCTGCCTGAAAACCATTGCCATGTTACCAGTATTTGTGGATGGACCAAAGCTAAATTGATTGTCTAGTACCTTGCTTGTCTTGTGGTTTACAATTCAGAGCTTCCAGTCAGAACATGACATCCAACGTTTCCAGAAGAAACATCTTTAAAACTTGTGTTATGAAGTATGTAGAGATCTGGAATTTTAGGCTTCAAATTATAGAAGTGTAACAGTGTAATGACGCTGCTTTTTTCTATGGCAAAGTCGATATCTGATTCAGAGTACTACAGGATCACAGATGCATTCAGAATGTAGAAATTCTGAGGTGCACACTTATGGAGGTAAAACATACTGACGAAAAAATTACGGAATTTTCACTACCAGGTTAGAAGGGAAAAAAAAAAAAAAGTAGTAAAAAAGAACAATGAAAAGTGAAACCATATTGAGATGGTATGCAAAAACAACAAGTAACACATTATTCTGCTTTTCATGTGCTTACTGTAGAGAAGCTGCAATGATCAATGTCTTCCTCTTGGAAAAGAACAGCATCCTTAATGAAAATGGCAATAGCTTTTAAGATAAAAGTAAAAAAGAGCTGTACATGGATATAATTTCTGGGACAGCGAAGCCTCCTGGAAGAAAAGAAGAAACGTCCTTCTGAGGTAATTAACTGACTTGTGCTGGCAGTATTTTAAATAAGCAATAAGCTCTTGTTTCATCTCAGGGACTTCCAGGCATGTATAGAAAGAACACTTCCACCCACTCAGCTCTCTCTGAAGGCAGGCAGAGATAGAAACCTTCCTCATGTAAAGCAATTCACCCACAGTCTGCATCTTAGTCTCCTTCCTTGTTAGGTGGTACCCTAGTGATGCTCTGCCAAATTCCAGGAATCTCGGTTTTATTTTGTGTGCAGTATACCTGGGCCGGGTTTTTGGTTGGTGTTATTTTGGGGCCAAGAGAAGCCTGCATTTGAGGTATGATCTCTACTGATACAATTCTGACTGTGGCTAAACCACCCCCAAGAACAAGCATGTAGAGATATCCTGGGCTCACAAGACAGTTTTCTCAACGAACAGGGTAACGATTACTTAGCAAGATTTTCTATGCAGCGAAACGCCATGGGTGAGTTCAACTGTGTTAAATCCCTGTGCAGACAGCCTTATCCACAGTTAAAGAATTCTTCCTTAATTTACCAAAGCTACTCTTATGAACTAACTGAATGCAGATAACTGCTTTAAACAATTTGGCACATCTACTTTAAATTCTCAAGTTCAGTTAATTCAGATTATTTTTTTTTTTTACTGTTATTAAACGCAGACTTTTGGAGGGGTTATACAGCTTCAACTTTATGTTTTCATTTGGAGCTGAAGACTTGAGCTAATCAGCAAACAGCCCCATTAAAAGCTGGATTCCGTTCAGATCCAGTAATCTCAGGGTCGCGTAATCTTAAAGCTCACTTAGTGTGCAGAATTTTATTACTGAACTCAAATGCCAACCCCATTGTTAACTACAACTTTTTCCTCCCTGTTGCTAAGTCTCTTTATGTCCATTGTTTCTTTCTTTCCCCTTATTTGGGCTGGTTTGTTTTCCTGAGGTCAGAGTGGATGTCAATAAACATATCTGTTGACTTCCAGACATGAACTAGCAACCTAAAGGTCAAGAAACTTTCCCCAGAGAAACCTGATTCTCACAGCATAATTATAAAGCTCCTTTTTGTCCTGCACAAATACAAGAAATAAACAAAGATTAATAAAATAAATCCTACATGGCAGAAAACATCAAATCTACATTAAAAGTGAAAATAAACAATCGGTTTTACTCTACTCTAAATTATACCTGAAAATGTCTAATAGCTGGATAGCTCAGTAGGAGGGAAATCTTTCCAAATGTAGCAAAATTTGCTAACCTAACTTTCAAAACATGTCTATAGTTGTAGATATTTCATTATTTCCATAACTATACAGTGCCATGGGAACATTGATTCAGAATCGAGTTCTTTGTTTATATTCTTCGTATTAATATAGAGTTTACTGAGTCCGTACAAGACAAGCACACATAGTTTATCAAAAAAAAATCTTCATTCTGGTTAAAGAAAGCAAATATATCTATTGGTTATTTAGGATCAAAGTGAGCTGGTGATTTTTGCCAAAGGCAGTCAGGGCTTATTTCCCAGTTCTGATTCTTCTTATTTCTGACTTTATCTGATCACTTTTCATTTCTAGACTTAATTTAATGTTATTAAACCAGTACGACCTGAATTTTTTATTTTTATTCTTCTGGATTTCTATCTATATTACTTTGTTACTTGTAATATTGTCTCATACAGTCTAAGATACTGAGAACTATTGAAATAATTGAGGTTAGAGGATAACTTTACATACCTGAATGCAATAAGAACTGTCACGGCAATAATGAGTGAGGTGATAGATACACTGTATCCTACAGTGTAGATAATCTTTATGGTAGAAAAGTAGGATTGCTGTAAAAGAAGAGAATTATTTGTCACATAACTTGCAGCCAAATGACAGCTGTTTTACTGATTCTGGTGGTTTTGCTTTGTTTGGTGCTTCCAATCTGTTCACATCCCTCACTGCCTTTTTTCCCCCTTTAATCCCACAGCAAAATTCAACTGGAATCAATCATTATGTTTCTTTTATGAAGAACCATTCCATAGCTACGTGCATACAGCCCAATTTGGTAAAGAAACAGGTATTGATCAGTATGGTTTCCAGTTTATGCATAAACCCATAAGAAAACAAGCCAGCCTTCCATGAAGGCATTTAAAAACTCTTATGCATTTTTATAAGCACTGCATTTTATACCATGTTTTCTCCACAGCAATAGTAGGACAACCCTGCTGGCAGCTGGCTGCACGGTGAATACAGAATTCTGTCAGCCTTTCCTTATATTTCTCCACTTTTCTTCGCTCTGATTCCTTACTTACAATTTTGCTGTCTATTCTTCCTTTCCATTTTTATTGTGTTGTGGGGTTGGTGGGGTTTTTTTCCTGGGTTTGTTTTTTTTTCTCTTTTATCTTGCTGCCAAACTCAATTGTGACTCAACCAGAATGTCAGTCAAAATCCATTTCAATTTAAATGGCACTTCTATCAGACATGATCTCTGAGTGAGGATAAGCTGACTTCAACTATCACACATGGAAGCAGAAAATAGAATGAATAAGCTCTAGGCTGCAAATCTTTCCCTTCAATTTAACATGGTCTGCCTCTTGGGTCCCATTTCAATGTTTTTATAGAATCTACTCAGCTACACATTGCTACAGTCCACTGTGAGGAAGGCCAGATACTCGTTTTGATCCTTAAGTTTAACTTAAGGCATTATAAGGCTGACATCAGGTAGGATTTATTTCATTTATTTTAGGTGCTTGAAAATCAGCTGCCTAAGTATCAGCAACTGAGTCTATAGTAAAACGAGCAGTGTGAGAGCATGGCCACAAGCCTGTACTGTTTAATTGTTAACACAATCCTGTTCCTTCTTATTCTGTTTCTTTTCTAGTCGATGAAGGGAAACAAGCACCCCCAGAAGGCAATTCGACTCATTGTAAGATGAGAGCTTATCACTTTCTGTCAGCAAGGAAAAGGGTCTGTCACTTCACCTGCCTTAATAAGTGGTGCAGGTTGCTAGGTCTGGTTTAGTAGAGCAAAACCTTTGGTGCTGAGGACCCTACATCCATGGAATCATGGAATCATGGACTCGTTTATGTTGGCAGTGACCTTTAAGATCATCAAAGTCCAACTGTTAACCTAACACTGCCAAGTTACCACTAAACCACGTCCCTCAGCACCATGTCTACATGTCTTTTAAGTACCTCCAGCGATAGGAATTCAAGCACTTCCCTGGGCAGCCTGTTCCAATGCCTGATAACAATCTAAACCTCCCCTGGCACAACCTGAGGCCATTTTCTCTTGTCCTATCGCCTGGTACTTTCGAGAGGAGACTGACCCCCACCTCTCTACAACCTCCTTAGAGTACTTGTAGAGAGCGATAAGGTCTCCATGTTAAGTGCATTTCTCACCAGCCATAGTCTAGTTCCATACAGTGAACTCTTATTACTGGTCAGAGCCCACCAGGTGCACCCTGCATTTGTCTCCCAGGTTAGGGAAGCCAGATCATCCTTTCTGAGAGTACCTCTCCAAGTAAATGCAATAAGTGGGGAAAAATGGGGATAACCGAGACATTTCCTTGAAAAGCTCACACGTGATCCTGACCAAAGCACTAATACAGATCCACAGAAAACACAGAAAATAATCAAATCCTGAAGTGGATAAGCCTACAAGTGAGGAGTTTACCTTGAAGTAAAATGTGGATTACTACTAAAAAAATCCATAGATTCATTTGAGATTGTTTTGCACCAGAATTGTAAGGAAGCAATGAAAGAAGGAAAGAAAGGGAAGAGCTGCATTTCAGTGTAAGTGTGTATTTACGGAGAGCAGCAGGTACTGAGGCTTAGAGGCTGGAAAGGAAGTTTGAGTTAAACAACATGGTAGTAGTCAGTACAAAAAGAAATCTCCCCATGATGATATTAACTAAATTCTTTTGAGCAAGTTGAATGGACTTCATGCACTACAGTATAAACATTATTTTCATTCTCTCTATAGTGTACAAAAAAAGGATAGTATTCACCTGACTTCTACACAGAAAGGCAAAAGTGCAGTCTTAAGCCTGTACAGAGGAAGGGTAAAGATCTAGAGTTAGACTAGACAACTAATTTTTAATCACTTAAAGGGATTTTTTTCTCTGGAAGAGGAGTTACAGGAAGCTAAGCATGTCTGCACGGTAAGTTTGTATCCTTATTAGAGATCAAGCACTATATTTTCCCTGTATATATAACCTGCAAATATCACCAGTTGTGCAAATCTAGCTGAAGCAATATGGCAAATTCTGATCTGCATTACAGAGATGTAGATTTTGAAACTTTTTTTCTTTCCTTGCTGAATTAGATATTTTATGCTAGGCAGGACGGGAAACCAGAAGCCCTGCTTGTCCTTAGATATTGCTGAGTTTGGAACAGCGGTGTTAAAACAGCACATTTGTTGTACTGATGTTGTGATGCCACAAAATCATCTTGCTGACTGATATTGAAATGTCATATTTTATGAACATTTTGTGTTACACTCTTACACCTGAATAATAAAACATCCTTAGTAATTCTCTGAAATAAGTGACTAGAGTAAAATTTGAATAGCATTCCATACTTAGTAAGAAATTTGAGCTTCAGCTGAGTTTCCCTCCCCAGCGGTCTGCAGGAATAGAAAGGAATCCTATAACGTCAGCACACCACTCACATATATTTATTTAATTAAACTTACTTCTTCAAGCGGAATCTCATCTTCTACTGGACAAGCAATATAGTAGGGAGGGAATGGGTCAGACCAGCCTTTCTTTGTGCAGTTTCTTTTCACTATCCCAGCTGAAACAGAAGCACTTATTTTTTTCTGGTGAAGAGACACATAACACAGAAAATAAACAACAGGAGAAGATCTCTTGCTGGTACGAAGGTTATACCAGGAGGAGAGGATCATCTCCATTAGCATCTGACAGAGTTAACAGGACATTCTGCATGTGTACGTTCAGGTAGTCAGACACAAAACTTTTCACTTTACCTGGAGAGAAACAATAGGAAGAAGTGAGAGAACTGATGTTGTAAAGGTGGGAAGGAGTAAGGAAGGAGTAAGGAAGAAATCATATCAGGGGCAAGGNCCATTAGCATCTGACAGAGTTAACAGGACATTCTGCATGTGTACATTCAGGTAGTCAGACACAAAACTTTTCACTTTACCTGGAAAGAAACAATAGGAAGAAGTGAGAGAACTGATGTTGTAAAGGTAGAAGCGGGAAGCAGTAAGGAAGAAATCATATCAGGGGCAAGGAAGACCATTGAAAAAGATTGGGAAGCACTGCTCCATCAGACTTCTGCTTTGTTCAGCACCCACCCATCTAATGTATCCCTTCTTGTTCCCACCTTCCTTGGGACTTACTCTTCCTTGCAGACCAGAGGCTGGAATAAGCAGTTTGTGTTATGAGGATAGCACGTTTCCATAAAAAGATTTCTGAGTCAGATGAAGGATAAGTAAGAGAATCCCAGGGCGGGAAATGAATCTCCACAGATGAAAGGGATTTTCCTTATCCCTCATTTATAACTAACATGTGTTGGGTGAGGCAGAAAGGTTGGGCTTTGCAGTTTCTTTTTCTTGTGGAACTGCCAAATCTTGGTCTTTCCTGGAAGGTCGTTTCTTCCTTATGGGCTTGCAGTTTGTTCCTAGCCATATTTACCCCAGGAGTAAGCAGTCACAAAGGTATTGATTTGTACAGTCTTGCATTTGACCCAACACATGCTGCTTCAATGATGAAATTCTGCTTTGCATCTCCAACCTTGGTCTTAAAAAGCAATCACATTATTCATTCCTCTCTGCCTTTCATTTCGTCCCACAGTAATCAGAGCATAAATCTCATAAAGCCCCATGCTTAAGTTCTGACCTAGACAACCCCTATACGAGGTCTGTAGAAAACTCACCCAACATGCTGATCCCAAAGCCAATGGAAACCAATGGAAATCACTCTATTGATTTCAGTGTTCTTTGGCTCAGAGCCTCGTCACAGACTACGGGATTATATCCAGTTATGGATAATGCTTAAAATATGAGAAGAACTGCTAAGCTCTCACGGATGCTACTGAAATATTTGCAGTAATGTTCTGATCCAACAAGAGAGCAGGAACTTGCAATGTTCTATCTTCACTCCCCATTTTTAGAAATATTTTTGCCAGGCATGCAACACAATAGGAGTACAACCATGACAGCACATCACCTGGTTCCTTCATGAAGTGAAAGAGGATGCTTGGGCACGGTAAGGCAAGAGTCTCTCCAGCATCTGCCTCTGGCCAGCACAGTAATTTGTCCCAAGTTCTCTTGCAACCTCAGACAGAAAGTGACATATACTTTTAAGCATAATTATATCTGAGCAACATAAAAAAATAATAAAAAAACTTTTTAAACTTTGACCCTCCACCCTTTACATACTTTATAAAAATAGTTTAGCCACAAGTTTTATTCTGTTCTGAGAAATAAATACCTCCAGAGGACTATTTAATCTGCTTTACTTAGACCCCCTGTGTTATATTTTCAGGCACAATGCAACAAATGAAAATGTATTGTGGAAATGGGAGGGAGAGTGGTGTCGGAAGAAAGACCAGATTACAGTACTTGTTAAGGGGTTACACTGTTTTTAAAGATCAACACACCCTCACACAGCAAGCATGATGCCATGGTAGTATCCAGTTGGGGAAGGAATAGGACAAGGACACAAGGATTCACTCAGACAGATTGACTATACATATCTGAATGTGAAAAAAAAATGTTGAAAAAAATAATTTGTAGGAATGGGAGTAGATGAAAGGAGACCTGACCAGAGAAAGGGAATGTGGGACAATAAGTAGACGACTCAAACATGCACATTGGTAGTATGGCTGTGTCCTGACCCTAGTAGGGTGTCGTTTCTCTGTCACACTTTTCGTGCCTCACACATGGATACCTGGTGGTGTTGCATTTCCACGCTCTTCTGGGTCCTCCAGACATTCAGCCTCCTTTTTCTTCAGCTCTGTCATAAAATCACATTCTGGGTGGACATTCCCAGCAACCTACAGGGAGAGGAGTTTCAGCTGATTAGTAAGACAAGGTTGGGTAGGATCTCATGAGCCCCTAAGTCCAGACCCACTTTTGCAACAAGGCTGTGTTAAGTACATAGCTTAGAGTTTAGCAGTGGAAGAGTGCCACTGTCTCTGCAGAAATTGCAATGTTTTTGATAGAGGAACCCAGCTAAGCTCTATCAAAGGCAGTTGAGTTGTGCTACTTTACATCAGAGCAAATCCTTACACAGTATAGCTGTCGGAGGATGACAGAATCATAGAATCGTCTAGGTTGGAAGGGACCTTTAAGATCATGGCGTCCAACCATGAACCTACAGCTACAGCTCTGTACTGGAAAGTTTATAAGATTTCTCTGGCTATGTTCATAATGAAAGACTTCTTTGCTAGGCCCAGGTTTGAGTGCAGGACTCCTTTGCACCCTGACTTGACCACCTTGACCCTTAGCCCCTGCTAAATCTGGGCCCAGGGCAACAGAGTGCACTTGGACAGGCTCCTTTTCTTGACAGTGAAGGGCCCAGCACCGCAGGCTGTGCTGCAGAGCCCATCTGCTCCTCCACATAGACATGCCCCTGCCAACCTCCAAAGAAACCTCTTGAAACCTCATACGTACAATTACTGCAAAATTGTCATCTGAATGAACTCTTCACTCCAAAAGGATGGAGTCTGTTCCGTCCCTTCTGCCATCTGCCTTTCTTTACACAGGGTGGGAGGCAAGACTCCTTTCTTTGGGAAAAACAACTCTGCACCAAAGCATTTGTTGGTTTGGTATGCTGGTATAGAGAAAAAAAAAAAAATTGGCACCCAGTGTTCTAACATCAGGAACCTTTAGTCCTTATGTAGACTTGTGCTTACATGGACACCATAAGAGAATTAGAAGGGATCCAGAGCACCTTGGCCACCAAAAGGCAAAGTCTGCAGCAGGCTGTTACACACCACGACTGCTGTGGGGGTACCCACTGTGCAGAAGTACACAAGTCTATTTTTCATGAAGAACGCAATATGTGCCTTCTCCAACCACAGCCATTGTCCGCAGGCCCAGAAAGCCAGCTGTCAGCAGGGACGGTCTCATCTTAGCTCTGTGCCCTGGCCACTGGTGCCAGTATGCTCTGTATGTGTGAATATAGATATAAAGACACAGATACACACAACAGAAAATAAACTCAGGATGAGACTTGCATGGTGAACAGGTGGCTGGCATATGGCTCAGTTTTGTTCCACCCAGGGAAGATTAATATTCAGGGATTTTGGAAAATAAATAGCTGTCTTTCAGTTCATTCAGAGGGCAGATCCTATCAGTTCCAATAAGCTGGTGCTTCCCTTCCATGTTAATGTCCATACCTTATGTTGGTCTGCAGAGCATTTGAACCACATATTGTCTAACAATTTGAGGCTCTCAGCATGCTGGAGAATACTGGATTAATTGCACAGCCTTTGCTCTTCTGGGGTTTGGACCCTGGCAGTTAAAAATGGCACGTATTCACACGTACGCCTTCGAGGAGCTAGTCTGCTTCCCATTTGCTGCACTTTTAGGAGGATGTGCTTTTCCTGCCAAACTGACAGACAGCAGTGCCATGGCTCAGTTTAAGGCAGCGATGAAAAAGAGGGCCCGTATTCAAGGCCGACTGAAGTTTGGTGTATGTGAGAGGAGGATAACTACGAATGGATGGAGCAGAGGCCAGCCATTGCCTTAGCCCCAGGAGGTGGAGACCTGATGTGTAGGATGTCACAGTGATGACAGCCCCGATCAGTAAAGACGGGTCTAGGGAGCCCCTCAACTCCACTTCACTAACATATGCAATGGTGGGCAGGATGACAGAAAATTATCGTCTTGAACATATTTGCTCACTTGATATCTTTTCTCATGCCAACATATATTTTTCCCCCCTTATACTCACCCTGGACTATGAAAGTCATCTATGCTGAAAAGCTCGTTACCCATCATGTACAGCAGCTGTTGCAAAAAGTAGCTTTATTAGTCAGTAGAAAAAACAGTCATCCCATTTACTGAAAAACTGTTTTACAACATTCTCTTGGTTCGGTGAACTGTGCCCAGAAAAACCTCAGTAGGCAGGAAATGTACCCATTTGCACAGTCCTAAATTATTTCTCCTGGCAAAAAAAATGACTAGATTTTGCCTGTGAAAACTGCTTTGGCTCACTGAAATGTTCATGGCAAGAACAAAGCCCGTTTGGCTTATTCACCAGTCCTGGAAACCTTTTTTTTCCTTTTATGTCTAAGTCTCCAGACTCATGAGACCACTTTGCGNAAAACTGCTTTGGCTCACTGAAATGTTCATGGCAAGAACAAAGCTCGTTTGGCTTATTCGCCAGTCCTGGAAACCTTCTTTTTCCTTTTATTTCTAAGTCTCCAGACTCATGAGACCACTTTGCGATGTGCATCTCAAATAAAAAGGTGAGGCTGATCAAGTGCCAGGTATTTAAATTATTACGGAGAAGACCTGACCTCTTACAGTTTATACTCAAGTGAGCACTAACTGCTGCTTGAATAAACACTGAGTGCAAGATCTGCTATAACAGAAACTCAAAATAAACCAGAAAGATTTATTCCACTTCTAGGCTGTGTTCTAGATATATCCACCCCCTAGAGCATCTGACTGCCTCTAGCAGACACTTCTACTTTCCAAAAATCTCTGAATATTATTCCCAAAAAAGGTGTAGAAACAGGTTCCAAACTACTCTGAAAACATCTACAGACTTACTTGTGTAACCTTGCTTTCTACCTCCTTCCCTTCTGCCCGCTTCTGGAAGTATCAGATAATGGGACAGAGGTATGAGCCATTCTTTAAGACAAGAATAAATGTTTGTGTATGTGATTCAGCTCCCTTTGTTGTCTACATGTACAGAGATCTCATTATCTGATCTAGTCATCTTAGGTTCCTTTCATGAGTCTTACAGAGAGATGCCAGCATTTTCATGCGTAGACCAATTGAATTATTTTATACATTTAGTTTTGGGTGGAATGAGCTACGGTTGAGACTCAATTTACTAGGAATCCCCTGCCTATTAAATCCATAGTTACTTTCTAAATTTGGGCTTCAGCACTGAGTAAGATGAATCCTACTTACTACAGCTACTGCCATTATGCAGGCTCACGCACAGATCATTACAGCAAAACTATTTCGCCTGATAACTCAGCTGATAATAAGACAACAGTTTATGGTTTGTAGGATCCCTAAAGAAATGAAACTCCATAAAATCTTTTAGTTTTCCATTTTGGTAATTCACTTGTCTTAGGATACTCCCTGCAGAAACTCCCTCTGTAGCTCACAGATCACAGAATCACAGAATGGCTGAGTCTGGCAGGAGCCTCCGCGGATCATCTAATGCAACATCCCTGCTCAACACAGGGTCAAGTAGAGCAGGTTGCTCAGGGCTGCGTCCAGTCTGGTTTTGAATATCAACAAAGATGGTACTCCACAACTTCTCTGGGCAGCTTCTTCCAGTATTGGGCTGCCCTCACAGTAAAGAGTGGTTTCTCGTGTTTAAATGGAATTTTCTGTATTTCAGTTTGTACCCACTGCCTGTTGTCTCTTCATTGCATAGCACTGACAGAGGGCTGTTCAGATTGCCTAGGAGCTGAGTTGTCCTCAGGACAGATGCCTCTCTCATTGGACTAGAAGGAAAGCCCTAGATAACTGCCATCTTACTTTAGGCTCTTCAGCAAAATGTTTAATATTATGGTCGATGAATGAGGGCTCTCCCACCACAGGCAGCCCCTTATGTTGTGCAGATGAGGAAAAACAGGAAACCAAACTTGACTTGTTTGTTTTTCTGAATTCTGGTAATTAGTAGAAGAAACACAAAGCATGGGTTCTATCACTTTTCACGGTGAATTTCCTTCCATGAAGATGGACAGATGTAAAGTACTACTTCCCTGAGAGCCACTTAACATATAGCAGGCGAGACCTACAGGCATGCATGTTCTGTAGACCTTTCTGCATAGCTGCAGCCATTTCACAAACCTGAGCAGAACATAACGTGTCTCCTTTTAAAACTGTGCTGTCACCAATTGAATTGCTCACATTTTTAAGAGCAAACCTACATTCAATTCCCTGCCAAACCTGAGAAGTTTCAAGTTTTTGTTTCCTATTTCTGAAGGGAACCAGTATCCCAATAAGGCTCGTTTAGAGAGAAGGTTCCTCGCCACGCAGTGTGAAACCATTCTGTATCTGCACATGCAACTTTCAAGTAAATAATGGGG
>RSEF01000002.1:1449101-1501640 GCA_003993805.1 Himantopus leucocephalus | reverse complement strand
TTGGTGTTCTGTTTGCGTATGTATATATAGGCATATAAAAGAGATACAGGTCTCTATTAAGTCAATCAAGGCCTCATCAATACTGTCAGGGCAGTTTCCAGTTATTCAGCTAACCCTATTTTTGTCATCTGGATAGGTCTTCAAGTTTCACTAACTGAATTCAGTAGATCTGCAGTGACTTTAATGGACACTTAAAAAATTACCTGAGATGTGGACTCCTACCTTGCCAACAACCTATAGACGGCTTGGTTTGTGAGTCAAAACACATCTCTGGAATAACAGAACTACACTGCATCTCAATATTATTCAAAATAATAATCTGCCTCAAAACATTTGCAGAACACACTATGAAAAGAAAATAAATAATTTTTTATTATTTATAAATAAATAATAAAAAGCACAAGAATAAAAATAGAAAGAAAAAAGAATAAAAGCACAAGAATTAAAAAACCAAACCCAAAACCAAAACAAAACAATAAAACAGACCTGTCCAAATCATGCTTATAAATATAATATCAATGGCAATCTGACTCTTCATCAAGATTTGATGCCAGGTAGGCATTAAAACTCACCCAAGGACTGTGTTACAACTTTGCTGGGATAACAGGAGTTAGAAAAGTGTGTTCCACACAGACTCATTAGTAATTTTATATAACTCTGGCCCACATACATGCTTTTCCATATGTAAGACCACATGCACAAAAGTTTATACACCTACACATACACACTTTTCACTGAGTCACATGAAAGTCATACACTAGTCTGAGAATCTCGCTTGGCACAGCGCGCCTACCACAACAGAGCGTGTGATCCCACTGTTTTCCGTACCTCAGCTATCACTAATTCCCATACATTGCCAATTAATTAATTCTGCAGACCTTGCAGCTCTTCCATTTCTATTCCACTTTCTTTATGCATGCAAAACATTCAAGTGAACGTACCAAGCTAAGCTTATAGGATAGGGAACCATTTAAACCATTTACGCTTATTTATATTTGGAATAAATGTGTGCTGGTGAAACCCTACAGTTTTTCTGAGGCCATTATTAAAATTTAACAATGATTTCAATGTTTGAATGGGCTCAGGAAACAGCTATTATTTACAAAGAAGCCAAAGTCAAGGCTTCTTAACAATATTGGACAAAACTGACTAATTGGACAAACAATCCTTTAAGGAAAGAAAGAGGTTATTGTTCATACAGTGAAAACCCTAGCACAATAATTAACCACTCTGAATGTTTTGACAAAAGGTCAGATGCAACAGAAGAGCAAAGTGCTTGAAAAGTCATGTGGAAAGTCCTCATGTGACAAGCCAAAGTACTTGAAAGAGGACATAAACAGAACTCGAACAAGTAAATCTGAAGTGCCTAAATCACTCAGAATCATGGAATCAAATCACAGAATCATTTAGGTTGGAAAAGACCTTTAAAATCATTGAGTCCAACCGATAACCTAGTACTGCCACGTCCACCCCTAAACCATGTCCCTAAGCACCACGTCTACCCATCTTTTAAATACCTCCAGGGATTAAATATCTACACAGAGCCTAGGTTGTCTTTAAGGTCCCTCAAAGCCTAAAGTTCAAGTTCTGAACAGATCCATAGCTTCACTCCTGCCAAAGCTCAACCAGGAGTCAGAAATCAGTAATTTCTCTAAGTTCTCTGCAAATAGGCATTCCCAGATGGCAGTCACTCCATATCAAGAGGACCAAGACTCTTATCAAAGGTGTCATGCACCTTGTTTGTTTTTAGTTTTCTAAAAGCTCATTTCCATGTACCTACTGGACAGAGGCTGGTGACAACTGACCGTAATTCCATCCTCAAAATGCCACTAGGACATATTCCGTTATTTCAGGATGTTTGTATTAGTCAGTAAAATTGTCCAGTGCCTGTCTGCTAGGCCCAAGAGCAAATACTATGATATGATTTGCAACAATACAGCTAAAGTCTCCTCCTCCCAGGCCAAGGTGGCTTTGTCCAAACTACGTGTTTGGAACAACCTAGGCACATCCTACCTTCTGACCTGCACTGTACGGAACAGAGCCAAGTTGTGCCTGCTAGCAATTAAGAGCCCAGGCAGTAGCAGGACAATGCTAGAAAGCATACACTGGTCTTAGTTTGTCAGAGTAGATGTAGTCTAAAAGAAGAGGTGTAGACCTCTGGGAGTACTGGAGCACCTGGGGCAGTCCTGAGTTGGGCAACACTGCACTGTTGGTGGGCAGCATGTCAGGGGCTCTCTGGGTCTAGAAAGCTGCTTGTCATGGAGGTGGTTTCAGTTCAAGTTCTGGTGTATCCTATCAGGCTGGTGGAGGAGAAGAGAAGGACGTAATTCAGGGCTCTGAGTGGAGTAGTGTGTTTTGGGGTTTAAGGAACAGCTTGGATAAAAAGCTTTTCTTCCAAGGACAATGCACTGTGGTCATCTTTAGCTAACACCTCCAGCAACATATGGCAAGAGTTTTCTTTACAATCACAAAAGCAAGTGTTTTCTTAATTTTTTTTCATTAGTGAAGTACAACTTTCACATTCCTTCCAGTCTTTTATCTACAAGCCATGTAAATGGAAATGTGAACCTAGATTCATAAAGCACCTTCTCTGCATTCAATAGACAAAGGCAAAAAGGTGTAAATCTGTCAGCCTCAGCAATGACAAGAATGAAAACTAAATTTACCCTAGAGCCAAAATATCCACCTGTGGCAAATAAATCTCAGTCTGACAGTTCATGTCTCCTTCTTGAATAATCTATAGAAAGAAAGACTCATGGAAGTACACTTTGAAGATTAACAGAAATGGACTATAATTGATTAGCAAGGAATAAGACCTAAAAAACCCAGAGTGTAAATGTGTAATGCACACTTTTGGCAGGACATTCCAGGGTTCTCCCCCAGCAGCTGACAGGTTAGTGCTGCTTGGACAGAAAGGTAGTGCGTCAAATTGGCACATCATGGATCTTGCTGTCTCTAGCAGATTGAAATAAGTGTTTGAGATTCACTGCCATGCCTGGATAATGACCAGCCAGAATTGAGATCAGATCTGAAAGTGTTACTGTCCACTCCTTAGTATCACAGAAAAACCATCTTACATTGCCATGACAACGTAAAACATTGTAAAGCCAGATAGGAATGCAATTTAGCTCTTCTTTACTCCTTGAACAACACTAAAACAATTTTGAGTAAATGAGATTTGGGTCCAAGACAGAAAATACAGTCACGGTACAAGTGATCTCTCTTCCCACGCAACACTGATAAGATATAAAATTGGGCAGGGCCATCATTTCCCCCTCTCCCCTTTAATTCATACCAGGTTCTTCTCCATTAAGTAATAATGTGAAATGGTGAAAAAAGAAAAAGTTGGAGATCCCCAAGGGAAACCAAGTGTGTGCTGCAGCTTGTCATATTACAGTCATATCCGTCTTTTGGATAGATTGCTACCTGCAAGTGTTCCATTTACTTTTCAGGAAAAAAAAAAAAGAAAAAAACTATGACTGTTTCCAGCAATTGCACTTAACAGCCACTTTTTGCCAAGAGTTGCTGTTTGGCTCCCATGCTTCCAGGGAACATTGTTTTGTTTGTTTTCAATGGCAAAAGAAAAAAAAAAATTAATTAATAGAGGGTCCCTCCAGGTTTTTGTCTAGGAGTAAGGACACACCCTCTAGAAAAGGGAACTGACCACAAGTTAAAGGGAGAAGAGATTAAATGGAGGGATGACCTTTAACTGTTAGTAGACCCTCTCAGGACCTTGAAAATGAAGTGTAAAGGAAAAGAAGAGAAAGGGGAATGAAATTTCTAGAAATGTGACAAAAATGGGCAAACAGTATCACTATGTCGATCATTTTCCACAAGCTGCTTAATCCCTGCCCTAAGGCAAGAATAGAAACAAAACAGAGGAAATGGCACAATGAGGGCAATTCATGGCAAATTTCAGAGCATGACAGATCAGGAAGTTCAGGAGATCACAAAAAGGCGAGTGCATTGAGTTTCTGGGGTTCTTTTTTATCAAAATCTATAAATCTCATAACACAATGATTGAAAAAGTTGAAGCCCTTTCGTTCAAACAGGCATGGCTCAAGGGCAGTAGGGTATATAGTTCAAACACGGTGAAAAGAGAATGAATCCTTTTGAATGCTAATAAAACCTACGAAACTGTTGTGTTTGATGCGGTGTGTAACTTCTCTCCATCCATTCTTCGTTCCTGGGTTTATTTTGTGCTCAGGCTCTTTACCAAATTCTGAGGTATACAGTAATTTATCACAGTATTACAGGCAATAGGGCTGATGTCCATCTGAAGATCATGACAGCTGAGATAGCTAACTGGTTCTGCCAGTTGCTATTACCTGCCCAACTCTCCCTGCCAGATTAGACAGGGTGTAGGAGAACAGGAATGGTCATGGGCAGGCATCCATGGTTACATGGAAGCGGTCAGGAGTACAGGTCCCTAGAAAGTTTTACTCAGAAGCAAAGACACAAAACAAAACTGATTTGGTGGTAAATCGGGTTTTTATCTGGTGATAAATAGTTGGGGTCAAATTCTGCTTTCCCAAAATAGGTGACAGACAATGACTGTGGCTTCAGCAAGAACAGAGTTTCACTGAGGGGGTTTAAATGAAGTGTCACTATTGCCAAATCAGAACTTAGTGTGTTAACTCCCTTTGTAGATCTGAACATATTTGATTTCTCCAACAATACAAGGGAATCTTGAAGTCAGCAGGAATTGTGCCTTCTCAGGAACATCATTCATAGCTCTATACGAATTTCAAGAACCTAAAGCAATGTGATCTCACCAATGGTTAATGTCTAATTATCAATAAACTTATTTAAACAGAGGCTTGATTTTACAATTCACCTTTGAAAAGTCTGTAAAATGATGCATTGGTCCCCAGAAGGAATTCTGGGCTAAGTAATTTCTGTAATGTGGGACAAGTTATATACAAAAAATATGGTCCTTTCAAGGACATCAGGTTTGAGAAATATGAAACCCAGAACCACTCTTGACACAGATGTTTACTAGAGCCCAGGCTCCAACTGAACCATAATAGCTGTATTCTTAATATAATTTTATTGTGTGACTCTTGGCACGTCCAAACTTCAGCTGGGTAAAAGGAGGGAAAACTTTGAAATACTATGAGAAACTCTTTATTAGTATTATTGTGTTATTTTAATTTTTGAAAACATTAAGCTGGGAATTGTGACTGCTGCAGCTGGTGGATATGGAAAGACAATGGAAGCTTCCTGGCTTATTGGCTGTCATTATGTTATGTTTCAATCGCCTTTCTTTCCCTGCATGTGTTAAAAGTCTGTGTAGAATCGAGCAACATGAAATCTAAAATTAAATTGCCACAGTTACAATGGGGAAGCAGAGCTTGCGTTTACTTCTAAAGATAGATGACTAAAGTTAGGACCCATATCTCCTTAAATTGTCTATAGAATCAATGGAGTGGCAGGGGTTTCTCCAGGGACAAATTCAAAGCACCATGCTCAGGCTTCTTCTAAATTGCCTTGCACTGGTGCATGCGAAAACCAGATGGTACTTTGTCAGCTGTCTAAGCCAGAGAGTGGATACATCTGCACTGCTGGTGCTGTCTGTCCCTGGGATGACAACTGGCCCTCAGACAAAACAGAGCAGATCATATTTGCACTGTTTAACTTCACCCAGGAAAAGTTTGGGAGAACGCTAGTTGGGATGGCCCATACTGGCACTGACAACCGTGTTCCTGTGCTTGGGAGCACTCCCCTCTGCTTTTTCATTTACTGACACCTGTGTAGCCACTCTCTGTGGGTGTCCTGTGGGCTTCCCAACAGGGTGGCTACTGGGACCATGGAAAATGCTCCCTAGCTAATCTATGAAAACATCTACCCTTTGTCATCTTTTCCTGTTAGAATGTGTGATAAATACAGGGGTTTGTCCCCAGGAATCACCAGGGCACAGACATGGTCTCATTGTCCATAGGTCAGGAACTATTCCTACACACATCATGGGAGCTGTTTTAAGCAACTGTGTTCCAGGCTTCCTCTTGACATCAGGGAGATTTTGTTGAGTTTCTGGGTGATGGCATGTAAATACATTTGTCCACTTGACATTTGTTAGTGGGTTTCGACACTTGCCGCTTCATGCTTTTAATTCCTTTGCTGGGTATCTTCCAAATATTTCAATGAGATGCTGATAACTTTTAAGTGTGCTTGCCTAGCACAAAGCAAAACCATTTGTGCCAGGAGTGGGGAAACTGTTAGCCGCTATGGTCTTGCATTGTTTAGAAACTACTATTCTCATTTCAGGATCTAAGTACTGGAAAAGAACTTTAAGTGTACCATTAAGCTGTTCTTTAAGAAGAAGGGAGGAGTTTAAGCCTGGAATTCTGTTGAAATATGTTTTCACTTAATTTCCAAGAGCTTTACGGTAAATTGTTCAAACATTATCACTGTGAATAAATACACTGACAAATCACACTTCATTTACTTTGACCTGTTTTTTGTTTCTCCACTAGTGAAACCATTATTGTACATGTTTCAGCTATTTTATTTATTACTGTGGTGGTCATAAGCAACAGCTAGAGCACTGAACATGACATAGTCCTATTACACACCAAATGGAAAGGTATTGCTTGTCGCCAAATGGAAAGGTATTGCTTGTCTTCAAAGTTTTGGACTTTAAGGCATAGAAAATAGGCCATGATGTTGCGCTTTGCAGGGCGTAGACTAAGGAACAAATTATGAATCTCACAGTTTCTCCATCACTATATGTGTTGAGTTACCTCAAGTTTGTCAAAACAATTTACTGTGGGTCACTTGTGTAACTATTGGGACTCATAGATTCTGCAAGGTAAAAAAAGGTTAATTTGGGGTCAATGTATGCACCAGGATACCAGCAAACAAAGCTGAAAAAAAAATCTGGAAATTGGGCATATGGTCCTGCTATCCTGCCTCACTTCTAAGTATAATTTAGATAGAGCTTACTTCCAGGTGAGGGCCTGCTTTGCGTGCCATACAAAGAGAGGAACTGCTTTTCCCCAAAAGCTAGCATCAAATCAAAGGAGCAGTCATGAGTGGAAAATTAGAAATTGTCTCAGTCTTACAGGCTGGCACCTGAAGAATGGTACAGAAAATGAAATTGCATTGTGGTGCAAGGCAAATTAAAAATCAAGAATCATGAACATTTCGTGTGTTAGCACAACTGATTTTGTTTATTTTTAAACCACCCCAAAATCCAATCATGCTGTACGTACACAGACAATACAAGGGACAGCACACCAAATGTAGACAAGAAAGAAAATATATTCTGTTTTAGTTTGCTGGCGATTTTAATTTTTTTTCTTTTTCACTGTACATCTGCTCAACTTGATGAAATGACCCAACCTATATGGATTCCCATGTCAACCCTCTCTCAATTCCCACGTCCACACTGTCTCTCTAACAGGAGACATCCAACATATTACCTCTGGGGTGTTTGTCTGAATGGCAAAGTGTGCAGCTTTTTATGTAGGTTCCTCTGGGCTTCATTTCTTATGTAAAACTGTCTAGTGCAGAACAATTATATCAGCATGTATCTGCTTTAACTATATTCTATAGTTAGTAGGTAAGACCAGCTAATGCTTTGGGTTACTCAGGAAATCATAAGTAGCACACACACAAAAACGAAAACAGAAAATAGTCTTCCACATCGTTTAGAGTGTTAATTTTCTTTACGTTTCCAGTGTCATTTATTTTGCTAAGCATTGCTGCAATTCTTTCCACTTGTCTTATGCTCTTATTTTCTTACAAAACAGTATACTAGGCTTTCTGTATAAAACATATATATAAACATTTATATATATATATAAAAACAAAGCAACGACCCCCCAAATGGACTTACACACAGGGATGTATTTGTCCCTCACTAGAAAATATACTGTGTGTATATCTATTTGTTGTCCCTGAATGTCACAGCACTGGCTATTAGAATAGGGTCAGGAAGAAATGGGCCTTTTTTTTTCCTGGGTTGCTTTAAAACATACAGTTAAATTACGTAAGATGAACAAAAGCAGAGTAGTCACAGGAACAATCAGATCCTGTTTACATATTGGCACCATGTTGTTCTTGTTGCCATTGTTATTTCTACTCTGCAATTTGACTTCTTGTTATTACTTCCCAGGAATTAACATACGGACTTTTTTTTCATATATGCTTTCCCCTCACAATGAGCTGGATGCAGGTTCAGGGAGAATGAAACTCTCGAAAATCAAAATGGATCCTGGGACTCTGGAGATTCTTGCCCTGCTTAACTTTTCTGGCCCTCTTTCTCAGAGATTATCAATCATTTAGAAAATTATGGTTAATTCTACATAACAAGTAATTTTCAGTGGCCTTTCCTTCCAAAAGATGCTTTTGGGCAATGATTTGGGATAGTTTTTCACATGCACTGTTGGCATTAGATACCAGCCTTGCATATTTGTATGAACACTTTTTCCTGTATAAGGCCCCCATTATTGGTACAGATGGTTCTCTGTCTTCGGTAGCTATTCTGTCAGCAAACAGACTGGTCATTTGAACTACTTATCATTACTGAATGATGTGCTGGGAGAACCACCCACGCTAAATACACCAGAAAATTTGGTGGTGGTGAGGGAGGGGTTAAATTTCAACCCAATTTATTTAGCTCACAAAAAGTGTCTAATGACTTTTTGGCCTGAAGACTTTGTGATTGAATAACCCCAGATATAAAAATGCTGTTCAGATTGGGGGTAAAAATGGAAAACCATATTGAATTAAAAAACAAAGTACTGCCTGCTGGTTTACAAAGAGTCTATAACACTGATAAAATCTTCGGAAACCAATGTGCTTTTTTTCCCCCCTTGTCCTTCTTTATTTTGGCTTCATTTCAACTCGGGAGTTCATATCGTCTCCTTCCAGATCATACTCTTCTACTTGGCCACTGGTCCACACCTTCATGCGGTCAGTCAGGTCGCTGCTTCTGGGAGCCAGGATGAAGTCGTAAATCAGGGCAGCGCTTGCTCCTCCAATGATTGGGCCAACCCAGAAGATCTGAAACACAGTTCCAAGCCCAGTTAATACATCAGGTATTGCTGCTTCTGAAGCTGTTCTGAAAATCCCTTCTGAGGACTTTCACCACAAAATTTACAGTGAAAACATTAAAAATACAGTCTATCACCTGAATATTTACTTAAACACAGGTCAAGAAACCAGGATTTTCTCACCATGAACTGGCAACAGACCCAGAGATTTATAACTGTGACTACGTTGTCAAGTTCTGGTATTTAAAATTAGGTATCTACTGGTAAAACATCTCTGTTAGTCCAGATAAATTTGGCAGGGGAGCACAATTTCTAAAAGCCCATTTCTAGATCCCATTTTCCCACTAACTTTCAGTGACAGGTGAATTAGAAAGTAATACTTAGTGAGGACCTAATTAGGGGCTTAATTTGCTACTAGCTGCTATTTAGCTAGTGATATTGCTGTAATTGTACTGGTCTAATCACTTAAGGCAAGCAAAGTTTGGAGGCAGAGGTAATAAAAGTCTATTAGTAGACAGGTTGATTTTATTAGTAATAGCAGATGATTTTGAGGGATTTGCATGGCCAAAGAGTTCCTGAGTCTGAAAACATATTTTATTTTATTCAGCAATAGCAGTGGTTTAATATGAATTACCTCTATCTCCTTCTAGCTGTACAAAGGAAAATAATTTCTCTATGAAATTCGGAAAATAGTAGCTAATAGCTTAGCATCCCAATAGAAGTGTTTAAGTGGGAGGTAATGGCAAAATTTCCCCAGTGTCCTCCTTTTGTGTTTTACTCTTTAGATTAAAATAGCATCTATACCCAAAATTTTCACAACCCATTGAACTGCCACTAAATTTCCATGAATGACTATGCAACTAGATGCCAAAATCATGAGTAGGAGAGTTGGAACAAGCTACATTTTAAACATTCAAGAACACATACTCATTTAGGGCTTTTATGTTAGCTGCCTTTATTGAGCTCTAGTGAAATACGTAAATTTTCATGAAGTTCCTCATTTTAACCACATTCAACCACAGGGAATAATCTCAAATTTATAGTACTTCCAGAGCACTTATCCATGAAAGCACATAAGCAGACGTTTAACTTTAAGAAGATGAACATTTTATTAGCTTCCAAATATTGGATGATCCATTTCAGTTTATAAACCTGCTTTAAAAACTTCCTAAATTGGGTCTTACCAGATTAAGCAGTAGCACTTCACAAACTCATTTTAAACAATAAATACTCGATACCAGATTCTGTGCAATGAGGCTTTAATATTTAAAATATTTGAAATAAATAAACATAAAGGGAAATAACCAAAGCAAATCTTCTGTATTACTTTGAACATACACTCTCAGCTTGAGGACTTTGTGATTTCCTGAGGCTGGTCAGGAGCAAAAGGAGATTATTCTTTGTTAAGTGAAACAGAAATGGCAACTCACTGACTTGGTGCTACTGATATGGGCTTAAAAGTTTCTGGTTTTGTAGATTATGTATCTGCAGAGCCTCTTGTAAGCTAAACAAATTTATTCAACTTACCCAGTGATTTTCAAAGTTGTTGGCAATCAGCGCTGAACCAAAAGATCTAGCTGGGTTAATTCCACAACCGGTGTAATCAATCTAGGAGGTGGAAAGAGAACCAGTGGTGAGGCATTGGTGCACATGTGGCATCTTCAGTACACAGGAGGGCAAGTGGCAGCCTGGTTCAGCTGCTCACTACAGCTTCATTCATCCCACCCGCAGGGGGAAAGACTGTTTGCCATGTGCCTCTCCTGTCCCAACAGGGAAACAGGTCCTGCTGCAGCGACTCCTCCCAGATGTGCTACCCCATCACTTATTGCCACAACCATGTGGCCCAAAAAAGAAGGGCCATGCATGTTGCAGAAACAAGGCCAGTCTCTGAAGAGGAAGGAGAAGGAATAAACTATCATCTGCCCATCATCTTCCTGCCTTCACTGACCCATCCTGAGAGGGGACATTGCAGATATCAACTGTGAGAGGTAAAACTTACAGCAAGAAGATGTCCCAAGGCGACCGAGAGACCAATGGCCAAAGGTGCTGATCCCGAGACATCATTCCTTCTCCGATCTGTGGTGGCGAGGACACACAACACTAGCTGGAAGGTAGCAATGATTTCGATACCTAGTCCTTGGCCCGCGTTGATTCCCTCTGAAAGCTGCACAGAGACAAGAAGGAACACGTTGTTTGATATTCCTACCTGAGTTCAACCAATACGACAAAGTTTCACAAGATCTGGTTTCTCAGTAGGAAAACACAGACCTGCAGAGTCATTTCTCTCCTCAGGTTGCTTTTGCTTAATAGGGGAAAAAAAAGAAAAAGAAAAAAGAAAACCAAAAAAAGTGAACAGAAATCAGTTTTGAAACAGACACTGCTGTAACTCAAGTCTAGGTGTAACCGGTCTTTGTTAGTGATTCAACATGGTTACATGGTTGCTGCATCCAGCCAATGTGAACACTCAACCACTTGACACAATGAGAACATAACTGTCTACATGTAAGAAACAAATGAGCCAGAGATTTGCCTTCGGTAGAGTTTACCCACAGAAATGAACTGTGGTGCCTTGAGACATTTATTCATTGCTTCTGAGAATGAGGATTCTGTGGTCATGTTAAACATTGCTCAGCTTGCCTTTACCAATGATTGCTAAGCAAACAGGGGCAGGAGGAGGAAGGGACAAAAAGACAGTAAAAATGTGCATAGACCTGTGTAGTTTTAAAGTATCTCTCTCTGTTATTGACAAGTCACATTAATCTTTTCTTCTGTTCTCCAACCACTACTTATTTTCTGTAATTCAGTATGAACTCTTCAAAACAAGGACTTCGTGTGGAGAATGTCCTGCATTCTGCCCCATGGGCAGAATTCCTCATGAATATTAAGACACTTACATTGTTATTCAGTTGCCTGGAAATATGCCCCTAATGTCATTTGAAATACCGTGAGATATCCATGGTGTTCATGTGGGAGTGGTAGCCGTGACACAAGTTCTACAGAAGACCAAAGATATCTAAAGTGGCTCTAGATGCCAATGTTTAGGCAGGGTCTAATGATAGGGTCATTACCTGTCTAACGCGGATAGGTAATGAACATAGTCAATGGAGATGAGATCCATTCAGCTGATGAAATGTAGGTGATCATTTGAGAGTCAACTGAAGAGCCCTGGCTTTTGTTTCATATTGAGTAGATCTCATTTGACAGCAAGAACTTAGACACTGTAACTCACACATAGATTAATCTTAGGTGTCTTAGACTTGAACCAAATCCCATCCAGTTTCTTTGGGAGTCAGAAAAAACCATCCACAATTCAGGAATCTTNATTTTGTATTGAGTAGGTCTCATTTGACAACAAGAGCTTAGACACTTAACTCACACGTCGAATAATCTTAGGTGTCTTAGACTTGAACCAAATCCCATCCAATTTCTTTGGGAGTCAGAAAAAACCATCCACAATTCAGGAATCTTAATGGGCTGGTGGGGAAAGTATTTCAATTTCCTAGCGAAGTAAAGAAGGTTCTCTAGAAAAACTCACACTGGCAGACGCAGATATTCCAACTGTATTATTAATCATGAAATCAGTAATTTCTTATTAATGCAAATGCTGTAGAACATAGCAAAACCACAGTAATTTGCATAAATGAACATGATATAATAGGAACCCTGCCATTTCAGGAGTACTCTTAGAAGCCTGTGCTTAACAAGAAACTGCGGATCTAAAGCATTCAATGTTATAACAAGTTTTGAATTCTTCTTCTAATTGCTATATTCAGCGGTATCTTAGTTAAGACGAGACAAGCCTGCAGCTGAGCTGAATAACTTGGTGTTAAGCAGAAGCAACTACATTGCACGGATAGGATGAAACATGAGCTTGGACACAGGCCAGAGAAACTGAGTGAGAGTGACTCAGAGTAGGAAGCAAACTCCGCAAAACTTATGCTCAAGAATAATTCTATCAGTAGCAGGTTATCCCATATGTCATAGCCTCTGCATTAAAAATTGCTAGGTCAAAAATGACAACAACATAATTAAATGTTATTGTGACCTGTTCAGAACAATGAAAATATGAGAAATCTAGCTTTACATCTGGTTTTGTGGTTTTATGCCCTAAAATCCCCTGAAGTAATATTTTAATAACCTTAAAACTTAAAGATCTTTAGCCAAACTCTTTCACTTTCCACCTTTGCTATTCACTTTTCTTGTTTCTTCTCTATAACAAAGCAACATAATACCAATTTCCTACACACTGAAAAAAATTGTCTGAGTCTTCAGCCTGCAACAATCTTATTAGCTACATTAAAACCAGTGAAAATATATTGATTTCTAAGACCTGCCAATCTGCAGCACTAGTAATAATATATTTCTCTGTCTTGTTCTTTAATATGCAGGACTGATATCCCTTGAGTTAAAAGCAGTTTATCCACAGGTAGAAGGGGATTCCAGTTGAAATTGGTGGGCATTTTGATTCCTTCGGCATCCGTACAGTAGAAACTAATATCAGTTAATGAAACCTTCAGCATTAATAGACTTACATGTGAGAAATACCTCTGACATAAATATATACAGATGTGCCAGCAGTGAAAATGACATGATCCAGAAATTTTTATTGAATGCCTGATGGATCACTTGATTAATATTCTACTACTTTTGTCATTCCATTTCAAAATTAATCATTTTTTTGGCAGCAGAGATAGTGGGATTTTGGGGTCTCAGCAAATTAGGCTTCAAATGCATCTCATTGATATAAAAAGTAATAGTATCACTGTAAGAATCTGGACTATATACTCTCTGGAAAATCCTGTCTCACATTTGGAAGGCCAAATAGTCAAAATTAAAAGGCAAGTGTATGGGCAAATAAATGAGTGAGGCGCAGATGCCGGAAAGTGGATAAGAAACTAAATTCTCTTCTATCATAATGCAGCTGTTACACCCCAGAGAGTCTAGATATGAGGTCTGACACATTGATATTAGTATTTGAAAAGGCCTTGGCATTTGAAATGATTAAACACTGACCTACCATTAGTCTTTCCCTTCGTTTGAAGGGCTTCTATAAAAGAAAAAAGACAATAACAGCAAAATTATGCCTTTAAAACCTGTGATAATTCTTATCTTTAAGAGGCGGAAATCATATTCTTCCTTTCCCTCCAGCAAAACACATCCTACAGCTGACGTGAATTGAGGTCATTCTCCCTGCTAATCAACACTTATAGATGGGTTGTGTAGAATCAAAGAAAACCTGGAAATATCATAGGAAACCTTTTGCTTTCCTCTAGCATGTAATTTTACGCAGCTTGCCAGGGACGTAAGATTCCACTGTGAGAGCAAGGACTCTGGGCCACGTTCCAAAAGGAGGCAACCCGAGGCAAACCTTGGATGTTCTCCTTTGCTGTGGTCTGTGGATCTGCAGTGTATAACTGTAGTATCGCAGACATTTGTTACTTGCCTACTTGTCAGAGCTATAGTGTCACTATGGCAGCAGCCTGGACCCTCCAGGGTACAGCAACACATGGAACGGCATGAGCCTTCACCACCCTAACCACATTGCACCAGTGGGAATGCACCAGTGGGAAGGTGCATTTCCTAGAATCAGGTTAAAATGTACGTGCNCGGCAGCAACCTGGACCCTCCAGGGTACAGCAACACGTGTAACGGCATGAGCCTTCACCACCCTAACCACATCCCAGCCAAAGCATAGCATGGGTAGTGGGAAGGTGCATTTCCTAGAATCAGGTTAAAATGTACGTGCATATATATCTCCTTACAGTTCCCTTCCAAGTTGATACATTCTATGACATATGTGTGTGTATTTATATTTATATAATCCTTGGTCACAGTGGATTTGCAGGAGTTACCCAGCTAACATTGCAATATAAAACATTTTTCACCTTTTGAATCAGCTGGTTTAAGCTCTTGACAGAACCAGGTAGGCATAACCAACATGAGGTGGTTACCCTTTCATTGTATTTTCTAGACTTTATTCCATTTTTTTAAGGAAAGCTTGAATTTTCGTGAAGTACCTGACTCCAGAAGTTTGAGCCTCTGGCAAGGTCAGGGCTATCTAAAGCTTAATCCGAATCCAGTAGCAGGTAGTACTATACTTTGCAGACACCTGACTACCTGAGGCTGTCAAAATACACAAAGGCAAAAATCAAGTGTTAATCTTAACATCTAGCATTCTGCTACTGAGAAAATCCAGAATATAAGGTGACCATAACTCTGGTTCTTAAATAGAATAATGCCTTGAAACATAGGACACAGTCACCTCTACCGTGGTGTTGGGGTGAAGGGGTCCTTTTCCAGTGACCTGTAGCCACGCTGCTATGACTTTCTTCCCTGTGTTGGTAGGCTGCTTACCAGTGGTCACAATAAGGTATGTGGGCAGGTTATGTGGGGTGACACTGTGTTTGCCCTTGATGTATCTGCGGGGAAATCTCTGCCCTCTTCTCATCTCAGTCCAGTAACTCTCACATGCTCTGCATTTTAGGTGATGCTCACTGAGGAAACAGAAAAAATATCAGAGGGCAGGGAACAGCATAGCAACTCCCTGACCTTTTCATGCTCCAGACTTGTGAGGCTTGAAGAGGGGATTCAGTGCTTTAAGGAGCCAAATATGCTCTAAGGGATTAAAATGGAACACATCAACCCACATTCATCTCCAATCCATTTTCCCATACCGTAGGAGTCAATCCAAACTTCTCCTCCTTTTTTGTTCACATGAATTGTTTCACTAAACTTAATTTCTAATTCACTATTTTGACAAGAGAAGCACCAGAAACATACCCAAGAAACGGGTTACATCATTGGCAGGAGCTGAGAGTTATATGTAGACACATATATCTGATCAGCTGAATCACTCTTGGCTGCATTAGCTTGCACTGAGTAATTCTCCCTTGACTGTAACAGCACCCAGACGACAAGCAGAAGTCTACATGAAGACACCGCAAGTGAGGTGTACCCTTCCATGAGCTCAATCCCACCATTAATATTTTTACCTGAATTCACTGTGAATCTGAACAAGTTTATGGAAGGAAAATCCACTGGAACTCAGTAGATTTATAGAAATCACATCTGATTCAGAAAGCTGTAACTGGTTGGAAGCTAAGGAAGCTCTTGGGGCATGCTGAACCCCTCTCTTTGCATTTCTGGGATGGATGAGGTACAAGACCCATCCCTCATTCAAAGATTAGCTTCACCTGGTAATGCTAAGACTGCTCCTGAGCAACCTGGTTCGAATTCAGTGCCGATTCTGCTNGCATATGGATGAGGTATAAGACCCATCCCTCATTCAAAGATTAGCTTTACCTGGTAATGCTACTACTGCTCCTGAGCAACCTGGTTCGAATTCAGTGCCGATTCTGCTTTAAGCAAGAAGTTGGACTAGAGGCTTCCTGAGGTCCCTTCCAAACTGAATTACCATCTAAGACTTCTTTGGAAAGGTTCTTCCTGTGGAAAAGTCTGGGACAGAATTGTCTTAATGATGCTGCGGCTTGGGCGAGCTAATGTCTAGAAACAGCTGGTGACATATGCAGATGCTGGAGCCACAGCTGGTGGATCAACCATTGTGAAGGCTCTTCATAGATATAAACCATATTGGTGCATGAGCCAAGAGACACGTAATATAATCAAATGAGGACCGTTAAACCCCAGGACAAAATTAATGGAAAATCATTACCTAGTCATGACCATTAGGGTAACTAGTTGAGACAAACACCTGCTTTTTTGGTCTTAGGAAATGGGTAGCTTTCAGATTGCTTCCATTTCTGCACAATATCGGATAGGAGACGGGAACTACAGAACTTTTTTTCTCAGAGGTGCCTTTAACTGCCATGTTTAGCTGACTCACTTCCACAGCTTCAAGCAATAATGTGGGCAAATTAATGGTATGTTTTCTTTCCTTTTGTTTTTTTGGTTGGGTTTTTTTTTGTTGTTTTTTCTTTTAGAGAAGGATATTTATTAGTTGTCTGCCTTCAGAAGAGAAATGGGGCCAGGAAATTAAACTGGCCCAAGGTAAACCCAACTGTGTACTTCTCTAGTGGCTTCATATTTTTCCCATTAGGAATAAAAGTATATCAAGTTCAAACCTGTTTCCCGTTATACGGATAAGACAGTTTGTTATGCAAGGTGGTTTCAACACGTGGTGCTATGCTCCATCTCATCCAACAAACCCTTAGCCAAGGATTGTGTCTTCTAGGGCCCAGCTTACTTTCATATAACAGGGATTAGTTTCTCATTGTTTCTGAAAAATGATAGGTCTCTGGAAATGTAGAAGTCTATTTTTCAGTAAGGGAATGTCAATTTTCTCCATTCTTATGAAACACTTCACATGCTGGCTGATGTTTTTTTTAGAGAGAGAAAAATTAAGCCACGCCATTTTAGTGATATATATAAAACATCACTGATGGCTGAGACTTCTCTGCTTTGCATACCCCAGCCATCCCCTAGGTAAGGCAGCTTTTGCGGAACCACAGTAATGACGTGGCTGGCACATAATAAGAAGCGTGTTGTAGACCAACTGTAAAACAAATTCCCTTTTATTAAAGTGTTTTTAATATTCATGTTGGGAGAAGAACTGTGTTCTCATGTCCACAAGAAATCTAGACTTTCAAGGAGCTGTGCTGCAATAAATATATCCTTATAGCAGACAGACCTCTTTCCTTGTCTGTTGAATTCAAATAAACAGCTAACAACTTGCACCAGGCCTGCTGTTTTCTGCATTCCAAAGTATTAGCTTATCTCTGCCATGGCAGACTTTTTTCTTAAAAGAAGACTTTTAGCATTTTATTCAGGCAAATTGTCGGTGTCTTACTGCATTTTCTTCCTGTAGCTTAAAATTTCCCTTCTTTGATTTTCCTTATTTTTCTTAGTAAGGAAAACTCTTCACATTTGTTTAACTGGTTCATGCTCTCTTATTCATCCCCATGCTGGAAATATTAATTATGCTGCTTTATACCAACTAACAATCATTTAAGTGGGCAAATTTCTTTAATGCAATGTTCTTCAAATGTAATCTCAGAAATTAATATTCCCACTTCCTTCCAAACCATCTTCCACTCTCTGGGCTGTCCCTTTGTCTGACTTTTCTCACTCTTTCAGCTCCAACTGTGTCATGAAAATAACTTCTTAACTTCCATCTTGATAACATACCTTTCTTCTGCTGGAAGTCTGTCCCAGACCTCCCTAGCTATAAAATTTCCTTTAACTTACAGTCAAAATGTATGCAGAGGCTTTATCCCCAGCTATTTAACTGCAGTTATTCTCTTCTCTCCTTGCTATTTAACAGTATTACTCTGAAATGGATGTTTCTGTACCCATTATTTCAGTGTTAGGCATTCAGAAAGTACAAAAGCCTCATTTCTTTAGGAAGTAGACTCAGGCAAAGATCTAAAGAGTTTCACTTAAAATTATACGACAGGAGCACTCAGAAGAAGCTGCTTATGAGGCAAAGAATTAGCTTTGGATCGTATCCTAGATCAACAATAGAAGCATTCAGCAGAACCTAGGGACAAAACATATTGTCCTCTGCTAGATTATCCTTCCTATAAATACAGCCTTAAGAGCTCTAAAGGGGACTCATTCAATTCCCCAAGCACAAATCATATTTTCCATTCTTTGGACAGCAGACACCCTCCAGGAACAAGACTAACCTCCCTCCTCCCACCCTGTCTTCAGGCTCATGAGAAACCAGCCAGGGCTTTGTGTTGCAGCAGCCTGGTATGCCATAAAGAGAAGAGTGATGGTTTCATTTATATTAAACCAGAGCACATAAAGTTTACATGTGAGGCCAGTGACAGACAGTAAAAGTCAATTCTTCTATAGGACTTCCATTTAGCACAGCTAGTTAGAGAGGGACCTTATGTCTCATTTACACTTTTACTTTTTGATGTGCCTCTGGGAAAGTTGCTTTGGGGAAACATTTTTTAAAAAAAATCTTGCTGCTGAGAAATAAACAACTTCTATTCAAAGGAAGAGGAATGGTGCATTGTTTTTTTCTTTTCTTTACCCAGCAAAACCCAAGTAAATAGTTCATTTTCAGAAACACTTTTGAAGCACTCATTTATACCAGGGAGCTATTTATGACCTCCTGTATTGCCATCCCAGAAGGAGATGGTTTTTCAATGGGGAATTTTGGGCATATCTGAATTTTGAGCCTAATAAAATCTTCCTTTCTGTGTTGTTACTGGAATAACTAGCTGGATTTGCGGAAACGTCCCAGTATGGTTGTTGGCAATTGCACCAAAGTGATATTCATTTTATACTTCTAGACAAACACTCCAGGCAAACCTGTGAAGTTTTCAAACTTTCCGAGTCTGAGGCAGTTCATACAGTCGGTCTTGTGCAGAGCATTGAAGATTTCACATTTCCATGGAGAAAAAAAAAAGCAGCTCTGAATACATGCAATGGATTTCTGGAATTAGGGGGAACAATTCCAGTTCTTTCATTTCTCCATCTTATTCATCAAGCAAGACGTCTTATCAAAGGAAGGAAAAGGGACCAAACCTGACGTTATTCATTCCTCAGTCTAAATACAGTCATCGTTAACTTCAGGAGAAGTTGTATGTGTATGTGTAAGGAAACATGTGCCACAGTTCTGCTTTGAAAGTGTTCATTGACTTCACTTGGCACAGAATTAGTGTTAAGTGCCCGGAAAAGTTTGGCTTTCTGTGGTACCTCTCAGCAGTTCCTGGAGAGGGGATGCATGGGGCTCTACCAGGAAAGTACACAGAGGATTTCTTTGCTCCTTTCTGGTTCACAAATGCCAGAAGAGGAATCCCTTGCGGAGATTTCGGAACACATTTTTTGCCCTCCTGCTGTTTATAGAGTTTCTTCTGGGATGCCTGTCAGGCCCTGTATATTTGATTTAACAGGTTAATGTTGTGCCTCAGCCTCAGATCTCACTGACTTCAGTGGGGTCGCAGCAGTTAAACACCAGCACAAGTTTTGGCTCTGGATGCCAGAAAGAGCAGTACTTTCCCATTAGGTTGCACATTAATCAATACACAGGGCCGCACGCTGCTGCCAGCCAGGCCAGAAAAACCTGCAGGAGGCGTTCACTTGCTCCGTGACATTGGCATTAATACTAATCTGGAGGTACTGAGGAGCACAGTCACAGACCGTGGTGTCTCGTTGTGCCACGTACCGCATCAGCCCACAGCGGAAAGGGTTCCTCTGCCTCTGCGTATTTGTAGTCAAGAGAAAACAGTTTAAAAACAGGGAAATGTAGACATTGAGGAATGCTGGCACATAACAGACAGACAGGTTACCATCTACGAAGTTGAGCACAAGCACAATAGAGTTTGGACCGGTTTCCCTAACTCCGGAATGGAGATTTTTCTAAGAATGAAGATTTCTTTGACATTTTCAATTGTGATACCAGGTAAAGATCTCTCTGTTATTGAATTCTCTCAATTAAGCTAGAGAATGGACAAATAAGCAAAAATGTACTACTGCTCTAAAGAAAACAGGCAATTTCCTCTTGAGACAAACAGGAAATTTTTCAAGGGCTATTTTTTCTTCCTTTAGCGTTTGTGATGTGGTTTAGTATCCTTGCTTTAAAAATGCTTCTCTTAAAGGTAGCTATATACAGCCCAGATACTGACATTTTTTAGGATTCTTTGATTAAAGAAATGTTATTCTCAACTCACCCGAAGGTTCAAATTATCTGCTGAAGTGCATGAGCCCTGCTACAATGACTTATATGTTGTTTTTACTATTGCATCAATTTAACCAAGAAGGATCCATAATATTCATTCTCATGTTTGCTGTGGAAATTTCTAGTTGTTCTCAGTCTGTGGTTCTTGCCATGTCAGGTCTTGATTTAGCATTGACACCCGCTAATAGATTCTTTTTTTAATTTCTATTTAATTTGAATTAGGAAATGAAATTTGGGTTTACCTCATCTGAAGAATATTTCTATCTCTCGATTTATGTGTCTCTGGTGGGTGACTATGTGTGGAGGTGTGTATACACATATGTACAAAATATCCAAATACATATGGCATAATACATAGAATACTAAGGAAAGAAAAACAATTTTAACTGTTTATTCACCAGTCAGGAAGGGTGGTGGCCAAATGAATTTCCTTATATTTCATACTTAATCCTACTTAGCTTGACAGCTGGTCACAGAAAAAAATTGTTCTCCAAAAAAATCCCAGCATGAGTCCATTTGAATTACAATATTAGGCAATCTACCAAATTAATGATGTTTTTAGGTCTGTTGGAACTCATTATTTTGCAACCCTTTATGCACCCCTTGCATCAATTTCTATCATTTTTGCTTAAAGAGGACCTTTAATCTGAGGCTTGCGGTGCATTTTGCACCAGTCATCCTCGGATCCTCTGGAGGTGTATGCAGTTCATGGTATAAAACCTGCTTGAACCACTCTGTTCTAGCACCAAAAGACTGGTGTGCAGGTGGATAACCACTGAGGGCTTTGCCTTGTGCCAGAAATGGCCACGCTGCTGCATCCCTGCGTGCTCTCTGCCAGAAGCTCAGGATATGGCTATATAATTATTGAAGTGCACAGCAAATCTTCGTAGAAATGGAAATAAGAAATAACTTCTGAGACCTGAGATAAGGATTAGAGCTATAAGCCCTGTTATCCCCAAATGTTCTGGAGGATGGGCGATAACTATCAGGTTTACATCTCAGCCCAGATGTTTCTGCTGTCACTGTGTGAACACATTAGAAAGCGGCCAAGACTATGGCCAGTTTTGAGCAGGTGCCTTTCCTGTGTTCCACCTCCCCGGCCTGGTGTGATTCAATACAATGCTGGCATGCCATAAAAGACTGCTGCTGCAGAACTGAAATTGAATAATGAGCTATTGTTGTGGCGCTCTTTGTTAAGAAATAAAAATCCCGGATTAATCTCATGTACAGGAACCATTTTGCTCACTCTAAAAATGCAGTGACTTCTGGTCCCTTGTAGAAGCTCGAGTGCTTCAGCACACAGATGTCCCAGCACGGGCAAGGTTGGCAGGAGAAGCCTACACTGAATCGAAAACAGGGAGGGCAGAGGGCAGTGACAAGGAGAATGAAGCTCACTGTACTGAAACCTAAGAAAGGCGCAGTATATAATCTGCGTTGACAAAAGGCATCCAAGGGTTTTTAACAAGCGCTAGAGGTCAGGAAGTCAGCTGCATGTCTCGTCCATCCAGCGGCACCTCTGGAACTGCAATTTTCCATACTGACTCAGAGGAAAAGCAGCATCACTTACTCAATTGTCCACTCACACTGTCAAGCTCTCAGTTTATTTTGGAAGTTCTTCCAACTCAACCCGACTTTGTTTAATTTGAGGTTGGAGGAGAACAGACTCATAGGGCGCGGGCAGAAAGAGAGAGGGAAATCACTAGGTAAACACTGAGTCATCAAGGCCAACCGAGCAAGTCCTGCTCCCCATGGTCAGAGGGCCACCACTGGTGCACTGGTCTGGACCAAATGTGGGGAATCTGGTGATTCCCATCTGTGATCCCCTCTGAGGCAACTTTCTAAAGGATGGGAAAGATTCAGTGAGGAATACCAGGATAAAAACATCAGTACTGACCCACACACACCATCAAATGGTGTGGCAGGTCTCAACTTTATGAAAGGGAACTCCCAGTGCAGGGGCAATTATATGTTTGCACTAGAGGTCTCTGTGCCTTGGAAATTTGTCGGGAGAAAAAATCACCAGCATTGGTGTCCTAGAGTTAGGATGATACATCTGCAGAAGCACATTGTATGACCCATCCTGAGCTCCAGTCTCTGGAAACAAGAGATTGTCCAGTCTTCAGCTTTCCTGAGTAGCAGAATAAGGCTGGAGCTGGACCACAATCCTGGTAAGTGGGATACCTTATGGAAAGGGGACTTATTCTGTAGTGTGACTTTGGTGAAGGTGGAAGATGTGTCAAAGTAGCAGATGCTTCCCTGGTATGAAGAATCCAGGACAGCAAAGGGTTTCTTTCTCCCTGTCTTTGAGAAAGGATTTGGAGTTGGCCACTGTGTGTTTATCACCAAAGGGCATTGCAGCCTTATGCGCACCAATTCTTCTACCACAGCTGATCCAACTCTGGGGACGCTCTGCTGAGCAGTAGTGGCATAGACACAACCAATCGCACTGGAAATCCAAAGGCTGTTCCAGAAACAAGTGACTTTCCATGCTCCAGGAGTGGTATCTATATGACTATTAACCTGTCTTAAGACAACGCTCCAGATCTCTGAATCCAGTGACCACAGACCTCTTCTGGCTTTTCCAGAAAGTTCCTCAGTTGCACTAACAACATTTATCAGTCCACTGAGTGTTTTTTTTAAAAACAAGTCCTTCTATTTGTTATTCTTGGTTATTTTCCTTTTCTCTTTATCTACCCTGAGCAACACTACCTTCAGGTCTGTTTTCATTGCCTACAATTTTTGATCCACTTATAACTTTTAAAGTAATATCTTTCATCATAAACTTCAAGGCAGAGTTTTCAAATAGCTTTCAAATTGTAGCCCCGAGACTTAGAGGGCACATTTCCTGGCACTCTAATCAGTATGCCAAAATACAGAAATTATGAAATTGTAAAGCAGTGTCTACATTTTTCACAAACTGATCTTTTTCAACTCCCCCCCCCAAAACCCAAACAAAAAATGAGCTAAAGAAATTTTCTCAGCATGTTTTTAAAGGCTTGATAAAAGTGCTCAAGATAATCATCGCTGAACCGCAAATATTGTGATACCTTACAGTACAGAAGCCTCCTCTCACCCGCCTTTCCTGCTTGAGCTCTTTGTTGGTCATTAGCTGCCCTTGATGAATAGTTTCTTCCATTATCCAAACTCCAGATCTGTCCTGACTAGACAATAGCCAGCTATGCTGGCAGATGAGTGCATTTTGGATTAAGTGTTCTCTATTCTTACAGTTATACCTAATGGAAATTTGTAACATGTAGTAATCCAATTGCCAAAAAAAGATACGAGATGATGCAAGGAAAAATATTTAAATTTTTAGAACAATAAACACACTGCATATTCCTCTTTCAGCTTTCCCAATTCTTGACATTTTTACATTGGCACCCACACCACTACTAAATATATGGGAAGATAAGTGTCTTAAAAGGATTCAGTAATCTAAATACCTCTCTGAATATTGTCCAGAATGTCTTATTCGGAACCAGCCAAAGTAACTAAAAATATTTCCATTGACTTCAGTGAAGTTTGGATCAAACTCTTCATATGTCACTGTTTTGCTTGTCTTAGTACAAAACGGACCTTAATATTGAACATGTTAAAGGAGCGTCCTGCTTTTTCATTCTCCCTTCCTTCTCTTCAACCTTGCACCTTCCATGGCTGTTTTTTTGTGCTTCATTTGCTTGGTTTTTTTGCTTTTTTCCCTTTGAGCAATGAGAAAGGCACAGATACATCCCACTTCATTTTAGATACTTAACAGAGGCTCCCAAGCCTAGAGCCTCATCATGCCAGAGAAGAGCTGGATGTCTCTGGAGGAAAACTCAATGCATCTGAAGCTTGAAATACCTCTCTTTGTCTCTCCTTCTCTGTGAACTAGAGAGTAGCCTATGGAAAAGAGTTCCTCAGTTGGCCCCTCAGTGCAGGACCTACAGCTGGGCAGGATAAATCTAAGCTGAGGCACACAATCCCACCCAGTATCCGCTGGGGACACTGGATAGCCACTGACTCCATTAAACTGCTCCCACCACATTTTTCCTGTAAAAAACACCCCTCCGAGAGCAAAGCAGGGTCAGAACACAGGACACAGTCATACACGTCCAAGCCCTCTTCCCAACCTTGTCAAACAAACAGCACTCCCTTTCTCTCTATTCTTTTTCTCGACAGTGAATCTACACCTCATTTTCCACAGGAAGGGCAGGAAGACAAAGCAGCTGGCAGGGATGCCGGCCCTGTCCCTCCCCATTGTCCCCAGGTTGAAAACCATGACATCAAAGCAAATGTCTGTCCTTTCTCCTTATTATCTATATGCTGAAGGAGGCAGTGTGCTCTTGGTGTTGGGCTGTGGTTTCAGGGTATGCCCCATTGCGATGGGCTCTGCACAAGGAGAGCCGTTCTGCCGTTCTCCCCTGCGCTGGGCTCAGACCCAGCTCCCCCCTCAACCCTCCCCAGACAGTCCAAGCTTGTCAGTGAGAAATGAATGGATTTGCTTTCCTCTCTAGTTCTTTCTTGCAAGGGAGGAGAACAGCTGCTGCCCTCCCCATCCCCAGGGAGGTCTCCCCACTGCTCCTCTGGCCAGAACATTTATAAATGGAAGTGAAAGAGAAAATAAAAAATCAAAATTCTGAGTATTTGACAATGAGAAGCACTGAGACAGGGTCTTTTAGGAACTATTTTATCCATTAATTCACACACAGAAACTGCTGCCAGGTTTCTAAAATTGGTATGATGGAGACTTACACTATCTGGTTTTGCCTGCAGTGTATTTTATGGCCTTGGAAACAACATATTTGATTGTATTCCAGAGGTGTTCCTCACGGGGGAACAAGGCTCCCACCCTAACATGAGATTCATGAAGCAGTCTCCTAAGCTTACTAAAATCAGTGACTGCCCTGACCCTGATCCCCTTTCCTGATCTTTCCATCTGTCCCCACAGGCTCTTCTCTTCTGAGATGTCCTTGTGCAGAGCTCTGAATTATGTCTTTGTCACTTGGAGAGTTACTGGCTGAGGAGCAAGAAACGTTTGGGGTTATCATCTACTCCCCCTGTACAAATGACCAGTTTCAGGGCTTTTAGATAGAGGAAGGAGACAGCCATCAGCATTTTGTGGCAAGTAAAAGGGGAAGACCAAACGCGAGTGCTACTGAAACCAGACCTCCCGTGTTTAATGGCAGTTGGACCTCTCGAGGAAACCACTTGGGCGGATACCCTGTCCCATGCGGTTGAGCAGTTCCCTCTGCCAGTGGTTTCAGAGGAAAAGATCACGTATCACACACACAGCCAGAGCCTTCTGGAGTTAATAAAATGATTCACTCTTCTTCCCCAAAATGTCTTGGGTTAACCCATCAAAATTTCCAAAACTGTGGCATGATGGAATGAATACCTGTGAGCATCAGGCTTGAGAGAGGTAAGCACCCAACCTGGAGTAACACAGGGGTGGATGATACTGAGCTGCTCAGGAATCACCTTCTTAATATCAGATTTTATTATGTTTTCAAAAACTGCCTCATTTTCTGAATTCACTGTAATGCCACAACATGCAAAAACATTTACTTTATTTGTTATTTTAATTTTTTTTTGATCCTTTATTCCCCGAAAAGATATTATATTTGCAGCTTTACATCACAAATATGTGTGTGACTTCAAATAAGAATAAGATTTCAAATTACCTCGAGTTTGAAACTGCAGTCAAGAATATTCTGCAGGAAAGGGGGCATGGAAAAGATGTGAAATACTTGTTCTTAACAGAGTCAGGTGAAATAAGTGACTAGAAGGCAATTTCCATTTATAGTACTCTGTGTACTGCTGTGGCTGTAGCACTGCCTCTGAGAGTGGGATGATTTCAAGTTTAAAAGTGTATCTACCTTTTTTTCTCCTGTTATGGGACAACGACAACAGTAAAATGACAACATTTTGAGGAGGAGGAGGAGTTGTGGCCAGACAGTTTTTATGCAGCGTGATGGTTAATAGCTATGAGCACCTGACTGGGAGAGGGCTGAAACCTGCACCCCTGCTGCATGTAGCTGCCTCACATCTTTCTGCAGTCTACATCTGAGAATTCAGGGGTTTTCCCATTTTTGCACAGGAAAAGGAGGAACTCACAGAAATTACAGCTGGGATTCTGTGTCAGGCAGGATCTGAGCCCCTTGCCTAATGCAACAGGTGATGCTCACACTTTTGGTGATGGGCGTTCTCTTGCTACACCTCTCTCTCGCTGTTTCCATAGGTTTTCACTGAAGTCATCATCAGGTTACACAAACCATTAATTAGGTATTGAAAAAGAACCACATTCTCAGATGCGAAAACAACTTTGGTATATCCACATTAATCAGCATGTTGCCTGAGACATTCAGAACCACTCAGTCATGCAACTGTCAGTGATTTCAGTGTTACATTGGTGTCAAAAAGGCACCTTTCGGCCACTTGGATGTACAAAACTGAACATAAGCAAAACTGATCACGACCATAATGTCTTAAAGCTCTGAAATAGGGGTGGGGAGGAAGGACTGTCCCTATGGCATAGGTCCACCCTGGCATCAGTCAGGGCTGGATCCCCTGTTACAATAAGCATTTGACTGCCTGAGGTCACCATCACCACCACCATCAGCCCCACCACCACACATACACGCACATCTTTAGTAGATTACACGGTGTTATATTTCTACTCAAAAAAAAAAAAAAAAAAAAAAAAAGAAGGAGGGATTAAAAGTTTGTACTTACCGAGTTGAGCCCCAGGAGGTTGTTTGGGAGAGAGGAGGTGACTCCCGACAGAATAGCTGTGGCCACCACTGCCCCCAGGCACTGGGCAATGATGTACATGAGCGCCTTGAAGATGCTGATCTGGCAGCTCAGCAGGAGGCCCAGGGTCACAGCCGGGTTCAGGTGAGCACCGCTGATGTGGCCCACGCTTTGTGCCATGGTAGCGATGGATAACCCAAAAGCCAGCGAAACCTTCACGTTGTCCTGAGACCTCGTTGACGTTTTGTTGCCCACCACTGGGAAGCTAAAACCCAGAGCTGAGCCTATGCTGATAAAAATAAAAAGGCTCATGGCAAGGAACTCAGCCACCACTGCCCTCCAGAACATTTTCTTTTTGAATTCACTAGCCATCTTTCTTCTCTCTCTCTCTCCCCCCTCACTTTCCCTTCTCCTCTCTCCCTTCCTTTGCCTGATATTTTTCCTTTGAGGTCTGAACAGAAATCTGGAGAAAAAATACAGTCCTTGGATTATTTATAGGGCTTTGGGTGGTCTGTAGGAGGGAAGGGGTGTTGCACAAAAGGAGGAAAGAACGTCTACATAGATGCTGACTGCTAGATTGATGTAAGATACTGTATGCCTGCCAAAGTTTTTTCTTCCTTTTTTTTTTTTTCCCCTCCCTTAACAGCGTTCGATCTCTGCTGCTGTTTTCAAGAGGCTTTTTAAAATCCTTGGAAAAGTCTTTATGAGTGCATCAGGAATTTTACCGCCACTTCTTTAACTCCTGTATCATCATTCAGCACACGGATCGGAGTGAGAGCTTTTACGGGATTTCTGTCTCAAGCTGGACTGAAACAAAAAGCAAAGTTATCTGTGCAGACTGGTGAGTTATTCACACTCAACTTCACCGGCGGCAGATGACATCCGAAAGTAGTAAATAAAACTAACAACTAGATCCATAATCTAGAGACTTAAGTACCTCTATTTCATTTGAAAACAGGTAGAAATATCTTTTCTGCTGGCTCTGTGGAGACTTGGACTTGTTTCTGATGCCAAACCTGATGGCTGTACAGACAAACACACGTATTTACACAGGCTCGCGCAAGCTGGTGTTAACCGGTGAATGGGTAGGGATCGATTTTAATCTCTGTGACCGCCGTGTAAATCTAACATAACCCTGCAAGTAAGCTGGAAACTTTATATGGATGTAATTTGGATGCTGAGGGGCAGATGGTTTGGGGTTGTTTGTGTTTGGTGGGGCTTTTTTATTTTTTTAAATTTACTTCATTTCTTCACTTTTTTTTCTTTCAAGCACAGAGGTGTCTCAGGGTTTCCCCAGGCTTGCTCTCCTGCGTTCCTTCTAACCAGCAGGAAAAAAAGCCAATTTGGGAGCTACCTAACCCATGTCCTGCAGTGACAGCGTATCTCACACTGCTCTGCTGAAGGTCAGCAGTCCTGGCGGTCACCAGGGAGACTGGCTGCTGCCGCTGAGCCACAGCACTGGCCGGGGACGGAGACCGAGACAGAAGGGGAGAGCGAGGGAGAAGGGAAATTACATGCTTGATTTTGCAGACAAAATGAAACTCCCGGCAGTGCCAGAGTGTCTTTCGGAGCAAAAGGTCTAACAGCCTCTGGTTTTATCGCTGCAGGAGTTGTATACATGCCTCACGTTAACCCCTGTGTTATCAGGTCTCTGCCTGCTTTAACGGCTGGTGGTACCTTCATCTTTAAATCAGGGGGTTTGCTCTGACTTCAAACTATGCAAAATCTGATCCTGGATCAGAAACTACCTCCCCAGGCACAAGTCTTGAAAGACGGGTATTTAAAATCAGCCTACTTCTCTGCCCCCTCTTTTTTTTTTTTCTTCCTCTTCTTACTTTAGTGCACTGGTGTCAACTTCTAAATTGTACTTAAATTAATTCAAGATTTTTTCACTTGGACAATATGTCACTATGAAGATAAAATAAAATACACACCTGGGTAGCATTAGACAGTCAAGAAGGGTTTTTAAAATATATTCAGTTTTCAAAAGATGATTCAGACTCAAAGCTGAAGACTGTTTAAATAATAATCCAGATGTCGGCAGCCTGTCATCCCCAAGTTCTTATTCTTTCTAGACATCAGATGTTCTTGATTTTCCATATAACCAATTTTATTTCCTTCTGTTTTGTAGTACACTTACACAACAGAACTGTACCAGTGAAAACAGGAAAAAGCAAAGAAATGGGAACAAATTAATTATTGGTTTTACCCTTCTAATTACAGTGGGACTTCAGTGAGGAACCACGTGATAGACAAATGAAAAATCAAATTTAGCCAAACATGATGTGTGGTGGAATTTTAATAGAAGATACAGTTGATGCTGGCTGTATTCTTCATATATGTTCAGTGAAACTTTTTATTTACTGAAAACAGTCTCTGAGACTTGAAGACCATAAGTGACCAGCTTCTCTGGTCCTACCAAGCAGATGCCCATGACACAGGGCATACATCACACACCTCGGGGAACGAGGGGAAGCAGAGCTCTATGAATAGTTTACAAGAGTTTCCGTGTGTCCCAAATTGGCACCTGTGGGATGGAGCTGCCTAGATATTCAGCTGTGTCCACAGGAAATTCCCTCTTTACTCACTTTTTCCTACAATTAGGATCTGGATGACCAAACAACCTCTGTACCAGTACTGATAAGGTGAGAAGAAATCCCTCAAAGGAAAATTTCTAGAAGCCAGGAAAATAGGCTGGAGAAGTATTGCAAAAATTCTTCCCTGATTTCTACAGTCTCCCCTTGGTACCCCCAAGTGGCCTATGCCAGAGACGGGATACCAGGCAAGCAAGACCTTTAACGTGACCAGTGGGATTGCCTTGGCATATGTGAACAACACACAAGTTAAATGTGCCTTGAGAGCAGCAGATTGGTCACCCTCCTTGAGAGTTAGTAAATACACTTAGATTTTCATCCTGAGACTCTCTTTTTGTCTCTTCATAACTACTGCCCAACTGCCATTTGTTATTTTGGAACAAGATGCCACCAGAAGGGTATAAATCAATAAAATTATCATGCAGACAGAAAGAAAAAATGAAAAAAACATCTGAAATACACTAAAGACAAAAAACATTACATATAAACAGGAAAAATACACATCTAAAAGAAATGTGTGGAGCTGTTAGCCAATCTTACCCATCTACAGTCTAATATGAACAAAATCATGACCATCACTGCTGTGCTCTTACTAATTGCTGGCATGGTGATGGTGCCCAGGGTCCCCATGACTTCAGTGCTGCTCAGAGAGAGGCAGCAGAGACAGCCTTGTCCTGTGTGTAGAACCACCAAGTGGGGAAACAGAAGGAGACAGCAGCAAAAGAACAAATATTCTACACAGGCAGAGGGAATTGGCAGAATGGACAATTAATTAACGGTATAAACATAATGAGGAAAGCGGAGAGAGAAGGCATGAGTAGAGCAGCAACATACCAGTTGGGCATCTTCAGAAACGTCCTCCACAACACAGATCTAATTGGTGCCCAACTCTTTATGCCACTTTTCCACAAAATGAGCTCCATCCCGCCTTACTTAGGCTGATGGCAAACACCCCAGCACAGAGAATCACAGAATGGCAGGGATTGGAAGGAACCTTCAGAGATCATCTAGTCCAACTCCCCTGCCGAAGAAGGGTCACCCAGAGCAGGTTGGACAGGAACGCATCCAGGCGGGTTTTGAATATCTCCAGAGAAGGAGACTCCACAGCCTCTCTGGGCAGCCTGTAAACTTGGCCAAGTGCTCAGAAGCCTGCATACCCAGTCCCCATAAACCACCATGAACCAAAAAAAGGCAAAATCCAGCGTCCTGCATATCAGATGAGCTGGGGTTTGTGCAGACAGCTTTTCTAGGCATGGTTTTAGCTTACGTGCCAAATCACACTCAAAGATGGGGTTTGGTTTTTTTCTGGAATTATGTATCTAGAAATAGAGAGAGATGACTGCCAACCTTATGTAAGTGTTTAGGACGGGCAATGAAGAACATATCTGATGGGAACAAGAGGGAGAAAGTAGATTTTGAGCTGAGGGGTGATTCTTCACAGATGACTTAAACCATTGTACTCTCAACAACTCTCTAATTTAGTTACACTAGAGACAGTTGAGTGAAAAATCAAGCTCACAGTACTGCATATTTAATTGCCAAGGTCCCAGGGCCAACTCTTTTTTTGTCTGAAACAAACCAGGTTTTGAAGGGCTGTAGCACAATCCTCCCTTAACATTTCAGTCAGAAAACAAATGTACTTGTTAGTTAAGTGGTAGGCTATGTTCTGTGCTCCCACATGTCAAATTGCTCAGGATCTCTCTACTATTTGAACAAGAAACAAACGTCAGCGACTGCAAATTTGGTCTTGGCTAACATGACTTCTCTGGGAATTTTCCACTTAGGTGAAGGAACAGTCAAAGTCGAAGGGCAGAGGGAATGTATGTCAGTCCAGTGGCCAAATGATTGGAAGAACCAGGGGAACTTCAGCAAACTACAATTATTCTTCTCTTGAGAATTATTAATTATCCTGTGACCCTGCCAGCCAAATCTTTTAGCAGGCAAGCAGCAATCGCTAGGAAAACTGTATTACTCACAGTTTCAGAGACAACACCAATTCCTACTTTCTGCCCATAGACTTTCACCCTTCTGAGGCATCACTGACGCTCACCACAGTGGAGCAGAGCAAAGCCATGCAGCAGGGAAGAGCTAGAGGATCGATGTATTCTTGCCCCAGCACCTCAGAAATGGAAAGGAGTCCAGCACCAATGTCTGGAATGAAAATATTTTCCCCTGTATTCTGTTCGGTTCTGTCCATACAGAAAGTTAGATTTCAGGGGCTGGGTTTCCTAGAAGAATAATGCCACTGGCTTAAACAGATTTATACCAATATTCAGGAGCTGCTTCCTGGGCTCAGTTCACTTTCTGGCCAGAAGGACAACCTGTCCCATTTTGCTAATGTAAAAAGTACGAGGTGGCAGTTGAGTCGAGTAAAGACACTTGGGAATTTCTCTGCAAGAGAGATGCCTGAGCACAACTGACACCCGACAGCTTGAGTATGATGGCCAAGAACTGGGAGGGGTTTTAGACTGAATCCCTGACTTAACGCTCCTAAATTCAGGAAAGACAAAAGACTTCAGACACATCCCCCTCTTCAGCATTTGTTATCAGCTGATCTAAGCACCCACTTGCTCCATGTGCCAACTACTGAAAATTCCCTCCTTAGCTACTCGGCTTTGTTCCTGGTACATAAACTCAGAGCCTGTAATATCCTCTTGCAGAGCTGGAAACTTAAATCCCTTTGTAAGGCTGGACCTGAATTCCTAGAAACTTGACTGGGAGGATCAGCAGTTATTTATCAACCACATGAATCACCTGCTGTGCCAGGAGTCAAGATGGTGTGTCACCCTGTAACGAGCAAGTTTCAAAGGCAGAAGGTTCACATCATTAATTTTCATTTGGGTATTTCATGATTCAGTGAAATCAAAGCAGGTTCTAAATACTGATCAATTTTTTCCTTTTCGTAGGAAAAAAACAATCTGTGCATTCCTCCGTGTTCACCTAGTTATCATCATTCTCTTTTGACAGATTTTCTTTTTTCTTTTTTTAATTTTCACTACATGTGGATATGTGAGCCTCCTTTCTATAGCACTTCCCTGTTTCTGCTCTTCATTTCCCTTTTTCTTTTATTCTTTCCCTCCAGGCCACAGTAAGACAATAGAAGAGAAAAGTTTATCAGTGAATGTTGATGTGACACAATCTGCGATTGTACAAATCAATGAATGAAATTCAGCATCAGCAGAGGCAAACCTATTTACATCAATGACCAACTTAGTCCAGATAGAGATCATGATTTAAAAATTATTTTCTCTTGAAGCAGGCATCCAAAGCATCTGAAGAGAAAAACACTTACAAATGTCCTCAGTTTACTTCAAATTTCATTTCAAGTCATTCTCTCCTCTGAGAGTAAAAGACCCTATTGCACTTCCTGAAAAGATATATATTGGAGTGATGGATGTGTTAGTACAGCACGATTCTTCATCACAAGTACAACAAAGCCATGTGGGTGGCATTTGTCTCCCCTAATTCTAGGTATCTACCATGAAAATGTCTCCAACTGAGCTCGTGTGCTTTGTCTGCCTCTTCGTGAATGCATAGTGTGGGCATTTTCAGGATGTGATCACAGTCCTCCATTAAAGACATCTACACTCCACTGGCTCCATTTGCACAAGTATTTAGGCTGCCTAGGCTGCCTAGCTCCAGAGTCAGCACTTACCTTTCTCTGGAAATCCCAATTCTATGGCTATGAGAGCTGTACAGCTGCCAACTATGTCAGTGAAAGGACTGTTATTACCCTTTTTTTTTTTGACACTTCTGGGACACAAAATAATAAAGATGATTCTCTTCCAACTGGGACACAAAAGGGAATTTCCCAGACAACTGCTAAATCAGCATCCGTCAGGAGCCAGATTTTTTCTTTCACCCTGATTTGCTCGTACCACCAAGTTGATATCAGCATCTCTCCAAAAAAGTAGCATTATGGAGTCTTTACTGCTGCCTGCTCTCCTGACACACAGCATGTAGTGCTAGAGAAAGGGTGTAGAAAAGTTGGCTTTCATCAGGGTCATCTTTTGTCTGAAGGCATCTTCCAAAATAGGCATTTCTTTTCCCCAAGCTTATGCTGGAGAGAGAAACCACACACTCTGCTGCTTAGCAGCAGGCAACTTGCAGCAGCATTAATATACCAACCCATGTCCCTCTTAGAGCAGCAATGGATGTTAAACAAATGTCAACACACTTTCAGAGCAAGCCATTTTTGTGAGAAAGGGAGTATGAATCCCTTACCGTAAAATGCGAGAAAATCTTACGTCTTTCTCCAAACAAAGCTTCTCATATATGTGTAACTTAAACACAGTTGTCTTGGGAAATGTTTGGTTTCTTTGGCAATCCTAGAAAATGCCACCACATTGAGGGTTAAATTCCAATTATTATTATTTTTTTCTCAGTGAATATATTTAGCAACAATTGTCATTTTGAGTTTCCTGTGCCCAGTGCATCACTGGGAGGTTGACCAATTTTTTTTTCTTCTTTTTTTTTTGCCCTGCACATTGTGTTACATAAAATAACAAGTCTGCCAGGAATATTGGGCATGACACATCAGTGACTGTGCTAATGAAAGCCTTGGTAGTTCATTACAAACACAAAAGGTGAATAACCCATTGTTATTGCTATAGGAGTGTTTTTGGTATGGTATCACTCTTCGTTTGGTTTTTTAATGTGTGGGAGAAATCAGGTCTGATCTTCTACTCCCACAAGCTGCAAAGCTTCACTGGAGCAATGCTGATTATTTGGTTGTTTTGCCATTTGTTTTCAGAGAGGCTTTTTATGTAATTTTTATGAGTTTTGTTACCCAGATTTCATCATTGCTGTGTGCTCTGTGTTCTGTTTCACCACGGCTCAATCGCTCAGGCTCACAGCTTGTCTTTTGGCACAGTCCGAGGTGCTGATTCAACATCAGACACTTCTTTATAATAGCAAATTTCTCTTAACTGCCAAGTGTTATAGGTCACTGGATGTTGAGCTGATATGAAAATAAAAGGGAGACCTTGAGGTGGAACTTGTGACCTATTTCCCAAGCAGGAAAAAGCCTTGAGGTGAACTTTGTCAGGTTTATCACACAACAACAGTCTGTGAAGCATCAGCTGGACTTTAATCTGTGAGATCACATCGCAGCAGCAAAGTAACTCACCATCTTTGTACAGGCTGCAGAAATAAAGCGATAAAGTAACCGTAGGCAGAGCACTTGTACGCCTTACAGAATGCTGTGCCAGAACTCCATAGTAAATGGAGCATCTTGGGAGGTTACTTAGTTTTTCCTGCATCTCCAATTACACTTACAATCCTCCTGACAGCAGTTTATCTAGGCTGTCTTGAAGATCTTCCTCATGGATGGTGATTTTTGTACCCCTTTAGATGATCAGTTCCAGTGCCTACTGTTAGAAAGGTTTCCTAACATCCAAACTTCCCAAATTTCCCTTCTTGCAATTAAAGCCCAACAACATGTGCCTTGGAAAACAATTTATTCCCTTCCTCTCGAAAATGTGTGGGATTTTTAAAGATTATTAGTCTTATTTTTTTCTAGACTAATCAACTTATTTTCTTACAAAATTTCCTTTTTGGTCCTCTTGACTTCCGTAAATGTAGTTCTTTATCTGGTGTTTGTATGATTATAACACTGTGAATTTTCTCTATAGGATAACTTCCTTTGTACTTCAGACCAGTTTCACAATTCACAAGGTTCATCTTAAATTCTAATCTCTCATGTCCTGAGTACTGCTGCCCCTTCTAACTCAATAATATTTGCTAGTTTAACACCTGATCACTACTCCATCACTCAAGACATAAACCAATTGAAAATAACACACCGGAACAAGATCCTAGCAGAGCCGCTATCTCAATAACATCCTCAATTTTGAAAATGAACCATTGTTAACTGTCTCTCAGGTATAGTTTTCCAGCAGTCATGCACTTACTGCAGTTTCACAATCCCTGCTGATACTGTCCTCCCGTGCTCACAGGAACAGAAAACTCAAAGTTTGACTAAGGTCAAGAAATAACATATCTATTGCAACTCACCTATGTGTCAGACTTAAAGAAAAGAAAATCCTTAGTAATAGTGGCAGTCATCTCATCTGACTTCAGGGAGCTACCATGATGTTAGTTGCACTTGTTTCCCTTACAGTCAGTGGAAAGAAACAGTCACCTTTGGCACTGGACTCATTGCATCTGTTAATACATCCACTTTGGATGCATGATGCCAGAGACACCATTGACCATGTTGACCAGAGCTTTACTTCAAAGTAAACTTTGATATATGAAATGCTTATACTTGTTTGTGCCACAAATTATTAGCAAGACCTACCATGTTTCTCCGGCAACAAGCGTAGAGCAGGTTGGCACTGGGGAAGCAGTAAGATCTGCCAACATTATCTACTCTGGTTGTAACAAAAACATGAGTTATAACTGGGAATGGATTATAGTCATGTGGACATTAACTGTGACAGGCTGAATCAGTTTTCTGGTGGTTGTATTTCAAAAGGAAACACTATATTTAGCCACATGATTAACCAGCACACACACCAGTAGATCTACTGAACCTCAGGAACCTCATGCTGCAGTTACTTTATAAAGTGAGGACTTATATGGCCCAGGTATACAGGCACATGTAGGCAAAATATCAGCAAGACCCTTAGCTAAGATTTGTCCTTTTTCACAGTGAGTCTCATACTGATTGCCTTTCGGGCTTGCACAGCCATGACAGAAGAGGACATGGCCATTTGTCACATATCTGGCATCCTGCAAATCCCCTTGTGACCTGCACATGAAAGGACAGAAGACTCTACATGCTACTCTACATCAGGAGGGTGGATTTAAAGGAAATGCAATGACCTCCACCCTGAAGAAGATCTACCTTTCCTCTGCCATACATCAAGATGACCCACCCCTGGAGGTGTTCAAGGGCAGGTTGGATGGGGCTTTGAGTAACCTGGTCAAGTGGAAGGTGTCCCTGCCCATGGCAGGGGGTTGGAACTAGATGATCTTTAAGGTCCTTTCCAACCCAAACCATTCTATGATTCTATGACACAAATCACTTTCAGAAAGTGTCTGTCTTCCTCCACTAGCTATAGAGGAACCTCAGATGATCAGCTTAAACTCAGTACTTAACTGCTAGATGGCTTAAGGTAGATCAAATTAATCTTGCTCTCAGTGAAGATCTCAGACAGAGAAATTTCATCCAAGCCTCGAGTTGTCCATAGTCTCAAGCTCAAGTATTTCTTTATACTCAGGTGAGTGGAGATGGTGTTGTCTCTAGCGTAGACAAAACACAGCACTGCACATACTACTCCTTCTCTGTGTTCACTGACACGGTCTCCTAAAGCATCTTTGGTAATAAAGCTCTCCTATCAACTGTCTTCTCTCTCTTTTTATTGAAGGTAGCACCTGTCATCCCATTTCTGAATAGTCAGGAATAATAACTATGGGCATTTGTGCACCTTTGAAGACACAGTTTCATCCCTGTGCCTCTGTGGGTACTGTAACTTGCTATAAACATAGTTCAGCCTTTTTCTGAGAACTTTATTTTGTCTTCCTTGGGATTACCAACATCTTTTTGGCTTGTTTTATTTCTAAACAAGAAAATGAGGACACCAGTGAAGACATAAGCTTTGGAGCCAATTAATTAAAAGTGAAATAAATATTATGAGTAACCTTAAACTATCTCCCTACATGATACGGATCATTGCAAATATCTTACCATCATTACAACTTGGGATCCCATCTGAATGTAAAAAAATAAAATGAAATAAAAACAGATGGGGAGAGATTAATTATTCCTTGCAGCAGTAATTCTAAATAAGTTCGCACGCATGATATGAATATCTATAGGGACCACCTTTTTCCTTCCTTACAGAAAAACATCAATGTGCAGAACCATGGAGTCTATCTAGAAAGTTTGCCAAAAAACAAACGAGCTAAGTTTCAGAAGACGCAGTGTGAGATGCACAGCTTAAAAAAAAAAAAAAAATCTATAAATTATATTAGGAACTAGCTTTCTTTCAGAGAAGCAAAGCTGACATCTAAGAAGCATTAAAAGTTTGGGCCTCTCCAAAAGTCATCTATCAGTTTTGTGGATGTGTAATTCATTGCTTATCTCACCAGTACAGAATGGTCCCTATAATATTCCCTCTTATTTTTCCATCTTTTCCTGATGTTAAAAGGAAATAAGTGTTTAGTGCATGCAGATTTGCACTCTGTAAAGGCATGCTAGCAGCTCGCTGTTTGACACTGAGTGCGTTCACACTGATTCATTGATGCTGCATCAGGACATAAAACATTCATCCTGGCATAAAATGAGCTTTTCTAATTTGCTGTAGTGGTTTAAAACATGCCTGTATCTAGTGCCATCCCTGCCCTGGACAGTCCCCATCCCACAGGTAAATTGGGGTCAGGGTTTATGTTTAGAGGAGACTCAAACGTGCTCACAGAGCAGTGACTTAAAATAAACCCTTTGGCTTGGACAGAAATAGATTATGAATGTGCACATCGTGTGGTGGTGTGTCTCAGCTAGCTGGGTAGAAACTTTCCTTTAACGGATGGTAAAAGACAGCCGGAGAGGAACCAGCTATGGCTAATGTGGCATAACGAGAGCTGGGCCACACCCTTAATTTGTGCATTCATTCCCTTCTTCAATGAAGGCTGAGATAATTATACCCCCTACCAGGGTTTACGGAGTTCTCAGTAATTCCAGACTAAGTATTTATACTCTGCTGTGGAAGTATGTGTTTTTATATCAGATATTTTTTCAAGCTTTTCTTCCAGTGGGACTACTGGAATACCTGTGAGTGGTTCAAACGCTGTCTTTGTATGTGCCCATTACTGTTTATCCCATTAAAGTATATAGCCACAGAAGTATTGCATCGATGTGTTAAATTCTCAGAAAATGAATTTAAAAAGAACTCCAAACACTGCCATAAGCCATGAGATTGCTTTGAAGGAAAGAAGAGGTTCCAAGATACAAGGTTTGTAAGGCAAAACCTAAGTAAAATCAAGTCAGCAGTAGGCAAATAAATCTTAATTCTGAATACCTGTTTATAGGGAGAGTGGTTTAAATGAACTGCTTTTGAGTGAATTGTAGGAGTTTGTAGGCTTTAGAGGTTCATCCCTGCTCTGCATTCCCACTTTGTAACGCGGATTACATAGCAGGAAGACCTGAGTGTCTTCAGGGAAGGTGAAAAAATGGGAGGAAAGATGACACTCAATGGCTAAGACTTTCTGAACAAGGAAGAAACAGGAAAAACTAGACAGCTGTCTGGTTCATTTCAAACAGCAGTGCTGTCCCTCACACAACAAATCTCACTCCAACAAGATTTCTGCCATAATGTGGGATGGTGTATCACTAGGAAAGGGAGAAGGTTGTGTCTTCATCTCCCATTGATGTAAAAAAGGAACAGCTGACTTACATGAGAGTTGGATCAGATCATCATGGAATTGGATGGAGGTTAACTTTCTTCACATGTGGTGGCTCTGCATCTCCTTTTGCCTTTGCTGGGCAGGAGGGGAGATGGGAATCTCCTGTCAAGTCCCTTTGGTTGGCTTGAAAGAAGGGGAAGAAGCTCCCTAGTCTGGTGGCATCCAGCAGAACAACTCAGGGTTTGACTTTTAGCTTCCAAGGGATTTCTGAGGGAAAAATTTAGCCCCCGGCCCCCATATCTGCTCTAACCTGAAGGAGCCATCTGGGATGGAAATACGTATAACGAACAGGGGTTTCAGAATTTACACTAAGATGTGTGTCCTGAAAGGATGTGTCTCTGCTCAGCTGGTTGTTTGCAACACAGGCGAGCAACAGAGGCTAAACAGTGTTCCATAAATTGTCTTCCCCAGAAATTAATTCGCTTTCTCATAATAACTGGAACAATGGTGGGAGGAAAAGAAGAGTGAGACTGAATGATTTTCTGTGTTCTGAAAGATGACACAAATAATAGAATTTGGCAGTGAACACATAGCTTGGACAAGTGGATCAACAACACAAAAGTAAATAGTAGATATGGGGGGTTCTTATGCCACAGAGCAGTGGCATTTCTGTTAGCAAAGCAGCTGCAGATCTGGATCAGGGTAGATCCTGTTTTCTTTGGTTATCCACCACCGTAGATCCAGACAAGTGAACAGCTAGGAAGGGAAAACTGATAATCAAGCAAATGATCATTGCAAAGTTTGGCTCAACTGTGTATGTTTCATACTAGAATTATGCCAGGATTGAATTTGGTGGAAGGAAAAATGTCAGTTTATCTGAGAGAGGGAACCTCAAGGGAAATAAAAAAGGAACAGCTGGACTTTGTTGCTAGCATATGCAGGCAGTTTTGGCTGGTAATATTGTTGTACAAATTGCCTGAGATGCAAACATTAGCTGAAGCCCAGCAGGTCTTGCTAAATAGCAGCTCCCAAAATCAAGAGCACACTGACCTTCTGGGAATATCAAACACACCTTCCAGACTACAGTCCTTTAGTGCCATATAAATATAAGACCAACCATGGCTTGGGTGTCCATCATTCTGTAATCATATAGAGGTGATCAATTGTTATAATCATTTTGGCTCTCATGAACAATGGATTGCAATGGCTGAAAAAGCAGTTCCCCCTTGTCCAGATGAGACACCATGACAGGGACTGTGACTGACACAGACCGTGATTCAAGTTATTTACAATAATAGTTCCACCAAATGTAGCCCTCACTCTTTCTTCCACTCTCTGTGCAAAGTGAGGAGCCTGAAATGGGACTGAGATGGGCAGTAAATATGCAAACTGAACAGTTTCACACCAATTAAATGCACGTTCTTCAATAATATTTCAGAAGCTAACTTTTCCAAAGGACTGACAGTTTGTATTATTTTGTTTACATTTGATGTCTTCTACTCCTAAAAAGCGAGGGATGTTAGAGATGTATTGTGGACACAGAAAGAAGTAAAGTAGGTGTTTATCTCTAGAATATCTCCTGCCATCTGGACAGCCTGAACATCCAATAAGATGTAAGATTTGGGTAGACATTTCTGGTGCCTCATCCTATCCCAAAACATAGTTGAACTCAAATACTTTGAGGTGTTAGCATGCGAGTGTTTATTTTCATTTTCTGTTTTCATCTACCAGAGAGCCACATATGAAGCCTGCTACAAGATTTCTCCAGTCTTCTCAAAGAGATGGAGATAATAGTTCCAGGCAGAGCCGTTGGGACAGCTTAAGGTTGTTAACCAGGAGTTGTTTTCATCAGATGGCATTGTGCCTTAGCCTTCCTTGCAACAAGCTGAAAAAAATGAAGGTTCTTAGGCTTCATAATGAAAGATTTGTTTTCCTGCCCTGAATTGTATTTGTGGTTCTCCTCTGAACTCTCTCCATTGTTTAGATGTCTTTTCTGAAATGTGTACTCCAGGGCTGGATACATCATTTAACAAATGTTTTAAATGGTGTAATTTACAGAGACAAGGTCACTTTCTGTCTTCTACTGAATGTTCTCCGTGTACATCCAAAAGTTGCACTGGTCTTTTTTTTTTATAATAGTTCACACTGAGACAGTTATTGATGCTTCACTTGCCACTTGCCAGATAAATTTCTCCCCTCCCACATGTAGAACCTGCAGCCTTGTCTCCCAGGCACTTTACCTTCAGTTTGCCCTGATTAAAACAAATTTGACTGAACTGTAAATATTTAGTCATTCTTGTCCTATTTATTATTTACCTTTGTTGTAATACCAGAAAACTAAACTCACAAAGATATTATATTCTCATGGGCTGGTTCCTAAGCATTAAACAGCATCGGACCAAGATTATCTTTAGCTTTTTCTCTCTTAGGTGCTTTCCTGAAGCCCCAAGAACTTGAAAGATATCTGGAAAACTGGATGATGTAAAGACATTTGTTGACATGATAAAACACTTCCAAAAGGGCCTCTTCTGCTGACCATATGATCTTGTTTATTCTTGATGCGGGGTCCTTCATTTTCTTATCAGGGGAACAGATAACTGTACTGCTGTTGGCTCATAGAACAACATTCTGTTTAGTCTTTCAATTTTTTAACATATAATCTTTATTATTTTAGCACAATGATAATATGTCTTTCCTACCCGGTTCTGGAGGCCTTTTTAGTTCTGTCTGATGTCTGCTGAGTTTAAGCTAAACAACTTCTCTGTTCTTTCCTTTGTATCCATGTCTGTAACTTTTCCTGTGGCAGGTTCTTGCAGACAGTTCTCTTCAAATGTTTTATTTGTTGCTTTGGGTTTTGAAGACAGACTTTGGTCTTTCCAGCTCCCAAGTTCCTAATGTTTGTATGTTCTGTAGTCTCCCTTTATCTCCTGACTCTTTTGTACTCATGTGCAATCTGCAGCAGTTTTGGGAAAATCCAAAATACTCCACGTCATCCCTTCACACCCTTTGCAAGGTGGTCAGCAGTTCATGGACACCTGGACTCTTTGGTACCTTCAGGATTATNTGCAAGGTGGCCAGCAGTTCATGGACACCTGGACTCTTTGGTACCTTCAGGATTATCAACTTGAAGAGAAACATTTTGACTCACTCAGAAGTTTCCAAAATTTTCTTTATGAATCTTTATGCCAAAAGCTATAGTTACAAATCAGACTTGCAGAACAAGCAACTGGTGAAATTACTTCTCTGTCTCACTGCACTGTGTCCACACGGTCTGGACACAGCGTGAGGAACGGCTGGCATTCAAGGCTTCTACTCCTGTCCTTCCATGTGCTCAGCAATAGTCCAAAATTCTCCAGCAATGCCAGTGTTATGGGTTTCACTAATGGTAAGGACAGGAATCAGGGCACTTGATTGCTGGGGGCTCAGGGTCTCACAAACTGAAACTCTTGATCTTCCAAACGTTCATTTGCATTGACTTTTCCAGGATAAACGCTCAGAGTGGCTCACTCTAACCATAATATCCATGAAAGAAGGGGGGAATAACACATAATGCAGAGTCCTAAATAATGAAGATCTTTTATACTTACAGGAACGTTTGCTTGCACAGTGGTGGGTACTGAATTGCCCAGAGAGCACATACACTGCCAATTACCTAAAGTCTCGATATCTTTGGCAGGATCGCATAAATAACATTTCTCCTAGAATAACATGTTCTTGAACTGTTTCTCCAGTGTATTTTCTGCACATATGTTTCCCATCAGTAGCAGACAGGGAAGTCTTACTCAAGAGCACTCGTATATCCAGTTTACAGAGGTGAAAAGGAGAAAACTGAAAGTTTTCTAAAACTGTCTTTGATTCTGACTTGAAAACTTTCTGATCTGCCTCATGCTTCTTTACAATTGTGTATGTGTTAAAGGACATGAAGCCTGTGCAAGACTTTTGATGCTTTAGGACTACTCCCATCCTTGTTATCTCTGAGAATTCAATAATTCTGTAGGTTGGGAGTGAAGCAAAATATTAAACACAATTATCATTGCAATATGATTATAAAATGAAACAAAGAACGCCTCTACATCAGTCACTGTGAGGTAATCCCAGCTTAAGTGGACGTGGGGGTAGAAAAGTGCTGCTGGATTAGCAGGTTTGTATCAGGATCACACTGCATGGAAACTTCATATTGCCCAATGAATTTAGACAGCAGTCAGTGGACTCTGGGGAGTCAGTCAGCAGACCAGTACATGGTTCAATTCTTCTACCTAAACATAAGTCTCTGGCACCACTTTATGCATTGCAGTGTCTTGCCTGGCCTTCAGCAGCTACGCCAGAAATATGAGGCCTCCTTGTGCTGTCTCTCTGGTGTATCTGCCAGCCTTATGTGGATATCTCAGCTACACAATGGTGAAGGTTTTCCCAGCTTAAAAGGCTAACTAATGGTGTGTGGGAATTTAAACCCAATGCCTAGGTGTACAAAAGTTGTGTGGGTCCCCTGTATTGACAATAGATAAAGATCGACACTGTCAGAAGGCGATGCACCCTGTCCCAGTACAGTGTCAAAAGAGGTGACACAAACCATTGCCTGGAAGCACCAGCTTCTCCCTAGAGAGGAACTTGCTCCTTCATTTTCAGAAGGCTAAAGGTGAGGTGAATCTCAAGCTTTACATCACACTCAGTGAACATTTGTCCAATACCGTTTCTCCTAACAGGAGAGGATGAAATGTCAGCCATAAGGAATCATTTCAGCCTCACCTAATTCCCTTTGGAAGCGTCTTTGACACACACTCAGGCTTGTGCTAGCACTTTCCACCTTGACAAACATACAGGACGGACACAATCTCATTCCAGGGTTGGAAACATAATTAATGGTGTGTCAGAATGACTCACATCAGCACTTACCTCATGTTTCCCCTTCTACATCTTAACTCTGCATGGCCTCATTTTCCAGCTGCCACCCCTGTGCAGACCTGTCCACTCTGAATTCTCATCCTGCTCAGTGTGGCTTCTTCTCTTCACCATCCTTTGAGGAACTAGAGATAAACTGCAAAGTTTCATAGGGAATACATATATTTCCGTGTTTTTGGAAAAGACTCTTATGTCATTAGCTATCCCACCTTACTCCAGCTAATATATTGTTGGAAATTACTTTTTCTGTACATCCACAGAAAGACAGGTGTCTTTTGGGCTTTCACCATCTTGTACCTTTTGTCTCAGATCTTAACCTATGCAACCGTATCTTACTACTACACATCCTGAATCTTCCTCCGCCTTTCCTTAACTGGTATGTCATCTTTCTCCTCTGATCCCTTGCCTCACTCCTTTTCTATCATATGAAACAAGCTGCTTGTTTTCCATCTCAGAGCCTTTCATGGAGGATAACTAACTTATTTTCATTCAGCAGGCAGTGAAGACAAACATCTTTATTTATTTGTTTCATTTTCAAGTAATCTCCTCTTAGATTTATTTCCAGGTTATGTTTTACACACCAAAAAAAAAAAATGTACCTATGTTCAAAACATTGTTGTTCTTTATCCACCTCTTCACAGAGTTACAGAATGGTTGAGGTTGGAAGGGACTGCTGGGGGTCATCTGGTCCAACCCCCCTGCTCAAGCAGGGCTACCTAGAGCTGGTTGCTCAAGAATGTGTCTAGCTGGCTTTTGGATATCTCCAAGGACGCAGACTCCACAACTTCGCTCCTTAAAATCAGTTTTCACTGTGAAGCCTGTGTGAGAACAGGTAGCTTGTGCTGAGCTATGAGACGGCCATCCAGAGTAGCTATGTAAGAGGGAAGTCATCTTGTTATTTTCACAGCTATACTCTGCTCCATGAGTGTTGGTTCAAATCTCTGTGGCAGTAAGATCAACAACATGTGTCTCAGTTTTTTACTTGGCTACACATTTCAAAAGGTCAGTAATTGCCAGAAGCCCAGAGAATAAGATGATCTCTCACAATCTCATTTCATGTGATATACCCCTCAGATACTACACAAGCTAGGATTTTAGGGAAAGACCTAACAGTGCAAAACTGTGATTGAAATATGTCTCCATGGATTCTCTTTTTTTTTTTTGCTCTAGGAATACATTGTTCTGTTATTGGCAATCCTATAATCTCTCTTCCAAGACCAGCTAAGAAATCATGAGATGTTCACATCTTAAACCGGACATCCCCAAAAGCCTTCAAAAAGAAACAAACTACATGTTGAAAAAAACATCACCTATGCCAGCATCTGTGCAGTCCTTAGGAACTCCATGATTTTATCTTTATTTTTTTATTAATGGCTGTTTCTGGTGGTTTTCAGCTCAAAAAATCAGAAATCTCAGTGTTCATGTCTACATGTAAACCAGGTGCCTACAATCCCCCTATATTCAGAAGAGATCTGGGATTTAGAATCATCAAACCATTTAGGTTGGAAAAGACCCTCAAGGTCATTGAGTCCAACCATTAACCTAACACTACCAAGTCCACCACTAAACCATGTCCCTCAGCACCACATCCACATGTTGTATAAGTACTTCCAGGGATGGTGACCCCACTACTTCCCTGGGCAGCCTGTTCCAATGCTTGACAACCTTTTTGGTGAAGAAATTTTTCCTAATATCCAGTTACTTTAATATAGGCATCAAGGTGGCATATTTCTGTGTCAAGGGCATTAGAGATTCCTTCTCCCACCCCACAACAAGTTGCCAGTATATAGATTTGTAGATCCTCTGTAATGGCCACCATTTCCCTGTAGATACATCTCCAATAGCATTAGATCCTTTAGGCAGTAGACCCTTTGGATATTTAGGTAATGAAATCAACTAGTAAAACCAATGGAGTGTGACGACTTTTGAGGCTAATATTGTAGAAAATACATTAATTTGACCAGTCGAATTATTCACTACCTTCCACCAATTATATTGATGGGACAGTCACAGATTGCAATGGGAGATGGGACAGTTCCATGTACACATCTAGCTGTAAACATCTATGTGTCCTAATCGCTGAGGTGAAACCCAGCACACATTCCTAGACAGCTTGATTCATAGTATGCTGTCTGTGTCCCAGTATATTTCCTGAGAAGGCACAGTTTCAAATAACAGCTGGAAAAAAAACATGTAGAAAAAAACCACCCAAATATTTGTCACATTTTCTGCAGGATTTCTTTTTTTTTTTTTTTTTGGGAAGCNGAAAGTTTGGAGCCCATCCAAAGAAAGTGTAATCAGTATATACACTAGGTTTTGTTTAACAGCCAAATGTTACGGATGATTCCAATTATATACAAAACTGGAAAAGTCATATTGAAAAGGTCAGTTTATTTCTTGTTCCAAGAAACTTCTCAGAAATAATACCTGGATGCAAACATTAAGTAAGTAAATACATTTATTTCAGACTGTTGTGAGTCTCTTTTAATTGTAATGTACGTATATTGATTGTACACTTGCTTACTACAGTATTTTTATACTGCTCTGTCAAACCTGAATTTAGATCTCTTAAATGTGAAGAGTTATTTACTACCCTTGGAAAACTGTTCCAGGACCTGACAGATCTCACTATTATAAAGTTGTTCATTGGAGTAAATTTAAATTACTTTTTTCTTCCATTTTGTTCCATCCTCCTGGTAATATTCCACGGCATTAACAGTGCAGAATCCCTTCTCCCTCTCTGCCACACTTATCCCTCTCATTACTTTAAGATTGCTCTCAGACCTCTCCAACCGTTGTTGGATTAGAGTAGTTATAAAATTTCTTATTTTTTCATAAATCTTAGCCCTTTCATAGGTCTCTGTTTCTCTGAATTCATGCCAGTCTGTCTCCACCTAGATGTTTTACATTTAGAATACTGTCATTCACAACAGTTTTTTCAACCATGATAAGTCATATGTAAGTATTAAGAAAAAAATCCTTCTGTGGATTGTTTGTATTTTAGGATTATGATGTTGCTATTTCCTGCACACTTAGTATCTTTCATTGTTTGACAAACACGATAAGTCTAAGTGTCTAAGTTCTGCTTGCATCAGTTTTAAATCAAGTGTTCTCTTCTGCATGGAGCTGTATCTATTCTGAAGAGAAATGAGAGGTTCTGCATAACGTTTTCCATCATGGATTTACGGTGCCGTTTGGCAAAGTAATATGCCAGTTATTCATAAGAACAAAAACACAGTGAACTCAAAATATCCAGTCTATTTTTTTTTTCTTACCACAGGTTAAAATTAGAATAAAATAATCGGCTAGATATAAACTTGGTGAACTTACAGTTTCCAGCTGCATTTTTCCTTTACCACCTGAAAATGTGAAGCTAACTGCCCCGGGTCCCATTTTGAACCTCTTTACCCAGATGTAAATAAGCAATAACTCTGTTGGAACTGAGAACATATAGAACGTAAGAATAGTCAGTTGGGACCCCTAGGTGATATTAATGGCCAACATAGATTTTTCCAGTACAATAAATGGAAACGATCCAAGAGAAGAAAACAATGAAGCTATCTATGGTGGTGTACTATAAAAGAATAGCAGAGAAAAAGCATTGTTGTTGGAGAAAGCAGCTGGAGTTGTAAGGCTACGCTTCTTGCAATGTATTTGTGATGCTGTAATCAATTCTTTAAAAACCATACCATTAATGAATGGGCTATTATATGGCAACTTACACGAAGGCCTGGTTCTTTTCCAAGCGATTGTCAGCTTCCCCCTGCCTGCGGTGTGAACACGTTGGCCCTGGGCATTTGATTCAAGCCTAAAAGTACTCTTCAAAGATGCTCCTTCCCAGTGCCGTTCGCCCAGAGACTGCACATTGCAGATTCATGGTTAGTTGTTCTGCCACTGACCGCAGCAGGCCGTGGTCTACAGCGAAGCCTGTATTCAGAGAGATTAAACAATGCATAAGCTTTCTTTAGGGCAACACCACAGCATGCAAATAATATACTAAGGCCTTCCTTGCTATGTGGCAAGCCCACCCTCTGCTTTAAGTCTTCTAGCATAGCTGAACTCCTCTTGTGCAGGGTCACAAGAAAACGGGATTGGGAAGTCAATCTTTGATTCTCAGGGGCCACACGATTGTTAAAAATTATTACTATAACAACCGACACAGGTTTGAAAACAGTCTTTGATTTTGCTGCCCTTCTTACAAAGACCCCATAAAAAGTCAAGTTACAGCAAAGTAGTCTCAATAGCAATTTCTATGATGAGAATGCATGGAAATAGAATAAGAGAAAAGAGGCAAAAAAGAGCCCTAGAAAATGAGAAACAGAAATTAATCAGTGATACATGGCCTTATTGAGGATACAGAGTGAAAGCAGATTTCTTGCATTGTTTTGAAGGTTTCAAAGAAGGAAAAAACAGCATATTTCAGGCTGGGGTTTAACTGGTATTTGGAAGACTTCCAGTGGTCACTGACTGATTGAGCCTTGTGCTTTAAAATAAAATACAAACGGCTTGACAAACCACTGGGAATTTGTGTAGCCAAGGAAAAGAAAGGGAGGGGGGAGGCAGAGGCACATTCCTAACTCTCATCTGGATGGGATGTTAGAGTGCACCAGTCCTTGTCTTGTGTCAAGGATTTCTTGTAAAAGTAAGTCTAGGGATGTAAAGGACATAGGGGCCACAGAGCTCTCAGAGCATTTCCTGGGTGATCCAATAGCCAGGGCCTCCGTGTGCGCTGCTCTGCACTCCCGCTGTTTCTGTAAAAACCTTCAGAAATTCTGTTCACAGTTTGAGCATGCTCAGTAACAAATGCACAAGACAGATGTCTTTAAATGAATAAGAATTCAAACACTGATTTATTCAGCATAGAGAATTAAATCCTGAAAATTGTTCTTAAAAAGAAAATCATTTAAAGTAGTATATATTTTAAAAAAAAAGGGCATGAAAGCAGCTGATGCAGATATCAGTCTTGGTTGAGTTACCAGTGCCAAGGGACAGATGGCATGCACTGACACATGTTAATAATCATACAGATCAGCTTTTAATACACTAATTGTCAACACAGAAAGAAAAACATGATAGATAATCTATTGTTATTTTCTATTATTTTCATTCCGTGCTGCTCGGAAACATATAACTGGTGCTGTACATCATTAGCAGTGAGTGTTCAGCTGAGCATGAGCCCATGTGATGAAAGAAAGTATATTTTTAACTTTCTGCTTCATACTTTTCTGCAGTCTCCTCTATATTCAAAAGCGACTTTGTGACTATAGGGCCACACTAAAATCAAGTGCCTATACAAGTGTCTACAGCACTTGAACAGCATGTGCTTTTCAAGAGAATAAAACGTGAACCACAGCCACGTAGGCTGGACGTCTCTCTACATTCAGTGGGGAAACCAAGACCAAGATATCATTAAAAATTTAGCTAGATGCCCATTCTTACAGCTATGGATAGGACCTGTAACAATGAGGTTCTCAGCCTCAGTGTTTCAGCCAAGAAGTCTGGTGGGTTGAAATCCTTTTCCAGTGTTTCTGAAGAGTTGTTAGCCTGCATCTCCCAGTGGAAGGTTTGGAGAGCCAGACACACCATGCTAGAGACGGTGGTGGCTACTTAATGATATAAATGCTTGTTTGTTGAAGACATACCCTGGGCCCTGGACCCATTTGGTTTGCTGGTACAAATACGAGCAATTTTAGTCTCCTGGATCCACAAGGTACTGTTACAGGTGTGATCTGTAGCTGGAACTCCTCTGTGGACTTTCTGTAGGACTGCTTTTAGTTCACCTGGGCAGGCATCAGGATGACATGAAATATTCCCCATTCTAGCATTTGTGCCACAGTGAGAAGACAGAGATGGCATCAGCAGCAAAAGAAACGATGAATGAATATCTTCAGGGCAGACATTTGATCCAGAGGATTCTTGCTACGTCTGCAGTTGAGGGTAGATTCTATGGTGCCTGCCCCAAGGGCTTGCTCCTAACTACTCTAGGTAAGAAGCAATGCTACAGTGCATTGTAATAATCTTTCATCTTTCCTAGGAGGCTGCTGTGTTTTTGCATTTCCGGTAGCTGGCTTGGCCATGGGGCTTTTGCATTTTTTCACTTACTTTTATGTAACAAAAATATCAGGTAGTAAGATCAAGTGGCTTAATGTCTGGCTTGATGTCATCACTTAGGTTTATTAACTAAGATAGTCATTGTGGAGCATTAGAGGGAGATGGGGAGAGAGGGGGTGGGATGGGCATGAGATATTATTTCCAGATTCTTTATCTTCCTATCATGTTCAGTGTTCAAAAGCAACAAACACCAGAGTCTCTCCACACTGGAAAAGGCAGACAAAATTTCTCTACTTTTGACCTTTCTCAAATGCTGGATTAATATAGCAGCAGTAGTATACTATCAGTATACTAGTAGTAACTTACTGGTAAACAGTAGAGATATAATCAGCAAACCCTAGAACACTTCTCATGATGACAGCAAAAGGTTTCTGCCGTAAAAGAGACAGGAATAAATGATTTTAGATCTTTTCTGGCCTTGAAAGCCAATGAAGTCTAAGGCATCTTGAAATCCTTCAGGCACACCAAACAAAGACCCTAAGAGGAACAGCTGTATTAAATTGGACTTAAAAGCCACCAGTCTTGGCACTGGCCAGAAGCCTCTAGTACAGAGATGAGTTGTGTGATTTTCCAGTGGGATAAATTNCTCAGGCACACCAAACAAAGACCCTAAGAGGAACAGCTGCATTAAATTGGACTTAAAAGCCACCGGTCTTGGCACTGGCCAGAAGCGTCTAGTACAGAGATGAGTTGTGTGATTTTCCAGTGGGATAAATTATAACCTGCTTCCAGTTTTGACTCCACTGTTTCAAATTCATGAGCTGATTGAACAAAGGGCTCTGATATTGCTGAATGCAATAAATGGGGCCATGAAGGAATAGTCTTAGGTACGCATCCCATAAATCAGACTGAGATAACTACATAATTTTATTGAACGTAAAACAGCCTCTTGATTTGCTGAGAACTACAGCGTGATTTCAAAAGCTGTCCTCTGCTGAAATCTTCCATATCCTGTCCCTAATCTCCTAAGCCATTGCAACCCTAGACCACAAACATTAGAGACAAACAGGGAGATACATTTTCATTCCATGTGCTTCCTCTGTTTGGATGTGAACGGCATTTGCAATATCTCAGCTACCCCATGTGCAAAGAGGACACGTGGTTTTATCAGCATCTGTTTCTTGGAAGTGAAGTGAGCTGTGTGACCTCTTCCATCATCAATTCAATTCACCACTATTAAAAAGAATGCATACCATATTCTTGCTTCAGTAAATACATATGTAAATAAAGAACAATTAGCTCTTTCTCTTCTTCCTCTGTTTCTCCCATTACAATGCTGTTCCCAAACTTCAGTGGAAGCATGGCTAAGAACATTTAACTTCAAAATACATACATACTATTTTTCGGATAATTCCCACTATTCCTGCACCATGCTTTACTTTAAACAACTCTTCTCCGCTATCCTTCATCTTCCTTCAAAGTAATTACAAAGAATAGACAAAGTCTTCCTTAGTCATTCCTTTTAGCCCAGTTCTTATACTCTCTGCTTTGAAGCCAAGCTGACCAATTTAAAACAGACATGGAAACACTCCAGAGAAGAGTCTTCTAAAGTTACAAGATTTTAAAAGGTTTATAAGGGTGAGCTTTGATTCACATTAAATTGTATTTCTGTTAAAGTTTATCCTGTCTGCTCATACATCAATTGAAACTGTCTATAATTTCTAGAAGTCTTATGGTTATCAAGTATTCCAGCATTGAACTTAAGTAGCCAGCCTGATTTCTCAGGCTCATCTAGAATGCTTCCATACAGAGCATTCTTTGGTATCATGTGAAGAGCCTGACACTCATAGAATCATAGAATAGTTTGGGTTGGAAGGGACCTTTAAAGGCCATCAAGACCAACCCCCCTGCAATGAGCAGGGACATCTTCAATTAGATCAGGTTGCTCGGAGCCCCATCCAACCTGGGCTTGAACGTTTCCAGGGATGGGGCACCTACCACCTCTCTGGGTAACCTGTGACAGGGTTTCACCACCCTCACTGTAAAAACTTTCTTCCTTATATCTAGTCTGAATCTCCCCTCTTTTAGTTTAAAAGCATTACCCCTTGTCCTATCACAACAGGTAAAAACTGTTAAAAAGTTTATCCCCATCTTTCTTATAAGCCCCCTTAAATACTGAAAGGCCGCAATAAAGTCTCCCCAGACCCTCCTCTTCTCCAGGTTGACCAACCCCAACTCTCTCAGCCTGTCTTCATAGGAGAGGTGTTCC
>RSEF01000002.1:1428750-1449001 GCA_003993805.1 Himantopus leucocephalus | reverse complement strand
GTGGTATCAGCAGCACTCGCAGCAATGACTCTAACAGAGCGAAGTAATTTAGGTCTCAATTTCATACAAATCCTTTCTCAAACTAATTTCTGAATTTGAATCATTTCTTTCAACAACAACAAAGTGAAGTTATATTCTTGGGATTCTCCAACAATCAGTAACGGAGAAACACAGGAAATAATAACAAAATTACTTTAAAAAAAAGCACATACATTTGCAACCCCCCCCGCTTTTGGCCAATGACCACACCCAGCACAACCTGGAGTTCATCCTGTATCTATTTGTTTAAATAGCTAAAGAACAATGAGATGTTTCTGGACATTCCTGCAATTGCATTCTATCCATCAGCTCTGGCAGCTGCTTGGCAACTCTTTACTTGGCCTCCAAAGTAAACCCACCCTCTGAAGAAAACACTGCAAACCTCTACAGCCAGCCTGTTTGCCTGCAAAGTGATTAATTTTAAGCGTCTTGAAACCAAAGCCAGTGTGCTGATAACATGAAGCAAACAGAGGCAGCAGTGTGTTGAACAGCTCGGAACGAACCGTTCCTGCTTTGCAAGCCAGGCTGATATTCTCACCACGCATTAAGCTTTCCAAGGGATGGAAAATGAGCACCCCAGGCAGGTTTGGAAGGCTTGAGAGGAGATCTTCCTCGTTATCCACCTCTTCATCTCTGTGGTTGTGGAGACATCCTTTGATAAACATACATTAAAGCTCTTCATGTTGCTCAAGTCTGAGATCAATCTCTCTGTTTGCTGAAATTCAGGGGTTTACCTCTCTGAGACATCCCTGAAAATTCCTTCCATTATTCTATTGATAAAGCAGGAATATTTCCTATAATAATGTATACTGATAAGACACGAAGGCTGAGATGAAGAGGACTCTTATGAAACCCAGTTAAGAAACACTTGGGTTATCTCTACCAGATGTTATTAAACTCACCACAGGAATTACTGGCTTAGATATGCTGGCCTGTGTCAGGAAGCATTCAAGCCACATGATTAACAGTCTTTTTTAGCTTTTAAATCCACATATCCTTGCAGCTATTGAACTTGCTAACTCTTTCTCTGGAATTCATGCGACAGTATCCATTTCTACCATCTTTTCAGAAAAGTGTTTGCAAAGAAAAGCTTAAAAGCATCAAGAAAAGATTCCCTTTTCCTTTAATAATTTTTGAGTCAATATTGCTATCTGGAGGGATCTGCCTTAGGATTTATGAGTTATATGAAAAGTTACCCTACTTACCTACCATGTACACTTTTATCCCATGCTCGTCCCGTAATTTCTGGACATGCCCAGTTGTAGCCAAGGAAAACTTAATTAATCTTGACTTAAGTCAAGGTAAACAATTTAAACTATTTTATAATGCTCTCTGGGGCTCAAAAAAAAGCAAACAAGCTTCACTAATGGAATACATGATTTCATTCCACAAGCTGTTGCTGAGGTTTCTTCAATTTGGTTGAACATCTGTAATGATTTTACAAAAAAAAGCAATAAATATTGTTTGTAGCTGAAGGGCTTGATTTCATGTCCCGTCTGATTTTTCCTGACAGTCCTCAAGATGCTCCTAGGAATGCCCTGGTCTGCTTTCTTTTTTTTCTCCCCACCCTTTCCTTCATGCATAGCAAAGTGTCCTGAGGAATCATGACAGACAGGGAATGGAGGTGTCACCTGCTTTAACAAAGCGTGCTCACAGCATGCTATACATAACATCAGAGGCATGCGTGGGATGGTATATCTATGGTCCCTCTAAAATGCTGAGTTCCTCTTGCCTAAGTGTTTTTTGAAGGAGACCAAGATGATGTATTCTTGCAACCACCTTCCAGCATGCACCTGTGTTTACTTAACTTCAAAATTAAGTCTGTGCTGAATGTCGCTGGATAAGGTGTTATCCTCCAAAAGCTGGTTAAACTCTTTATTCCCCTTAGAAAAACACCAAAAATAAGTTGTTAAAGACAAATCCTGAATACGTTTCAGAGCTTCCTGAAGGTAATCTAAGCGGGTGGCTTACAGTTCACTGAACTATCACACGTTCGCTGCTCCCGTAGCCTGGAAAGATTTCCAAGAGATACAAACCAGAGAGGCAGGACCCAGCAAGAAGGTGTCAGAGAGCTCAGCGGGACTGCTTACATTGCTGCCAAGACCCAGGCATGACCAAAGGCAAGCGAGTGACCTGAGAAAAGCGCTCACATTGAGATCGACGAGCGAGGGCCAGAGCCTGGCTATGAACAGCAACTTTAAAAGCCTTCAAGGAGTTTTGCCGGCATTTGTTGATGCCATTGAGAATTCAACCACGGCTCACAACTTTGTCTTTCTTATGTAGCAAATGACCGCAACCTGTCTGTGTTTTGTCTTGAACCTCAAAAGCACAATGTTCATCCCATTAAATTACCCAGCACAGGGCCATGACTCTTAGATAGACCAGAATTCAGCTTCTGAGGGGCTTCAAGGAAAAAGTATTATCTACTGAGCTGTACAGTTCTGGGCAGCAAAAGCCAGTGACGCTGAATTGCAGTGCTCAGGAAACCATGCCTTTAGGAAGCTGAGAAAAATTCCCCTTAAAATGCCTGAACAGTTTTAACATTTACCATACACAATATCAAGATCATCAGAATAATAGCTGCAAACTGCGCTTCCGTGTAAAATCTTTCAAGGGAAAAGAAACACCGGGATTTGACTTGTTCTCTTTTCACCAGATATGGGAAGGAGAATTATTTTAGGGCAGAGTTACATTTTTTTTGTTTTGGATAAAAGTCCATGTTCTGTTAGTCATCACAAAGGAAATGTGGCGTAAATCATTCATGCTCAGCCAAGTTTTACATTTATTTGCTCTGCCTGAATTTGAGTCCTTTGTTATTCACATAAATATAGAAGTCTATAAGGGTCACTCAAAACCAAGCAAGAGCGATACATTAGTATATCCTCAACACTGCGAAGTCTCAGCCTATGAGGCCTTTTAGTTTTCTTCTTCATGTTCATTCATCTGTTTGGTTACTTCGTAGCAACAATTTACTGTCCCTTATTTCTTCATTATTCTTTCAGTTCAGCCATGGTTTTCTATTCATTTCTCTTCTTCATATTTGATTGATGTTCTGAAATGTTAAAGTTGCAAAATTTATTTTTTAATGAAAAAATCTTTAGAAATTATGGAATTCAAAATAATCAGAAAATACTATCCTGCTGGTGCACATATGCTCCACTTCCAAGCACTGTTATTTATTCATTTTGGTAAAACCTTTGATTTGAAAAGACTGTTTATCATGATAGTTCTGACAGGTGACACCTGCCTTTTTTTGTTTGTTTGTTTGGGGATTTTCTTTTAGATGAATTTAGTGATGCTTTAGAAATGTAAATGTAAAAGTTGTCTATGAAAACGTAAGATGAAACTGTAATAAGAAATGTCCTGCTTCTGTGCCACTCCCCTATCCTGGATGAAATATCAAACCTACCATTGATTTTGTGTTTCCTTTGCTTCGTAACTGTGTCCAGGCTATAAAACCACACAATTCTAAAACATCAAGAAACTATTCAGCCTTAGCTGAAGAAAAGTTTTCTTTTTTTTTTTTTTTGGGGGGGGGGGGNNGAGGGAACAGAAAACGTGTATGTGTTCCCACCATGCGCTGTGAACTTCAAGTGTCACAGTAACGGGCAATTGCTCAGAAACAGTTCACACATTCATTACAGCCCATAAAAGCAACGTGCTGATCCCATCCCTTGTTTGCTGTGAGCAGTGAATGCCAGCGCAGTAGCGTTGGTGTCTGATGTACCAGACCAAAACATCCCTTGGCAGAATAATTACCCTGTGCTGAGATCTGTGCTACCACGGCTGCTTCACGTCCAGAATGAGAGCTGGCTTGGTTGAAGGTACGAGCTATACTGGGTGTGCAGGGTGTAAATGTGTGCCATGACACCAGATGTGGCTCGTTTGCAGTGCACAGTAAGGCTTTAGAGTTAAATTTCCATTTACTCATTGCAAACAGGGGTTTATTCATGTAGGGAAGGTGTTTGTTTGGAAGAAGGTTTAAGCAATCAGCGTTTCATAGCAGGCAGTGAAGGTCCGCACGACCGCAGCATTAGAAAGGTGAGGTTTGGGATTCCTAAAATCTGAAGATTGATGTATAGTGGAAAGTGGGAAAAGAAAGAGAATGGGAAAGAAGTTCATCTTGCAAGTTGCCCACATATCACTCCCTGAGTTAAATACATTCGTCCTCCCTGTTCATGGGTGCATAGTCTTTTCCCTCTGTCCCCACAGAGATGTCAGAAGCTCCTATAACCCTTCCGCTTAGCAAAGCCCCTGAAACAGGCTGCTATCATTTATCATCGTCCTCCTCTGCAAAACAAACCCTCCATCCATGTGTTCCACCGTACATCAACAAAACCGATAATAAAGACGCCAAGAAATGTTATTCTCTGTATTTTTTTCTTCCTGTTTCGCACAGCTTCTGTGAAAACACATGACAGGTGGTTTGAATAAAACATCCTACATGCTTTCTTTTTTTTTTCATCAAAAGGGTGCCAAAGAATGGCTTGTCTGTTGCATCCCTCTTGCAATGTCTTTACTGGGACAGAGGCATTTTCGGAAGCAACAGTGCTCCCAAGCATTTCTGGGTGGGTGGCCTGAAGAGCATGTGTGTGCAGATAGACATATCAGACTGTTCTGATGCCCTGCAAGCCAATACATTCTCTAGAAGCCAACCAGGGCTACCAGGGATTTATTACAATTGAGCCTTGGCCAGTGGGTGTCACTAAAAAGTAGCTGTAAGGGAAATAAAAATAAAAAAACCCAACAAAATGCAACAGAAAAAAGCATGGGGGCAAGACAACCTGAATATTACAAAAGCATTTCAGGACTTATTTTTGGCCCCAAGCCTTGTTTTGAGTCCTTCCTTTGGTCAAACAATGGCAATGAGATCAGAGCCAGGCATCTAGTGCCCGCTAATTACTATCTGGACTGACGCTTGCAGTGAATAGCTGGTAGGAGGCCCGGATAGGATGGGAAATGATTTTGCTGAAGTATCCCGCGTGGATTCCCTGGTGGTGGTGGCATGTTTCTTTATGGGCTTCCTACGTTGCTTTCCCTCACGCAGTGGGGGAACGCCAGCCAGGTGACTCACTGAGATTCTGCCCCATGTTTACTGCAACAGCCCTCTCCACAGGGACTTGCTCACTGCGTGGAGCCTGATTTTCCCAACATCTCAAAGGGCTAATTTTAAATTAACAAAAGCTTTGGAAGGCAGGGAGAAGGGAAGGGGGAGGGGGATTTCTTGCAGGAGGAAAGAGATGGCAGAAATAGACTCCTTCCTTTTTCCTTTCTCTTGTCCAAGATAAGGAAACATCACAGCTAAAGGCAATTTAAAAACAACTTAAAAGGCAGATAAATTTAGTCACAAGTATTCCACTGGGTGGACAATTGAGATACAGAACAAGTCTTCAACCAGAAGGTTTTTAAGAAAAACTACCAGTGGCCAATGCAAACGGGCAAAAATCTAGGAAATGCTGTTCCTATTAAAATTACCATAGGACCAGGTCATAAACCTCTCTAGAGGAAAGGTAGTCCAGTAGTTAACACAATGGACTTTGATTTATGCGTTCCACCCAGGTCTCCTGGTCCAATCCAGGCTTCCTCGTTAACTTCGACAGAGTCACTGCAGCTTTTCTGTGTCTTAGCTCTCCACTTAATGATATTAACCTGAAGATGGCTAAGACCAACGTGTGAAAGGCTATGAGCTTTGCTGAAGTTATCATTGTATCAACGAGAAGTTGCACTCAGTTCTTAAGCGGCCTCTACTCTGTACCTTGTACTCTGCAAAAAAACAAGGCTGGAGAATTTCACTGGGGGGCTCAGATACTCCTGTGACTTTCCAATTCATGGTCCCAATTTCTAACTGATACATAAAGAATAAAGCATGTGAGCCCTGCAAACTGGTCCTGAGATTTGCTTCCTGAGCATATGAAGGCAATGCCGTTCTTTCACTGGAAGGCTGGAAGCCAACTCATCCATCCACAGAAAAGGGAAGCTGAATTGGTGTGGACAGGCATATGATGAGCATAAACGTATAATCTTCATAAAACCTAAGAGGAGATCTCCTCTATCACATGAAAGAGTTCACGTTCCAGTTCTACTAAGACTCAAACTCTTTCAAACGTTTAAAAGGGTGAAGAAACTCATAATTCAGGGAGACAAAAACCAAAGGTGATGAGTGAATCTCGCAGGCACTACTACACTCTGATGGTCCTGTCAAGAAATTGAAGGCACTTATAGCTCTGAGGCAGGAAGATGCCATCAGAAAATGACACTGGCAGCTACTCAGTAGAAGTAGAGGTTCTGCAAGGAACCAAACCTAATATAGTCGCAGTCCAGGTTTAATACAAGCATTGCAGTAAAGCCCCCTCCTTTTATATCATGTCAACTGTCTTTTTGCTACTCTTATTGACTTTTTTCTCAGTGGTCTTTGGGTTATAAGGATTTTGAGCCAACTTCTGAAGCTTGATGGGCCAACAAAGTTATTCTATCCTTTATTGTGGTGAACATGTATCAACCACAGGTCAGCACTAGCTTGGGGATATTTGTATAATGCTCGGCTGCACTAAGTAAACATGTCTTTAACCTCTCTGTACCATCTGGAAAATTATAATATTTCTTTGATTTTTTTCCCTTTTAATTTTCTTTCCTGTTGAGATTACAAGTACTAAAAGGCAAGCCCTTTCTCTTATTACACAAGGTTACATGAACACAAGTATGACAAGCAGGTCAGGACCTGTTCCTTGGCCCTGAAGGCAAGTGGTGTGATTCATCTCATGGCCATATGGCTAAACTTTCTTCCATGTGAAAAAAAGCACGGCCTCACCCATACTGCCTACTGGGAACAGTCTTTGACCTGTGGTATTACTTCAACCATCTCTGAGCATTGTCTGGCAAAGAGAAAAATTGCATGGAGCAAAACTGTTTCAGGGAAGGTACTAACAGTTGGTCACTATGGAAGGTTGCTGGTCCAGCCCTGGTCTTCTTTACTTTAACAGTATAGACCCAATTTAAGTGTACAGTGCCCAAGACACAAGGTTGCTTGGGGCCTATAGGTATTACAATAGACCAAAAAAACCCCATATTTTTCCAATTCACTTTTTGATTTGGCTTCTATTAATTCAAATCACTAGTCATGAGCACCTCCCTGAAGGAAAATACCAACTGGAAGGCAGCATGCAGTCTTTACAGAATCACTCCTCCAGCAGAGGTTTTTGTGCATTTCTGGCCATTCTCTGCCGATTTTTCAGCTCTGGCAAATCAGCACAATATGTTACACCAGTGTGTGAGAGGAAAATGCCATTAAAGAACATGACTCTCTTGACAGAGCGGTGGAGGTGTGTATTGCTTGGCTTGGCTATGGTGCACTCCGTTTGTGTCTTTGAAACACATGACTGTGAAAGCAACATCGCTGAGATAATCCTTCCCAAGTGTAGCAAGAAGGAATTGCTGGTGCCACAGAGCAAAAAAGATTTCCAAAGCTTGACTCTAATTTCCTGATTTTTAAAAAGAAATTGCTCATCTGCAGCTAATCATGTTTGCTCCTTTCATTGTCTCCAAAAGCAACATTTTCCAAGGTGCTTTTAATGAACTGAACAGCCTCTTAAAGGCTCACGAGAGACACAGAGATTGTCAGAGACAAATCGCTTTATTCGATTATGCTTCACAAGATCTGGGTACATTCTTAACAGAAAAGAACACACCAAAGATTGATCCTCCTCCCACTTAAATCAGTTGGGCTTTTTATCTAAGACAGGATCAGATCCAGAACATATTAATTAGAAATATGTTCTGACGAATGTTGCTATGTAGTGTGAGGTGTGTAACCAGAAAAGCGGATTAGGTTGCAGGAGAGACATAGCTGGAGTTGACTTCCAAAGGGAAAAAGGCCAGGAGAGGTCAAGGTGGTAGGTTTCAAAATGGAGGGCTCAGCAAGGAGCAAGAAGGGGCATCCACAAAACCTCAGCCTCACCTCTCGTGGGGGCCTGGACCTTTTTGACTTGTAGGACATAGTGCTGTAACCCCACCTACATTCCCAATAGCATTGCCAATAGATAAAGACATTTATTTATAATGAACTATTTCATGTGCCTTGGCAGAAAAGCACATAGTTGCTGAACAGTTGGGAAAGTGTTTTGTCAGAGACAGTCTGGCTGAAGGCTTGCTGAAAACACTGTTTGCTAGAGCTCTGTTGGGCTACATTTCTCCTTTACAATCTGCTCTTCTTTTGCTGTTTTGTATTCTTTAATTAGTATTTTTAATCTGTCTAAAAGAGCACTCTTCCCTAAACACAGAGGAAATTTTCAAAGTTCTTAATTTAGTAATTAAGCAGCAAATTCTTGCAATTACCCATAGGTAACAGGGTCTTGATAGCAGGAAATTTCATCAACTCTTTTGACAGAAATCACAACAAGAAACCTTCTGCACTTCTGGGTGCAGTCTGTGGTTTGTCTGTCAACATATCTCCCACTTTCACTCTCTCCCTCTTTCTGGAAGCCAAATATCGCATAAGATTTGAGCATAGAATTTGAATCGCTTTAACATGAACTGAAACGTTGTCAAAAGTTTATTCACAAGGTATAGATTCAGTCCCAGTGAAAAATAGACTTTCCTTTCTGATTTATCCTTTTGGTGATAAACCGCTTTTGAACAAATGAAAAAACACTCCAGTTTTCATCTGTACCCTTCCTGACAAGTGAAAAATTGACGGACTCGGTGAAATAATGTTTTCTCTTGCATGTTTTCTTTCTTTGGTACAACTGAGATTTGGCTAGGACAGAACATCAATCTGCCAGAATTATGCGGAAGGCGTAGGATTCATGGTATTTCAGACCCAGTCAACACAATTAAGCAAGCTTTGTTCTATTTTAAATTCAGAGAACATGTCCATCACCTTAGAAGTAATTTCCAGAAAGTTTTGTTTGTTTTGTTTTGTTTTGTTCTTAAACCATGTTAGTTCCAGGCTGATTTCCAGAACATTTAAATTTCAAACCCAAATAAGAACTTCTAAGGAATTATCTGACCTGAACATCCAGGTCTTTGAGAAGACTTACCTGTTGAGAACAGACAGATGTTCTCTGCACACAGAGTTCTGTTCAGCTTCAGGACTCCCTGCAAGGTCGTCTTCTGCCACTGCAGGATTCATATTTTCAGCAGTATCTAGACTCTCTAGAGCAAAAAGCTTCAACAACTGTGACCAAGCTTGTTAGGAAAATGAAAAATAAAATCTTGAAAGCTCTCCAGTGTTCCAACGGTGCTGATCTATGCTGATGTAAAAAAATCTCAGATGACTACATTAAAAAATAGGGGCCATTACTTTACCTTTGTTTTTCTATTTGATTGTAAACTCATTCAAACAATATCAGGTTAAATCTAACTCAGCCTTTTCAGAGCGATAATAACCCCAAAGCAAATTACATCCTCAGTTTGCTGACAGGAGTCTTAAGGGTCAGAACTCTAAATTCCATCACTTTGGTGTAGTGCCAGGGATTTTGGGAAGAAAAAAAAAAATCAAAATCAAATAAGCTTCATATGCATCTTAACAGATGCAAATAATTTTAATAAAACCAAACTGTTGCCTAGGACTATGTGCACCCTAGAGTCTCATCCGTGTTTTATTCTGACATGTAAAATAAAACCTAATGAGAAGTTACCATAGATTTATGAGAAGAGAAAGGAGAACATTATTTTTATTTCATTTCTAAGTTGTTGTGGAGCCAGCAAGGGATAAGAATGATTTGTGCCAGATACTATGATGTACAGTTTAGACTGTGGTTATGGAATACTGGTTATTATATAATACCAGCAGAAAGACATGGAAAATGAATAATTACAAGGCATCTTCTGGGCTTGCTGTACCCTGAGTTTCCAGAAGATTTTTTGTAACCATAATGAATTTAACCATTATTTACCTACTAACCCTTAATGCTTCAAAATTACAAAGCAAGGTTCCACATTTTCATTATCATATATCTCAAGTGAGATGCTTATATATATGGGTAGGTAAATGTTCAGGAAGAAAAAGGTTTCTGAAAATCAGATCACTTTTCCTGAGATGTTTGATTTTGGAATAAAGAAACAAAATCAAGCAGCCCAATTTTGATGGTGTTTTTTTTTTTCTTGCTGCTGATTTAACACTAGTATGGACTCTTCTTTGATATCTGTCATGCAGCAGAAACATAGAATCATAGAATTGTCTAGGTTGGAAGGGACCTTTAAGATCATCGAGTCCAACCATAAAACTGTGGGGAAACATGAAAATATACAAGAGCAGCATAAATGTACATATATATGTATACACATATACATATACAAAGACATGCTTTCCCTTACAGTCTGCCACTGAATGTTTACAATTTAACATGCGGGATTTCCTCAGATATTAGTGTGCTTTAAGAAAACTGTTCAGACAGCCCTGGCGCAATTTGCTGTAGGTGGCAGAAATAAGTGAATTCTGTGAAATTTTTTGCACACCTAAGTTGTTAGTAGGGGAAAAGGCGGGACTTTGGGATTCAAAGCATGGAAGCCAATCGCTTGGACTCCATTATCTGGCAACAAGCCCTTATTGCTTACAATCATTAGAGGGGAATGTGAAATCTGAATCATTTTTGTGGAAATAATAACTCTCTGGATATTATTGGAGGGATAAGGCAACTATACCACAAGTTAGACACCTCAATCAGATGTTTAAATGGAAATGGGATCAGTCTGGCCCATTATTTCTAAGCACGAAGGCAGAAAGCGAGGAAGTCCTGTCAGTATAACAACAGCCCCTATAGCTCTTCATCATCTTGAGAGCTCTAAAATTGTGAAACCCATTTAAAAATGTCATTAATTTTCCAGAAATGCCTTTAAAAAGGGGGGAGCTGGGATGTCTTGGGGATTCTGGTATTAAAGTGAACCGTGTGTGACAGATTTCGGTTGTCTTCTCAGATGTTCTTGTTCTTACAGAATAAGCCTAGGGAGAGGTTGATTAAATGCAGCAGACACAGAGTAATGATTCTTTTTGCTCCTTGGCATGAGAAGTCTCCAGGATTATCCACTCCATGCAGCTTCCCTACAAGGAGAGGAGGAGAGCGTGCGGTGCGCTCTATAAATTGCTTCCCAGGGAATGTTAAGTGAGAATTTAGGCGGTAATGATTCTCTCGTGCCTCCTTGGGCAGGGAAAGGTCCCATTTGCTCTGGCCCAGGCTAATTTTTCAGCACGTTTGCCGAGGTAGCAGCACTGCTTTTTTCACATCGCTATTTTCTGTTGCATCAGTGATTTGGTTGTTTCAGTTCCAAGTTTTCTTGATGTTTTCTTTTCTTTTCTTTTTTTTCCTACAAACTTTGGTAAACAGTCCTTCATCGGTCAGGTCCTGACTGATTATTTTCACCTGGCTGATGGCTCGGCATCTTTCCTTCTTTGGTAAAAACTGCATGGATGTAACAATTTATTCCCTGTTGCAAAAGTTTTCATTCTAATTAACTGATAAAAAGAATATCTTGGTGTAGCTTATTCTTTAGTCTCATTTCTATAGTTTTTTTGCATCAAATGAACAGAATTTTTCTGTTTAAATCAAGGCTATATTTTGTCTAGGAAGCTGTAACTGCTTACCCAGTTAATCCATCTGCACGCGGCCATACGATCATTCATGTGGGGAACCATACATACATCATGGACCACGATCCTCAGCTTAGCTCTGACATTGCTGTAGACCTGACTGCAGCTGAACCAGGCTGGCCCAACGGACTAACGCACACATCTCTGAATTCCGTTGGCTTCCACACTATTTCATTTATTTTATGCTTTGGGAGCTACCAAATTAAGAACCCATTCTCAGTTGTGGAGTTTTATTTGTTTCCATCTACCTCAAAGCTGGTTTGGTTTGAGGGGTTTTTTTTAGTGAAACCTTATTCATTTTGAAATCAAATCATACTGATTTCAACAGGAATGGAATTTCACATTTGAAGGCTTTTAATGGTATACTGAAATTTTAAATGGAATTGATTTCCTTCATTCCTTGTCATAATTGGTTTTTTCTTAAAGAAGCATATGGTTAGAGATGCATCAGCCTCATTAAGTGGGTCATTAGAAACGTGTAGGCCTGTAAGGCTCTACTTTTAATTACTCTGCATATCTTCTGCCAATATTGACAGGAGGCATTTAAGATATCATGATGCTGACTGAGAAATATTTAAAGGCAAGCTAGAAGCTCTCTGAATAAATCTCATAGAAATGTTCCATTTCTAATTTTGCAATATCCACTCAAATTCACATGGGAAATTTTTTTGATTTTGTGATGAGATCCTTCATGTTAAAGTACGAAAGTGTCAGTTTTCTTCTCAAACTCCATGTAGTTAAGAAATAGGAAAGGAAAAATAAAACTCCCTCAACAAAGATTTTCCTTGATGTCCTTAAGTATATCAGGACAGAAATAAACATAAGACAACTGGACGGTGGTACTCTATATGCCCTTGATTTGAAGTTATATTCTTTTTTCTCTGAATTTCCCTTCACCTTACTGCAATGATGTGTATTGCTGTTGTCATTATATTTTTTCTTTCATTTTCAAATTACAGAAGTGCAACCAGGAAGTTTTGGTTATTCACTTTCTATTTTGCTTTTTTTTTTTAATTATTTTTACATATAGCACGATTTTCCTAAATGTTCAACACGGACTTGGCTCTCCTTTTGCATATTTACTGTCAGTTTCAGAGCGAAAACAATCAGCACATCACATTTTGTTCATCTATTTATTTTAAATGGGATTCTGAATCAGTAATATGGAACCGCTTAAAAATTTCTGAGATTTTTTTATTTTTCTCACCACCAGCTTAGAGCTCCGGTGCTCTAAGCAAATGCAGTTGTCTTGGAGCTGTTCTGCTTCATGACTTGCTGTGCTCAGGGATCATTAAAAGAGTTTGCCCTTGCTGAACTTCTCAGGTACAAAGGGCTTGATGAACAAAATGATTAATTTTGTGTGCTGTGACTCTGTCCTAGCACAACTGCTTGCTGTTATCTACATATTTCTTCATATTGGCACTCTATTAATTTCAGATGCATTTTCCTTTGCTTGCTTCCCCAAGTTTAATAAACTGGGCCTTTTCATTAAATATTAACAAGTTAATAATAAATTGTAGTGTCCTTTACAACATGGGTGCATTCTGAAGACATGCACAATCTTAAGTGTGGATGCCACATGCTGTTAATTTTGGATAACGCAGCAGTTTTGTACTTCAGGTCTGGAGAATGTTAGGGGCATTCACAGTTCTCACTCCTAATTTACACAAAGGCAACGGCAGCATGGCTGAGTTTATTTGTTATAGTAGCAATCATTTTGGCACATGCTGGCACTGGCACTGAAAGCAGGATAATGTCACCAGGGGCCGTTTCCTACACACTGCACTGGAATTGCTCAAAAATCTCAGCTGGAAAACAGCCTGCTGGGGCCTGAGATCATAAAGGGCTTCTCGTGCGTAAACGACACCGATCCTGATGCTGGAACAAGTAGTTAAACCCTCTGCAAGCTCAGAAAGAGCATGGAGAAAAATCCCAGAAAATTACACTTGATTTTGAAATTTTATTTTTTTTCCACCAGCCTGTGGTCTGCACACAGATGTCACTGGTGATGATCCACTTATAGAAAGGGGGAAGATTAAAAAAAAATAAATATGTACAGTAACAGTTGCAAGGAGAGGGTCCCTTGAAGCATCCTCTGAAGTCACAATCCATCTTGGATGTTGTGCTCCACTTTCAGAAGTGTATTTGTGTTTTCCTAAAGTAGCTGTAAAAGGCAGGTCAGGAGGAGGCATCTGTTCATCTGAGCCTAAAAGATGTGTAGGGTGATGAGTTCAGACATAACATTTCAAGAATAAAATGATAATTGACAGCTTCCACCACAAGAGGAAAACTGCATTTAACAAAATTACGTCATTCAGGTACCAGTCTGTGTTGGGGGTGCTCCAGACCAGACCATCACTTCACACACACACTCGCAGCCCAAGATTACCATATGACTTTCATCAGGGGATGAAAAAGCAAAGGTCTTTCCCTCATTTTGCTCCATTTTTGGTATACAATGGAAAAGAGGCTAGTGCTGCTGTAAACAAAATGCAATTTTACTTTAACCTGAAGGAACTCTTGTTTTTAAACATAGCAGTGATTAAAAGAAACATGATAGCCATGGTTTTGGCACAGGAACTGATAAAATCTTCTGGATAACTACCACTTTGCCTGTCTGCACAGTTTGTTTCTCCAGTTGTTCTCTGTTTTCACACTCAAAATTTTTGTATGATTTGCAGACACTTAGCACAATAACTGGCCATGAGTATAAAAGCCTTCCTAGGAAACCACGATCGAGATGTGTTTATCAGCTTGTTTGTTCAAAAAAAGTCCTTTATTTTCAAAATCCTTAGCCATAAACTGAAAAGCACAAACCACAGATGAAAATAAAGGTCATGCACTGGTAAACGACGGGTAAGCACATCTGAGCATAAAACATTTCTGAACATGAAGAACAGAAGAAGAGAGTAGATGTGCATTTAATGTAAGACCACGGGCAGTGGCTTCACTTTGCATTTTGATCACAGACTAAAGTTATCCATGATATAAATTGAATCTGTCTAGACATTGAATGTTTTCTGGTAAGGAGAATCTTTTTATATTACATGCCATTAAAAAGCACAGGAAAGCAGAACCCAGTATTAGTCAGAGCTTCACTGGGGTGCCATGGAGTTAAGAATCAATAATAAAATTCTAGTTCAGGCACCTGACATTTAATTTTGGATTTCTGATTAATATTGGATGTGAGGCATAACATATGGTATGGCATTTCATAACTGTTCACCTTTATTATAGAAAAGCTGCTTGGAAATATTGAATCAGAAACCCATTGGTCCATTGCACAGAAGTCAGATCTGTAGAGACATTGAGAAAAAAATCAGCTGAATTGTTTAGTGAGCAAGAAGTCAGAGAGATGACCCCATGGAGGGGGAAATTTGAAACCTCCTCAGACCAACAGCAGTGGTGATGTGGCTTTCATGTATGCCTACAGTGAGACTGGACCAGAGGAGATTTCCCCAAGGTGCTGAACTCAACACACTTTGTCCTACAACCTCTTTCAGGAACTTTTGTCAATGAAGGAACAAGTTTCCATCCCACAGATTCAGAGCACAGAAAGGCCTCAGCGGGTTGCAGGTGTCCAGTAGCACTGTTAAAAGTCCCCAAAAGTATTAACATCAAAATTATTTCCTTTTTCTAATAGCTTAAGATATGCATCCAAAAGTTTGGTGTCTCCCTTGGTGGCTTACGTCATGTCATGTGACTAAAAACTAATCACCATAAACACCAAGGTTCAGTGAGGATCCTTGGACAATCACTGGGGAGGCCACAGGTCAGGACGACGCATGTTAGAGGCAGTCGAACCCAAGAGCCCGGTGGACATGAGGCTGCCACAGCTCCGTGTCCCCAGGCTCAGCCAGCTGTGAGGTTCTGCATGCATTCCCAACAGACGTGTGCACACACTCACCATCTCTCCAGTAGCTACTCCAGACCTCCAAACCCCACAGTAGCCAACTTGATCACCCTCTGGTCCCTCCAGTACTTGGCCCCAGGGCCATTTTCTCTCCCATGCCCGGCTCCAAGACCTCTTACCCGTCTCACCAGCTAGTCTGGTTTGAAGTTTGCTGACAAATTAGGTATACCCACGTGCACACGCACAGAGGTTTGCGGTTCCTTAGGGAAACACTTATACACCCTGGGATCTCCAGTTCCTGGCCCCACAGACACACGAGCCCTGTAAGCCACGGCCCCTTCTCCGGCTGCTGCACTCAGACCCCATACACACACGTGCACGCAGCATTGGGAACCCCTCGTCCAGGAAAATGTTTGGAAATTGAGTTTAATAAGGAGACAGGACAGACTGAGCTGAGCAAGGACAGAGCATGGCCAGCCCTGGTTTATACATGTTCAGCTGCTTTTATCCCCTTATCCCTCTGTTTTCCCACACTTGCTCCTCCCCAAGCCACGTTGATTGGTCCTTCCCCCAAACATCCTATAATAAGTCACTCTCACATCCTATAATAACTCACAATTCCCATAAAAACATCCCACAATAAGTTTTACACAGTCCTCAAATGCTCCTCCTTTGCAACCCTCTATGAGTCCTGTTCCTGTGAAGGCAGTAAACCCCACAGCTTTCATGGCCGCCTGGGAAGCGTGTCTTGGGCCAAGCCAAGCCATCTCGGTGGGTCTCAGCCCTGACCACGGGCTGATCACCCTCCCTGGGTAGTCCCAGGAGCACTGGAGTCAAAGTACTCCATTGGCACGAATTACGTTACTGGGGTTCCTCCACCTATTGTAGCTCTTCAACTCCTCGATGACCCTTTGTGTTTATGGTGATTAGCTCTAAATTACACATGCTAGCAGATTAGGCAAGCATCCTGCCTGCTGCCTAGTTTACTGCTCTTCTGGCCAGCCCTGGCATGGTACCTAGCATGATTTGCCTGCCTGCTGATCCAAAAATATCATGCTCTGCTGCTTCCCATTTGCCCAGGCTGCATGAAGTTCCCAAGGTCTGGGGAACCCTGTCTGGCCAACATCTCGTCGTGCTCTCTTCCTTTCAGCCACCCTATATCAATCACCAGCTTCTCCTCACCCACATCTGTGAAGGTTTTGAGGTCCTATAAAATCTTCCTGGTGTACAACTTCTGTCTCATTTGTTATTGTGTGCCTTTCCCTTTGGCTCCTTCCCTCCAATTCAGACACTGGTCTTTCCTCCGGGTTTCCTTCTCATTCACTCTGAGTCAAAGATGTGTGATGCCTGCAAATGCCCCATTCACATCCCTAATCAAAACTCCTTTTCCCTGGAAGACTTATCAAATCAGCTAATGAAGCATCTTCTCCACCCAACTGTGAGATATAAGGGCAAGAATGAAGAGATCGGTGAAAAGCAGCAGTAACTGCTTTATCAAGCAGATACTCTAGATTTTGCAAAGACATCTATTTTGAAGGAGGGTCCACATGAAACATTTTCCCTTTCCCAAACCTGGTAACAAACATGCGGGTACATAATCTCTGCCTTCCAGACACATTCCAGCAGCCACAGAATCTGCGCGACCCTTCTGCTGCCCCCAGGACCGACCACAATTGGGGCAAGGCAAAGAAAAAGCTCCACCTCCCAGAGCCATGTATCATAAAATTTAGCAGCACCCCAATGTACATGCCCTGAAACTAATACTTCGAAGACCCCAATAAGAACAAATTTTTCATTTTCTCTCTTTGTTTTACCAGCCATTGTAAAATGCATACTTTTTTCCGTACCCTTTGATGCTTTAGTAGAGCAGGGACTGTGCTCTGAAGGTGTGGCGATGGTATAACTCCACTGAAGTCAGAGGATTTACGCAGTCTGAAGACCTGGCCCTATGTTTCACCTTGGCCTTTCCAGCACGCTGATTTAATTTAACCCAAGGCCAGGAATTAAAATAAAAAAACAACAATTCATGCCTGGTTACATTTGTGCTTGTGACCTACGCCTGTCCGAACAGGAGTTGGACAGGACAAAGCACAATGCACTTCCTTGCTTTTATTGCTTTCATTCACTTCATGTCATGCCAAAGAAGGTTGATTTAGGAAGTTCTAGTAATTAACTGCTGATGTTTTTGACTGCTGTTCCCAAGAGACTTACAATGACTTGTAATGGTTGTTCTGTAGGAAACTCTTTCTGGAACGATTGTAGATAACGTATATTCTCTGTTTGGCTTTACTTTTACTTGATTATTTTTTTAAGCAAGGAACATAATTTTTCCTTTAAGCAAAAGTCACCTGTTCCCTGCATCCCGGAAACCTCATAAATCGCCCTTCTCTTCCCAGACCATACTGACATTCTGCTGTCGGAGCCCAGCAAAGAAAGAGGCTTCCTAATTCAGTTACACATTAGACACAGGATAAGTAAAGTGGACAAAACAAGCAAGGAGAGAGTAAAAATTAATGCGATCTTTATACCGTAAGTTATGGAGTGCCTTTCATTACTCTTAGCAGTTAAGAAAACCCAAAAGGAAGAAGCATTGGAGCAATGTGTATTTGGAGAGGACAAGCCGTTAGAAGAATTTAAATCTGGGCTGGTGCAATTACAGGAGGCTCGAACAGGTCCTAACGTGGTCTCATGGCTGTTTAGTCTCTCACTCTTCAGGATGTTTCCTTGTATTTTTAACTCACTGTTCTGTTAAAAATTAGTGGATGCCTTGGCACTGTTGCATAAAACCTAACAAATTCCACCCAAAATTAAAAACAATATAATAGTTATCACTCTAATTCCTCTTTCTGTGCCCTTTGCTATCACACACACATGTATTTCTCAAAGCATATAGCATGCAGCCATTAGACACCTATTTTATCTCTTAGATGACAAAACAGTTGGGTATCTATACCTATAGTTATATCTCATACCTAAAAAAAAAGCCTGATTTTCAGATTTTCACCTACTATGTTCATCTGTTACTGACATTGAAAACTCCTGAAAAATAACACCCAGCAGAGCAGAGCAGATCCCACTGTGTGTGCGTTGTATTTGTCGGGTTTGCAAACTGGAATCGTAACTTTAATAAAACCGGATTGTTTCTTACCGAACTGACTTGACCAGGAGCGACTCAGGAAGGATATCGTGCGTGATAGGAATCCAGCCCTGAGAAGGATGTCACTCATAATAAAACTGTGCTGTATTGAAGTGCTCGTAAAAAAACAGCTTTCTTCACACGCCATTGCAAAGCATTACTCGTTTGTCACACTATCTCGGACTGACATTTACCAGCCGCAATTTGCTATTGTGATGCTTTTCCCTTTTACTGCTACTAACCAAATGCAAACAGCATACGAGAGCAGATTTGAAATCATATCAACAATGTGTTACAGCCACTTAAAAACAGGAATAGGGAGATGTATCACAGGCAATAAGACATAAAGGCACAAACTGTGAACCTTTTTCTGAGCCAAAATGTAATACCGTGCAAGACAGCTATCCTCCATGTGAGATAAATAAAAATATGGAGCACACTGAAAACAGTATTTAGCCAATTTGCACTTGGCGTGAGTTCGGCCCTTCGTATGTTCTTCTCCTGAAGAGGTATTTAAAAGATGGGCAGACGTGGTGCTGAGGGACATGGTTTAGTGGTGGACTTGGCAGTGTTCAGTTGATGGTTGTGCTCAATGATCCTAAAGGTCCCTTCCAACCTAGATGATTCTATGATTCAATAAAGAAAATGAAGTGTAGGCCTAAAACTGCATCACAAAGAAGAAAAAAATCTGAGTAACACAAAAATCAGTGATTCATCATGTCTCATACCTGTAAAGTAAAATGATTGGTAGCCTCTTCCGTGTTGAATGTTTAAGGTGGATTTTTTCTTTTTACTTGGGTTACTAAAATTAACTTACACTTACAACTTCCACCCTAACTTATGGTGATGCCTTTTTAACATTTAGGATTTAATCCCTACCAAAACCTTACTAATGTGACCTATGTCACACGCACAGCTGACTGAGTAGCTGTGATCTTCAGATGGGGTTTTGACTTCTTTTTGGAAATAGCTGTGCAGAAAGCCGGATATCCTCAGGGGAACTGTGCCACACAGATCAGCACAGGTGGAAAGAGGGGACCACTCCCTTCCTTAGCCAGGAGCTATATTTTTCCATGCTCCCTGCAGCAATGATCCAGAATTCAAGGTCTGGAGACCTTGGCTCATATCCACACCACTTAGCAAACCAAGTACATCTCAGCAGAAGGTATGTTTGCGGAATGTAGCTTTTAACCTCGTATTCTTTGTGTATTGTACAGAGAGGAGCTGAACAGATTTATCTTTTTTTTTGGTTACACATTCTTCGCTAGTGTTTTGTCAATTAATAAATATTTGCTGAATTCCAGTGCACAGAGTATTTTTACAAATGCCCAGAATATTTCTTAGATTAATTTGGAAGTCCTTGCCAAATGATAAGACAGTGATAAGAAAATAAGCAGAACACCCACACAAGGTACAGATATCTTGGGTGTTTTATCAGGATTTAGGATTCTGACACAATCCTAGTGCTGTTATACAAGAAACCTATGCTTCAAAATTCTCATGTCTAGGACATCTTCGAGGTCTCAACTCTGATACGTCTCCTGTGTGCCCATGTGAGCAACCAAATTTTATCAGGAGCTCCTTCTTCAAACACTGGCAAATTCCTGCTGCTCAATCCTGTGATTTCTTTCACAAGTAG
>RSEF01000002.1:1407774-1428650 GCA_003993805.1 Himantopus leucocephalus | reverse complement strand
CCAACCCAAACTATTCTATGATTCTGTGATCTCTTATATCTTCACTTATATTCTAAGCTAAGGGTAGTGAGAAACTGAGTGCCAGCACATTTACAGACAAACTTGCTATTCAGGAGGTATGATGAGCACAGGTAAAGAAGAGTGGAATCTGAACAGACAATCACTGAAAGAAGAAATACTGCTCATATTTGAAACAGCAACCTTAGGAAGTGATGTTTTATTAATCACCTTTCCAGAACACTTTTGCACATTGGAACAATCTCATCTCAACTGTGCGGAAAAAACTGGTCCCTAGAAGCTGTCTCCAGTATCTGAACTTCTGCAAATTTCACTGCTGTGCAGATCTGTGGGATCTGCAAAGGGGCTGAGGATGGTGCCTAGGGCTCTTGAAGAATCTTCTGAGAAATTCAGTTATAGTCTTCTTAGCAATTATTCAGCTGCTTTTTAAAAACATGAAATCACGGAATCATTTAGGTTGGAAAAAACCTTTAAGATGATCGACTCCAACGGTAAACCTAACACTGCCAAGTCCACCAGTGAACCATGTCCTTAAGTGCCACACCTACATGTCTTTTAAATACCCCCAGGGCCTTTTATCACCGGGCACCTTTCCAGCCACTCTTCGCCAAACCTATAGCGACGTACTGAGTTGAAGGTATGCACCAATGAGATATAAGAATGATTTATTAAAACAGATTGTACAAAAATTCCCTGTATCTTCAGTTGGAGACAACATATTGTAAATGTTAACATAGGTAGGCGCTAACTGTATATGCTAAAAAGGAGAAGCAGTATCTCTCTGAGCAGAACACACTCTGTCATAGAAGTACTCTGTGACATATAACAAAAATCCCAGAATCTCCGCTCAGTCCCTAAACAGCTGAAAAGAGAAGATGAGCAAAATGCAGAGGGTTATTGATTTAAGTACACTAGCTTGTTTTCCTTCTCTGCCTATTAGAAATTTTTACCCCAATGGAAAGGAGTAAAGAACCTTCCTCTGTTTAGGATAGTATGTTGAACTCACTAGCAGGCATTGCCCGCTTATAGCAAGGAACTTCATATTCCTTGTCTACTTTTTGGCAAATGGTTATGAGTAGGAGAAGCAGGGCAAATTCTCAATATAAAGTGGTGCTTGCTATTACCCCCTAAAAGTAATTCTACCCTTTCTTTCTGGCTTTTTTCCCTTTCTTCAAGATTTCCTGAAATGTGACCTTGATTGTAATCTTCCTAATTATAAATGAGATTCCCATTTCAAGGAATTCACCTTCTTGCCAGTGAAAAGCAAACAGCTTTGCTAACCAGCACCAGTGAGATGTGGCTGTGCAGCACTCAGGACCTCATGTTGTATTCTCCAGGTAACCCTGCCTAACCAAAATAGCTTGTTGATATTTCCACAATGGAAATGCCAGTAATATTTAGCATTCTGATCTTCCCATCTGGTACTGTATGCATGGTTTAGATGTATGATCAGTGTTACCTTTTGGATGTAAAGTAATTTCAGTTTCTCTCCAGACCTAACAAAGGATTACTGTACAGCCAGAACTAGAAAAGCGTTTCCCTGGAATGATGAAATTATTTGCATTTTACAGCCTTTTGCAGAATTTCACAGATAACAAAAGATTTACCAGGACACATCCCTGGAAGAGGCTATAGCCACAACAAAAAAGATATCTACCTCTCAGTGCAAGTTTAGTCTTTAAGGAGAAATATACAGATATGCCACTACAGGTTGAACAGCAAGGAGAAAAGTTTATACAAACTCTGTGCACTTTCTCATCCTGGGATCTCAGAGTGCTTTGTAGCTCTGGAGTTTGGAAACATTCCTGATTTACTGATGATGAAAAGACAGATAAGGACATCTGGTTTGGACTGTATGTTACATAGTACAACACAATAGAAAAAACGTGTCTCAATCTCTCTAGTCCTATGCTGAACTATATCATCTGTGTCACTTACAAATAATCTTTTATCTGGGACACACCATGCGGGAACCAGTTGGCAACTACAGTCCTGTAAAGGTTAAGCAGTTATTTGAGATAATATATAATGTGAACACTACAACAGAATGACAGGGATTTTAATTAAAATAAGAGGATAAATAACAGGCAGAAAGACAACTGAATTCACTACCAAATCTTGTGAGATGCTAAAGCCCCCAGCACTCCCACCATACAAACAGCTTTGCCACATGGACTCAGAACATACAACAGCCGTGTATAACTCCTCCTGTCCAAGAACCAGAATGTAGGTGCAAACAAGGAGTACAGACAGCTTAAAGAGTGGACTACAATAAAGTGGCTCCTTAAGATTGAGAAGGAATTTGATTAGATTGCATAAATATATTGAATGAAAGAAAATAAAAGATAAGTAGGATATTATTAGCAAACAGGAATTTAGTGGTCAAGAATATCTTAATGTGGCAATAAGTAGGAGCTTTCTAAGCATCAGAATACTTCTTGTCCAAGTGCCTTCCAGTTAGATAAATACGTAATTACTGTAAGAGCAGCTGTATAATTTGGCATGGTTTTCTGAAAAAATGAGTGTAACAATTCAGAAGATCTTTTGCATGCTTCTGTTTCCAGGTATGCTTACAGGCAGGTAAGAGACTAGACTTTGTTAGCGGATTCCTGCCATCTTATGAAGTAGCTGGTTTTGGAAGCAAGGGTTTCATGCTTCCTCACCCTCTCTGCTCATTTTACTACAGGCATATAGCGTTGAGGAACAGGAGACTTGTACTTTCTGCCTGTAGAAACGATGTGAGAAGATGTGAACGAGAATGGGAGTAGTTAAATATGGTTTACAGTCCTGGGAACATGAACAGGGCAGATGACAATCTTTTCCTTGGAAATCAGTGTCACTTGAAGGATTTACGAGGCTGTATAAAGTAGCACATGCTCACTTTTAACCCTTTCAAGAGCTTATTCTCTAAAATTTCCATATGAAATCCCATTTCCCAATTAATCGCCAAAACTAATTATGGAAATTTGGAAATAGGCACATAGATAATCTTTAATGCCTGAGACCATCATTGTTTGTATTATTGGATTCTTCTTTCTGATGTGATGCTGTTGACACCACCAGAGATGAAATGCAGAGTTACTGAGTTGTACATACCAACCGTTAACCGTATTTCTTCTTCCTGGTTGGCCAAGCCATCATAATAATATAGATCAAATCTCCGCTCTGTTTTCCAGTCACCTAGTAAATCCTTTTCCAAACAAAAAAGCACACTGAAGTGGCTTTCACTGCATACCAACCAAATTGGGTATTTAGGAGTCTTCAAGTAGCAGCCAACCTAAAAGAAAGATACAAAACATTAGAATATCACAGGGGACAAGGGGAGAAACAATTAATTGTAGAAAACATGAGATGTATAAGATGACTTATTTCTTATAGTCTACAAACACAAATGAAGGCTCATTGTATACTGCTGATGAAGCAGACCAGGGTCGCTCTGGTAAATCATGGAACATATAAAGCAAGTATCTGGCCTTGAGTGATAGGCAGGTAACAAAATCGAGCTGTAGTAGCCTTACATCAAAAAGATCATATCCCAGATGATCAGAACCAAAAGAAACCCTACCCTCTGCAATAGCTATAAAACCACAGCAAGTTTAGGTCAGGAATACTACACGAAATCAATAGGAGCTCATGCTCCTATGCAGCAGTACCCAGAAGCCAGGCAAGAGACTTCATAGGTTCTCAGATGACATGAGACACCCCTGTGTGGGCAACTAAACTGAGCCCAACATCTGTTCTTGGATTAAGAATACAATACATTCCCTTCATTTTAGCATCTTCTAGCTTCGCAGTCCAGATGTGTAAAATATTTTCAGCTACTAGAAGAAAGCCATAACAGAAGAACATTTTTTTAATTCATTATTCTTAAAAATGAAATATTCTTAGCTGAAACAGTTGGACTCGATGATCTTAAAGGTCTTTTCCAACCTAAATGATTCTATGATTCTATGAAAAAAATCAATGATTTTTTTACCAGATGCTTTTTCTAAGTCTTTGCTCTCCTTTTGAAAGTTTGAAAGTATAGTTATTTATAAATATCCTACATATTCTGTATGAAATTGCATATAAATGATTTTTATACTTATTACTGATTTGAAGTATTATTCTTAAATCTACCAGCTATTTAAAATGTGGGCTACTACAGCAATTCTCTGGATTTGTGAGTAACTGCTTTTATCTATGTACGTATCCATTTATCAGTTTAATCATTTTTTTCTGCTGCTTCACTCCATAGTCATTAAGGTTCAAGACTGGCAAAGGATTGAGGCTTATTTTATGTATATTTAGGCTCATATCTGTTATTTCTCAGGGAATTTATTTTTTAAGGCAGATATATATATGCTTTAATACCTGGGGGAGTGTATCTGTGGTTTTGAAACTTAATATATGATGATATAAAGTGAGTCATGGAAGTTTCCTGCACCCCCTGAAGTCAGTGAATACCTTGTAGTATTTTCTTCACCTCACACTAATGTGTTCTGAGTCAGACACCATGATTTTAGTCCCTTCAGGAGTAAATAACAGAGTAAAAATTGTGATTAGATTGTTTAATGTAGCAATGAAGTCGTATTTCTCCCAGCTGGGATTTTAATATTCAGCTACAACAGGTATTTATTATTAGCTATATTACTGTCAATGGAAGCTGTATTATAAATTCAACATAATACTGTTTTTTCCTGCCATTGTTTTCTTTTTGTATTTTTGATAAATAGATCAGGGAAACTAAAAACCAAAATAAAACTTTTTGCTCTAAGTGGAATGTTTCTGACTACAGCTCTGCTTATTATTCTTGCAGTAGACAGAATCACTGCTGTGCAGGATGCTGCGTACAACCACCTTTATTTTATCCCCAGTTTTATGTATCCTTTGCTAAACAGATGTTGCACTGCTGGTATGCTACCAATCTGCAAAATAAGGAATGGCAGCCAAGTGTGCAAATATATGTGCATAGAAATATGAGATCAGTTTCTGTCTCCATAATACAGACACATGGATTGAAGAAACTTTGCTAGTTTAGAGGCTCGGGTACTTTTGAAGAGGTTTGCATAGTACCATGGTAAGTAATATAATCTACAGAAATCAACTCTGCCTATTGCTACCTTTATCTTTGCCACTATGGGATTTAAATCATGCTTCAGCATATGCAGTGGGTGCTGGTGGAAACTGGAAGACTTTTAACAGAAAAATTCTCAAACATGTTTTCTAGATATAGATTTGCGGATACAGGTTCTACAGTACAGCCCTCAGTTCTTCACCTTGGGTACCCAGCTGCAAATGTCATCCAATATACTGCTAAAAGGCAGAAGCCAACGTATACGCTGTTGTAATTAAAAGTCTAAAGAGCATCCTAAGTGATAAGGAGTGTGTGGTTTTTTTATTATTGAGATTTAGAATTTATATCTAAAGTCTTATACGAGTACAAAATCAATTATCTTCCCTGACGAGAATTTCTTCAGATGTTAGATAACAAGTCTCTAGCTAATTAAGTAACTGTTCCCTGACTCATTATTTTGCTAATATCTATTTAAAACAGCCTTTTATGCAATAGTTTTGTTTTTTGTGTAAATTCTTGGCTTAAAAGTGCAGAAATTTTTTTACAAGCTTACAAAAATGCTCATAACAGGACTTATCATGAAGGGAAATACGCAGATGCAACAAAAGATGGCAAATTAGAGGGATACGGATTAAAAGATTCAGTCTCACAAACATGCATATTTTAGTTTGCAGATAAATCAAAGCCAAGAAGGAACAGCCAGTCTTCTCCTAAAAATGCGTTCTTCCTACATATGTCTGCTAAAGTAACTTCCGAGCTTCATCAAACAACATTTGACAAAACAAGATTAGAGTGATACAGAACTGTTTCAAAGCACACATCCACTCCAGTTCTTACTCACATGAACAGTCCTATTGAAGTCTGGACAAATTGTTCAGATGAGTAAGGTCTGTAGGAATATTTTCCAAATATATTTAGTTTTCAATTACAATACTTGCAGAAGAAGGCAAGGGCATGAACTTTAAGACAATAAGGAAATTCATGCTGGTCAAATTCTCATCTCCCATAAAAAGGGAATGTTCATTTCAGTTACATCAATTATACAAATTGAGGATTAGCTGCTTCCTTTAACATCAAATTGCATTCCAGGTGTTGACTGGTCCCTACAGGGGTGCTTCTCCCCAAAACTACTTGCCTCTTTATCCCACTGTCATCACTTTCTTAGGGGCTTCTGGTTCTCCAGATACCTCAGGTAATTCCTACAGTAGTAGATTAAACAGGCCCAGGATTTGTTCCCCAGCTTTAAGGTGAAGCGGCATGGAATGGTCTTTATCCATAAGGCTAAAATTTCTTCCTCCCACAAAACACGTTCCTTTGTCTAGACTTCCTGTAAGGAGCTTCCCTCTCCCATTGCATTCCCCAAAACATGTCTAGATTTTTTCTACAAAATAGAATATGGAACCATGCTACTGACAACGTAAGGACAATCCTCATTGTGAGGATACCTTTGCCCACTTCCTCATGCATCAATTCTTGAGTGGACTAAAAGCACGCCCTCGTTTAACTGGTCCAGCTGGTGAGCGCTTCTTCAACTGCCTGGCCAGGTTGGTTGGTGGTAGTGATCCTGGAATATAACAGGACCTTGAAGCAGGACAGGGAAGAACAAGCACGAACACCCTGTGTTCTGACTCCTCAGGAAACCCTTTAAACTCAGTCAGAGAGTATGTCATCCATCCAACAAGTGCTTGCCAGAGAATGGGCCCTCCTTCTTTCCAGGCAGTTGTATGCTGCCCTATGCAATGCCGGCTCTGACTTCCAAAGGCAAATCAGGGATATGTGACTTGAATCTATTTATTAAATGTCATCATTTTTGTTAAGGGATTTTGCAGTATCGTAGTGCATTAAAAAGTAATAAAGTATTACTATTAAAATATTTGTTTTCAAACATGCACATTCGTCTTTTTCAGGAAAAAAAGAAAAAAGAGAGGGAAGGAATTAGGTGTCTTTTCATGCTGCATGTTTTCAATTCCTGTGAAGACTTCACTAACCCTAATCCTTTCCCTTACAAATCTCTTAAGAATGCTCATAAATTTCAGGGACACAATTCTCATCTTTGGAAAATGTCACCCTTTCAAAAGCAAGCACCTTCAAAGGGCTCATTTTCAACACTCCGGGTGGTCTTTTTCCACATCTGACTTCAGTGTGTATTCACACAATGGTGAAATTAAATCTACAGAAAAATATTTATTACTGGAGAGTTATTCCAACATATCTGCCAGAATGGGTATACAGTACCTCACCATTCAGATTTTATTTGCCCATTGAACAAGGCGATCTTTTGCCGTGTCTATACCGAAAGAAACAAACAAGTATAACCTAGATTCTGTGTTTCTTGGGTTCTGTTACACAATTTACCTTGAACAGAAACAAACATTAGGTTATCACTCCTATGCAGTGGCCATGATTCAAAGAAGAGAAGACGATACCAAAACCAAGGGGGATCACTGGATACTGTGATGGCATTTTTCTCCAGGAGTTTTGTTATCTCTTAATATAATTTCACTTTCTTGCTTGTTGGACTTTACTCTTTTTTTTTTTTAAATTAAAATTATATTCAGTCATTTCTTGCTTTATGTTTGTTTGCCTGAATAGACACTTACTTTCCAATGTAATCATACAGCGCAGTACTGAGACCCGTGTGATTCCACAAAGGTCTGCGTTCTGTCAAGTAATTGCTCTCTGTGCTGATCCCTACAGGACTGACAGACAGAAGGATCATTACACAGAGCTTTCACAGTCACAGGCCACAGCCTATTGTTTGTTCTGTCAACATTTTTTTTCCCTGCAATGCCAATGACCTTTAGTGAATTAATATTAAACAATGTTCCGACAGTGTTACGACTGAAGTGTCAATGGTGCAAAACCAGATACCCTTGCAATAGCCCTCGGGTGATCCGAACACCACTGACTCGGTTCACCTATTCCACCAGCACTATTAAAACACCAGGTCAGCCATGTTACTATTATATCTGTATATAGTTAAGGGACACTGCGAGGGTAAAGTTATTGCCATTAATATGTATTTTATTTCAATCAGATTAAGAAAAATAAAATTGATGTTCACAATATCTGACATTCAGAGTATGTATAATTTAATGACTATGCTTGGATAGAAATTGAAGATTTTTTAGCCAGATATTTGTAAATTGTAGTAGAAAACATTACTGCTACGTGGGAACCCTAGATAATTCCTCTGCAACTTTGAATCCTTTTTGTTGTAGAAAAGGAAATCTTTCTGATGATGAATTGCAGGGGAGGGGAAAGGGCAACATTAATGAAGGAGAACAGAAAGAGATGTGTGTTCAATCCCAGGACTACCAAACCAAAGAAAAGACTCCTGGAAAGCACTGGCTTTTGACTAAAGTTCTCATATGCTGCCACAACATAAAAGAAGACGGCAGTTGTAGCAAGACAAATAGACGTCTGGGTGTCAAGTAGCCTCAGGATCTTATCTTATTTATCCTTAACGCATTCTGCTGCTTTTCTGGTATGTCCCATCAAGTGAAGAAGTGTTGAGGAAAATTCAAACCCTCCTTCAGACTTCAGCACTTTGCCATTTCCTCAATACACATGAAGGAGTTTATAATTCATTTCAGTAAGCAACTTCACTGCAATGACAGAGATAGGTCAAGATTGGGTCCACTTAACTCTTCAGCATGAATTTCTAGGCTCTCTCGCTTAGGCTGGCCCCTAGGCTTTGGCTGTCTGTAAAATCAAACAAGGAAGAGATGGGTATTGTCAGAAATTAAGATGGCTCTGTTCACCAGCTATAAAGGGAGTTGGCTGCACTCTTACCTGAAGCATTTTCAGCCTATAAAGGGACCTAAAGTTAGATGGGATAATCTAGAGACATGTGGAAAACATTTGAATTATCATTTTCTGTTTTGTCTGTTTGCAAAGCATGCAGAACTCTTTTAAACATGTGGGGTTTGTTATTCTTATTGCCTTAAACACAAACTCTGTGATTCTATTTTATTTGGAAGGACATTGACAAGAAATCAATGCCAATATCTCAGCAACAGTGACTGGCCTCTGGGAAAATAACTGTCTATGGGTAAGTAGGAGGACAATAGGACTTCATCAAAGAAAATTGCAGTTCCAGGCTAGAAAAGGAGATGTAAAAACAAGGAATGAACAGACTTTTTAAATGGCCAATGCTTTGTCAGCCTTGTTTCAGTCAAACTTGTATGTATCACATGTTTTTGCCCACAATAGTGCTCACAAATGTCTTACATAAATAGCAGGGTCCCTTGCCGACTGCATCTGCGCGGCACAGTATCTGCCGCATACCCATTACTGAAAAATAAGTGGAAAATTAAAACCAACCATCAGTTTCCATTTTGCACACGCATATTTTTGTTGCTGGTTTCTTAAACGAGATGGTTAAAAACCTCTTTCTAAACCTCCCCCTCCACAACCCCACCAATGACCTGGCTTGAATCCAGTCCATCTGACTGAGAAAGGCGCCTGTTTAGCAGACATATTTCCCAGCGAAGAAGGTTATAGGAAGGACGTTCCACAGGGCAAATAAACAGGTGAGGTGCCAGAAGACAGAGCATGTGTGCTGAATTTAATAATTCAAGTAGGTCTTGTTATAGCACAGTGTGTGCTGGTTTCATCAAAAGGACCACAGATAATATTTCCCATCTGTGGAATTTTAATGAATAAATTCTGTTTATTTATGTTTCTCTCCCTTTTTAAAAGAATGAGAAAAATAAGCGTAACTTCTTTGTCAATGCCACGTTCTCTCTTCATTTTCAGAAATGCAAAAACTGAAAAGCATTAGTCTCTTGAAATGCTGACAGCTGAGGCAGAGACTTGGACATTGTCAAGAATCAGAGTAGGGTGAGTTTGGGAGGTCAGGTGACAGGAGGTTCAACTACTATAGCAGGACAGGTTAAAAGCAGGAGACAATCAGTGAAGATGAAGAATCAGAGTCAAGGTTCAAGAGAGACAGATAACCTCGAATACTTCCATTACTTCATGTACAACAGCACATACCTAAAGTGGTTTCTAAAAGCATTTCAGAAGGATGGCCAAATTCATCAGCCAGTATCGTACTTACTTTAGAATGAGAGATTCAGAAAGCCTTTACTCCCTTCCCAGTTCAGCCACTGGCTTACTGGATGACTCATTGGGATAAGCACTTTGACTTTTGTTTGTCTGTCACCCCCTCTGTAAAATGTATTTGCAAAGCACAGATCTATTCATAGGAAATGACACATAAATGCTAGATATTGTTATTATCATTATTGATGATAAGAATGATAATAATAGTAGTATCTTTTAAATTCTTCAGATGAGAATGAACATTATTTTTCCCTTTTGTCGCTGTTAAGTCTCTTAAATGATCTGGTATAAATATAAGGAGCATCTGTTTCCATCTGTTTCTGCTTTTAGCGCCACAAAACATTTTGAAAAGAGCATGTCACCATTCAAAGTTTTTTTTCACCTGCAATTTTAATGTGGAATTTAGGCCAAAGACTCTGACCCAAATGCAGGGACTTTCTCACCCACCAATTCTATAATTGGCCCTGCCCACTTCTGTGCCTCACCCCTTTCCCTGAGGTCTTCTCCCTGCTGCAGAAACGACTCAGCTTCCCTGAGACTACGGCTGAACTGCTGGATGCTGCAGCCCGGCAAACAGAGGAAAACCTGCACCAATTTTATGTGGGCACACCAGCTTTCGGAAATATTTCTATTGCTTTAAGAGCACAAAAGAAATCCCAGGAAACCTAAAATCGTAATTTAGGCTTCTTAGTTAAATGAGTAAGATCAGATGGAATTAATATAGCTTAAATAGGGGTTTAGCACAAAGAAAAGAAATCCAAAGATGTGTAACTTGTCTACCAGAAAGTAACAGATTTGGACTTCTAGCTTTTTTGCATTAAAATACGGAATCTCACTATGAAACTAAACATTTGCATATGAAATAGATTGAGTGAATCCATCTGTCATTGTGAAATAATTTGCAGCAAGTAATTACATTACAAAAAATATACTGAGTATGGCGATATGTTAGGACTAAGAGTGATGATTAGATATGAACAAATCCAGACAAGTTACATGCAGCGCACATTTTTCCAATCAGCAAAGATGAACACATTCGGCATGATCCACTGAAAGAGATTAGTGGATCGGCAACAGAGTGATTCTTCAGGGAATCACTGGGGGAAAAGGTACTGATCATTTTGTTCTGATTTGCTACTGTTGAAGTTTGACAGAAGGATTAATTCTGTTCTTATGCCCTCGTGATATTTTCAACTCAGAAGACATGCCGAGGAAATTGTGGATTGTATACAAATACTCCACATATTAGACAAGGGAGATAAAATGGTATAGAAATCTTTCTCTATGTGGATTAACTGCATCTAGCCTGGAATCTTGCATATCTCCTCCTAAACGCATTGGTAAGTTGGAAGAAGTCTAGAGCAGAGCAATAAAAATAAGTTTTGGACAGGATGTACTGATGAAAAAGGGAGGAACTGTTACATCAGCTTGCAAATGTCTGGCGGATGGGGATGAATTGTTTAGGGGGCAGGCTGGATTAGAAGTAAGAATGATAATCAGAGGAAACTAAGTAAATGAACAGTCAGATTTAATATTAGTACACCCAAAGCACAAGCAGTGTAGCAGATATTCAAATCTCCACATTCGCAGGCACCTGTAAATCTGTATTTGCACTTCCTTATATTTTAAGGTAGAGACATGTGAGAAAAAAGCCAAGATCACAATTATATGCACTAAAATCAACTAATAAATGGCCATCTGAACAAAAAGGCAGGAACTTCATGGATACAATTTTTAAAAGAAAGCCTACTATATAGCAGGACATAAAAATATCCTGAATTATCCCCTGAGACATTGGCTGGATATGACCTAGAGGGAGTTTTCCAACTCTAATGTCGATGATTCACCATATATCACACTCAGGATTTTCTTACTCTTGGAAACAACAAAAAAAAACCAACAAAAAACCCAAAATGACAGTCCTTTTCCATTACTGGTTTCAGTTACCATCCTCATAGCCACAATGTAATTGGATGCTGAATCTACTTACCAAAACACTGAGAGGAAGAAAAGAGTCAGTTCAAAAGACTTAAAGGCAAATTCTATTCTCAGTTCCACTACTGCAAACTATCAGTGACATTTCTTTCTCCTAATTTGTTCTAAACTAGTATCTTTGTAACAGAAAGCAGAATCTGGCCTCTTGTGCTGAAGCCACAGTGGAGACTCCCCAGACTCAAGGCCAAAGTCCACCAGAATCTGACTGTTGTTCTAGTCCTAAGGCAGGCATTGCAGCATGCACCGAGACGTACGAACTGAAACGCAGAGCACTCGCAGATGTTCTTAATAAAAAGTAAGACAATTTGCATCAGATGCCTAACTAGTGTAGACTGAAAAAAAAAGTAAACAATGTCTACTGGATTTTCTGTAACTGATTAAGAGTCACTGGCTTGGAAAACAGATCACTGCTCATGAGTCCACCCCCCATGCAAGAGCACAGTAGCAGAACAAACAGACCCCCTCCACTGTATAATTTGCAGAGTAAGTGGAAGACGGTGTCTGATTCTCTGGGTAACTTTTTATTTTATTTTTAGAAGGCAGATGGGAAAGAAATAGCTCTTACCTGCACTGACCTCACTTACCATTTTGCTGCTTAGAGGTAATTTTCCTCACTAGAGAATGGAAAAAATACTGCAACGGTGCATAACCATTTTTTGAGGTTTTAAATGTTACATTGTTTATAGAAAAGGACAAGGAGCTTGAACTAGACAGAGAACCTAATTTATTTTTAATCAATTTTTTTCTGAATTAATCTGATTTGGATACACTGATACACTGTCTTGACTGAATTTAAGCCTTATTATAATCTTGTGAATAATGTAAAGGATTGTGTTAATTAAAAATAACAAAAATTCTAATTTGTCAGTAGTAGGAAAATGTAACTGACTTCAGCCATATGGGAAACAGTTAAAACCAAGCTTTGTTTTCAGTCACACATTTATATTAGATCAGTACAAACAAATTCTTTGCTAATCATTTTCAAATTTTTATAGAGGCACTGACTGCAAATCCAGATGGGACTGTCACAATTATCTAATCTAGCATCTAACACAAGGAAGAGAACTTCAAATTATATCCTTGCATTAAACACAAGATTGTCTGTTTAAGATAGAACATGTCTTTAGGAAAGGTGTCCATCTTAACGACCATGCCTGTTGACGGAGAACCAGTGAAATCATTATATGAATTTTTTCCAGAGGTCAATTAATGGCTGTACTTTCTTCGAAATTTTTAATCTATCTTTTAATTTTCACGATGACCACAATTAAAATACTAATTTCAAAGACATGTTCAAGGGACCATTCCCATTATATTGACAGCTATTTTTATTGTCTATTATTTTCTTTACTGCTAATACAATATGATCACCATTACAGCATGGAGGAGAGGATTCAATCGATCCAGCTCCCCATCACCTAGCAACGCGTGGAAAACTGAATACTTAGATTGAGTTTCAGCTTCAGATTCTGTTGCTTATATATACATGACTAAGATATAAGTGTCCACATGTGACCTGGGTGTCTCAACTCCACTATAATCAGTGGCGATCTAGTGAATACTGTCAGGGGAACTTGTTCAGCTCAGCCTAGAGTACATCATTATGTCAGCTGAACAGCTTTCAGCTCCACAGACTGCACTGAGCAGGTCCTAGTTCACATATACAGATCTATGCAATAGCCACTTAAAGAGAAGCGTGTTAGTCTGTAAGCTGACTCCCACTTCACGAGGTCAGTTAGAAAACGACACAGGCATGTAAGATTAGAGATGCTGTAGACTACCCAAGTCATCTCCCAAGGGGCGGCAGCTGTGACACAGAACCTGCATGCAGATGGGAGAACACGCTCTGCCTCGGTGCTTCTAAAACAGCACTATGTGCTTGTGAGTAAGCAGCTGAATGCAGCCCATAATTTCTTAACTGCTGTACTCACTCCAAGGCAATTTTAAATTCCATTGTTTCCTTTTTAATTAAAATCAGAATAATGGAAAGCATACCTGACAAACATCATAGTGCTCAAAGAGAGACAGCAAACCAATATCACTGCGGCTTGTGACACCTTTCAAAATTGTGATGTTGCCATTTCCAGAGTCCAGCTCTATCACGTTGTTGAAAACATTGGACACAGCTTTGCCAGTCAAAAGCAAGTTCACCAATTCCTGTTTGTGACATATTTATAAAAAAACACAAAACAGTAGTTAAATGTCTTGTCTCCACCAGACATCAGTACAAGATTGATTCAGGACTCATAGTTACACATGTACCAGACCCTTAATTTATGTGGTGGCTTTAAATTTAGAGTTAGGATTAGGATTGCTTACTAATTTTTTTTCCAGGTATTTTGGGGAAATTCTATTCCCAAATTAAAATGAGGAAATATTAGTGAAGTTTTCAGTGTTCATCTTTCCAGAGGCAAACTGCTGGTAATGAATGTATTCTTACATCCAACTCTCAACCTTCTTACATTAGTGTTAGGGCTTTTTTAAGCAAAAACAGTTGGGTGTCCCTTCTCCTCTACAATGAAAGCTACAGCATGAATGATAGAAATTAAAGGCTGTACAGTATTATCTGATATTTCTGCATGTGCTTAGTGATGTATTTTGTATGTTGGACAAGACTTGCTACAAGATTTTTTTTTTTCACTAATTATTTCTGGATAAACTTAAGTCTCATTCAGCAAGACATTCACCCATATGGCTTCACATCTGCTCCATAACATAAATATACTCATACTTACTCTAGCAGATTGTTGATTATTTCCTCTCCAATTGAACTAGAAGTATGGGTGTGTCAGAGGCTGAATACATGTGGGAGGGTGGGTGTGCGTGCACGTGCGCATGTGAGTGTGTGTAAAGTGCAAGGAACAGGGACGCTACACATTTTGCTTAGCATAAGATCCCACAAGGGCCAGCTAGGACGTAACAGCATGTAACAATATCTAGCAGCAGACTGTGCTACAGCAATGAACCTGCTAACTATTAATAAATAACATATGTCAAGAAACATGAGGGGAAATAACAAGAAGAAAGCTTCCAGAAAAAATAGTCCAAATCACCATCCCCGAAGACATGAATAACACTGGTAATGCCAGTTGGACTTGATGTATGATTTTAAAAATACTGCACACATTTATGGCCCCATGTTTCTCCTGAAGGACTCCCCAAAGTTTACAGGTTCTTACTGATGTTTTTAGGACTTCTAACCCACCGGTGATGTTCCACCACCTTCCTGAGGAATCACCGTGTAACCACAGTATAAAAGTCTTCTAGGAACAGCGCAAGGGAAGAACACGAAGCTTGCCTTTTGCAGCCAAAATAGCAGTACATTTAATGGCTATGGACCATAATCAGACCACACAACTGCCAATGTCCCAGCTTTGGGGGAATCTGTGTCCCGGAAATTTGGGACCTACATTCCACCTATGTGTCCAAGGTAAAGCATGTCCAACTGAGTGGATGTCTCTGCAGGTCTACAGCCAGCCAGTGGGAGACATTTGGTATGGGACATGAGCTGGAATACAGGCAACATACCACTGTGGTCCTAAGTGTCAGGCAGCAATTCAGACTGCTTATTTTCAATCCCCTCACGTCTTTTAGACACGTATATAATAAGTCAGTGTCTCCAGTTTGAAGAACCAGCTTCAGTCAGCATCAGCTCAGTTAGCCAAGCAGAGAGCGTTTACAGAGGAGCTGTAGGATCGGACATGCAACCTCAGTCACCTTTCTGAAATGTCAGGGAGGAAACTCAGCTTGCGGTCTCAGCGGTATCTCAGGACTAAAATCAACTAAGGAGTTCAAAGAGGCAGATGAGAGGAGTATGTGCACATGCACACACAGGTACAGACACACACAGACCACAAAACCAGGCCAAAAAGAAGAGGTTCTGAAAGCAAAGAAAACAATATGCCAAAACACAAGGAATAAAGAATAAAGGATGAAGGTGGTTGGCATTATGGGGAAAAAGGAAAAACATAAGAAACTTAAAATAAGAAATGCCACCTCTTCCCAGAGGTCAGTTCACAGCTCTGCATGCAGAGGCATATGACATCCCCAAGACCGCACGATTAACTGACCTGAGTACAATAGCCATGGCTGCCAATCAGTCGGTTTGTAAGCACATCGAAATCATTGCGCACCCTGAAAAGGAGTAAAGAATACAATTAAATTAGGAGTGGACAATACAATTAGATTTAAATACAAGTGCTTCTTTTTATTAGACTTAACATCTCTAAATCTTGGAGAAAAAAAAAAAAAACAACTGTTTCCCAACCATAAATACAGCTCTACATCTTGGAACCCTTTCAAGGTGATTTTTTGCATGGCAAAAAAAAAAGTGTATATGTCAACTAAACCTGTGGCAAGCAAAAGTTTGTTAGAGCTAGACTAAAGAAAACAGCTGTAGAGGAGAAAAGAAGCCATTGTCATTCACTAGTTAGAACTTCAGAAGGTAGAACTACTGGACTACTTGTCATACAGAATTACAGCATGGTTGAGGTTGAAGGAACCTCTGGAGGTCACCTTGTCCAACTCCCCCACCCAAGCAGAGCCACCTAAAGCCAGTTGCCCAGGACCATGTCTAGATGGTTTTTGAATATCTCTAAGGAGGTAGACTCCACAACCTACCAGGCAACCTATTCCAGTACTCAGATAACATGTTCTCAGACATGGATGTATTTATTATTCCTATCATCAATACTTGGAATGTACCCACTAATTGCAGATGATATCTATGCAGTATATTGTCCATGAAAAGAAGAAGAAAAGAAAAAAAAAATACTCTAGGTGCACACATTTATAATATTGCTGTGTGGTTTCTTCTTCTATTTTATGACATCAAAGAGAAAAGTCTGTGAAATTGCATTATTGATAATTATGGAGTAATATCTCCCCAAACCAAGTCCCCTCTCCCATAACTGTTAGAAATACTGAATTAGTGATTCGTTGATGACCTAAAAAGTAAAGGTTGCAACTGTGACCATTTTTATCCTGCAGATATAATGCAATTGCAAACATTATTTTATATGTAAATAAATGTCTAATCTAGTTTTGAGAAAAAAGTGTACTATATTCTGGGACAGCTATGGCAATAAACTCCACAGATTAATTCCATAGTTCATAAAAAAGCTGTTTCCCTTCAGTATAAAATACATTGATCTCAATTGTTTTGGCTACGTCCTTATTTTGGTATTGTTACAAAGGTAGAGATAATGCCTGAATAATCATCAATTAACATTTAGTTATTCTACATATATCTGGCCCTCTCACTCTCTTTTGACTAGTAAAATATTCTACACAACCAATTATTCATGTGCTGGTGATTAGCATAATTATTTAAAACAAGAAAAGATTTTGTTTGTAATAAAGTAAGAGTTAAATTGATGTGGTTAGAGTAGAGATAGCTAGAAATTCCCCTTCAACGTTGCTATACAAGCTCTGTTAAAAAATTGATTTCTTAAGTAAAAAGCTGGGATATTCCCTGTATTCCTCCCAAAGCTCAGAATGTGATATATAATTTATAAGATTTCCACCCTTAATGATACTTAAATCATTCAAATCAAGTCATAGCCATTGACTCATGATTCCCTTTTCTAAAAATTTATTTTAAAGAAAATCTACAAGTTAGTCTCAATCATAACAAAGTGCCATAATAACATCTCTTGCTAGTGTGAAATCAAAGAAAAGACCACGGAAAGTATGCCTGTGATAAGGAAAATTCTCTCATGCAACATTGCAAGGAATGGATGAGGCGATAATAATCTTTGGATTTTGGCCATTTTTTAGTTTTAGAAACAGTTTCATCTTGAAAACGCCATAGCCTTCTTTGAAAAGAGTAGACTATACAATATGCGTCAGTTAGGGACGATGGGACATACGACAAAGACAATAGGAGGAAGTTCTAATTTCATCTGTAGGTACAAACAATATGGGAGTTTAGAGGTGTATCTCAGATTTTCAAGAAGAAGAACATCTGCCTTTCAAATCATCTCTGCTCATGAGGAAACAAACATCAGGCATATAGCTACAAGATTTACACCTATTCTAAATGGTTTTAAGATTATTATTCGTACCTGCCAAAGACTTGCCAGTTTCTGTGCAGGTGAATTTATTGTGTTACAATAAAAAGCGTCAGCTTTTAAGTGCAAGTTCAATTCATGCATTGTAAAAATATCAGGTAATAATAACAATGTGTTTTGTTTTCTGCTGGGCTGTGAAGACATTCATTGATGACAAGCAAATCTGAAGCATTTGATCGTTCTGGTGTCTTGGCTATCACATGTCAAAACAGATGTAATGAATAAATCATTACTACTAAAACTTCTTTGTCTCTACATGTAATTTTCCATTTATAATTTTTAAATCACTTTAAAACAGAAAACCCCATTAATTTTAAGCCAGGAGACTTTTAAGTATCCCCAGTCATCATCAGACAATGAGTTAACGGTTTGACTCTGCGGAATCCCTCCTTCTAAATTTACAACGCAATGCCCTGCATGCTGCTTTGACAGAATCAGATGTCAGTAAAAAGATACTACTGAAGAGAACAGTGTTCGTGGTAAATATTTCTTCCTCGTGCTATATCATCAGTATTTTCCAGTGTCATGGTAGTACATAATTCTACCCGGAGAGTGAGCTAGGAGTGTGCTGAGCGCTGGCGCAGAACGGTGGCGTTTGCCTCACCTGGTAATACTGTAAAGTCTATGGAAAATAAATATTCAATCAGAGAGCAAGATACTGATGTTTAAAATCTCCTGGACAAATGCTAAAAATTAAGTATGTGTTCAAATATGCTTAAGCGCAATCTTCGGCAGGAATAATTTCCTGAGTTGTTACATAATCAATAAGTTGACAACAAGATCTGCTAAATTTCGGATGGCTCTGCAACATCTCCCAGCTTGATTTTTGTTTTCGGCTGTACTGTGTGAAAAGTGATGTGGCTTACGGCTGGACTGAAACCAGGGAGGAGAGAGTTTGAATTCTCTGTGGAGCGAGTGAAGCTGTGGCTTCTGCTAAGGCAGAAGCAGCCTGTTGAGACGAGAGAGACAGCAGCAAATACACTCAGATTAAAGCACTTCCGACTGTGCATAAAGTTACGGTTTCAGCTTTTGCTGTGTTTCAGTTTTCGCCCTGGGACCCTTGAATTGCTGAATTCGCCATTCAGCAGCGCTGCAATTGCTTAGTCCAGCTTTGCTGATACCTTGACAAAACGCAGACGTGTTTTTATACACTCACAGAACCTAAATAACATGGAAAAACTTATCTCTACATAGTTTATTAATTTTGTACTGTTCTTTTAAAAAATATTTCTTTCTTTTTTCTTTCCCCCCATAACAGGGTGGTCAGGGTGAGGCACCTATATCCTGCAGCTCAACTCTCCTTTCGTTCAGCCTGCAACCGAGTATTTTTTTCTCACATTATTGCATAAAATGAACGGCAAAACCCAAAGATGTGTAAGATGGCTTAAGAGCAAGTATCTACTTTATAGCAACTGGAGAAATCTCGTCATGACAGAAATCAACAATATTTGGTGTGAATTATACATATTTTTTCATGTTTTCTAATGCTGCTGGGTTTAGGGCAGGAATGCCTGAAATAGCCTTTCCAGAAAATATCACTACATAAAACTCATTTTCTCTCCATGCTCCTGTTGGTGATTCTGTGTTAATCTTTAGCCTTGTTGAAACCATTAGTTTCAAATTATAAATAATGTGTTTATTAAGTATGTAAAGTACTGAAGATGTACAGATGTTCTGAGCCAAACCTTTCACTGCTCTGAACTCTCACAGCCATAATGACATAACTTTCAGACTTCGAAGTAGCCATGACAGTTCTTATTCGGAATCTGCCTCATGTTTTCAATTAATTCATCCATTCTGGGATATACAAATTATATAAGAAAAAATATTCTAAGAGTTTAAGACAGATGGACAAAAATACCTGAGTTCAAAGAAACTGTGACAGCAGTATAAACCTTAGCACTGACAGTGTATTGATAAAATAAATTACAGCCATCTGTATGGACTCTACCGAAGTTTTAAAAGTGCATAAATACAAATCCAAAATATAAATCTTTTGAGCACTGGATGCTACAATATAACGTAATCTGTAATTGGATGAACTTCTTCTTAGCAAATAACACTGAGTTAGATAAATAAGACATTTTAAAAATGCTTCATATGCATAAATTCTCAATTTACTTCCAGGAGAATTCTTGCCAAGTCTTAAATGGAGAACATCTGAGCATTGAATATTAGATACAAAAGTCACATACGAACGGTAACACTGAGGATAACTCCAGACTATCAAAACACGAGGTAGTTCACGTCAGTTATTTACCCTAGATATCGTTTGGATTGATAGCAGAACAAAATACAACAATATAAGCCAAAAAACGGTGCATTCAAGTAAGTGCTAGCTGTTTTACAGTCCTTAGCTCTGTGGCAAAGCTGTAATAGAAAATTGGTGACCTCACATTGTTCATGGCAACAGACAGCTATATTAACAAACACACAATTACAAGTCTACTCCGAAAATAGAATTTGGGTTGGGAGGGAGAAAAACTCGTCTTCAAGCATAAGGATTTCAAATAATTACAATGGGGATGTGGAAAATGACAGGATGGGTGACTGGCTTATTGTGTAAATGTTCCATAATATTTTTTTTTTTTATACTGGCACACTGCAAAGGTTTCAAATGAATGTTCAAAAAAGAAGGGAAGAGCCCTTCTGAAAAAAAAAAAAAA
>RSEF01000002.1:1395938-1407738 GCA_003993805.1 Himantopus leucocephalus | reverse complement strand
AAAAAAAAAAAAAAACCAGAAAAAAAAAATAAGATTGCTGTTTGGGATTCAAACCAGTGAAAGCAAGGAAGTGGCTTCATTCTTTCTTTATCACTTTTTGCACATACTTGCTAATTTCACCAAGTTCTTAAAATGTACATATACTCAGGTAATCAGGCACATTTAATTCACCAGCTCTGCTGCTACAGGGTCCTGACATATATAGGAGACATTTCTATTTCTGCGGCAAAAAGTGATTAATCTATTGCCACATTCAAGCCACTATTTCGTTTTTCAAAATAAATTATCTTTCTTATTGAATGTCTTTCTGAGCACAACACAATAAGCAAAGATACTGATCCCGAATCTGCTTTACCATGTTGACCTTACGTTTAGCAAATAGCTGAATAGCACACAGTATGACAGTACACTTGCTGAAATTTGGCAAAAATATCACCGTGTTTTTGTTACTGCTCTATTTTCTAGTAGAATCACACTTATTTGTTCACATCTTTGGAGTCTTTTTAATAAATAGACTTTATGCCCCTAAAATCAAAAAAAGTGCATTTCTGAAATGCTTTGATTTCCTGAAGGAAAGGGAGAAAACAAGATCGGGAAGATGACAAAGCTAATCAATCACTTAGAGATGGGCTTCATATTCTCTATATTTTTTTTTTAATATCTAAAGATGGACACATAAACATCAGCTAATCACTCTGGGCTTCTTTACGTTTTTGTACATGGAATGAAATTGGTATGTCCTGAAGGCAATTTATGTGACCATGCTTAGACAATTTGCAGAGCTGTCGTGGTTTAACCCCAGCTGGCAGCTAGGACCACACAGCTGCTCGCTCACTCTCCCCAGGTGAGATGGGGGAGAGAATCGGAAGAGTAAAAGTGAGAAAAAACTCGTGGGTTGAGATAATAATTTGCTTGAATAAATAAAGCAACACCTGCACACACAAGCAAAGCAAAACAAGGAATTCATTCACTGCTTCATATCGGCAGGCGGGTGTTCCGCTGTCTCCAGGCAAGCAGGGCTCCATCACACATGATGGTTACTTGGGAAGACAAATACCATTACTACAAACATCTCCCCCCCCCCTTCCTTCTTCTTCCCCCAGCTTTACATGCTGAGCGTGACATCACATGGCATGGAATATCCCTTTGGTCAGTTGGGGTCAGCTGTCCCGGCTGTGTCTCCTCCCAAGATTTTGTGCATCCCCAGCCCATCGCTGGTGGGGCGGTGTGAGGAGCAGAAAGGGCCTTCACTGCTCAGCAACAACCAAAAACATCAGTGCGCTATCCCAAACCCAAACCATAGCCCCATACCAGCTGCCGGTAAGAAAGTCAACTGCATCCTAGGCAAAACCATGACAAGAGTAGAGGAAGAAACTCTGCCGGAAAATGCCTTTTCTCCTTCTGAGGAACATAAAGTAAAGGCAGCCTGCCATGATTCGGGCATGGCCATCCAATTGCTATATACCCAGGACTGGACAGATAAATCACACTCACAAATACGCCGGCAGTGCAGACAGGCCGAGTATATTTTTTTTTTTTTAGATTACAAGCTGAGAAATAAGGCTGCTATGGAAATGACACCTTGTAGCCAGCCTTGAAAAAACACTCCTCATTTGGACAAGCCAATTAAAAGCAATGCATGAACACTCTGTTTCAAATAGTCACTTTGTTATAAATTTTAGCTCAACAGTAACAGAATTTGAGCATTTAGATACAACAAACTGAGAGGAAGTTCAGATGGTCAGAAGAAACCACTGTCAAGATATGGAGCAGCTTTCCTATGAGAAAAGACTACATAGACAAGGACCATTTCACTACACAAGAACACAGCTCATGGACTGCAACAGAAGTTCAAAAACTCCTCAATGGTAAGGAGACAATCAAGGAACATTTACTCACTGCTTTTCATAACATGAACCGGGCAACACTGTGTAGACTTGTTGGCCAACCGGTTCAAACACACAAAAGGAAAACCTCTTTCACAAAGCACATACCTACACTGGGGAAACTCATTGCCACAGGATGTTGCAAAGGCCAAAAGAATTAAAGGCTTCAAAAAGGTTTTAGAAAAATTCATGGAGGATAGGTTCATCAAGGGCTAATAAACTCAATGGTCCGGATACAACTGCCAACTTAGGAAGTCTCTGAATTACTGACTATCGGAAACATGGAGAATATACCAGCAGAATAATTGCTCTATATTCACCCCAGTTCTTACACAGTTTCCTTCAGCAGCCACGGATTTCCACTATCAAAGGCTAATAGGCTACATGGACCTTTCCTTTGATCCTATACGGACAGTCTTATGGAACTGAGGGGGGGCAATTAAATCCACATATCTCAGATACTTCTCAGAACAATACTCTGTGTTTATGTTAGCCATGGTGTGGTCCACAGCCATATCCCATGCTGGGATAAAGCAGAGTTGTGGTGAGGGAGAAGAAAGGAAGATGATGTTCTCTGCAACTGGCAGGTAAAATCCAGCCATCCCAGTTACTCTCTTTTACAGAAAACCACGTTTCTTAGTTGCTTTCTTGTCTTTCCATGCTTCTCCCAGTGGTAGCTTAGGAACCTGAAATCTAGTCACACTTTGACTAGGTTTACTGAGTCACAGGCTAAATTTACTGATACACTTTCCTTTTCTGCTAATATGTTCTTTAAACAACTCTTCTTGGTCCTTCTTGTTTACTTACAACTGCTACCCTCCCATGTTTTAGAAAATAGTTATGTTCCCTCTCAAAATTTGGGTTTTAGGCTAGAAAAGATAAAAAATTTTGTTCTTCTATAAGACAGATTTCACATTTCCCTGGTCTTCCCTTTCTCTACACTTCTCCCAGTTTTAATGGGTGAACCCAATTTGACATGGTATCTCAATGAGGCCACATCAGTGCCTGGCAGAATCTATTAATATTTCTTCACCTCCTGAAGCTATTTATGCTGATACACCCTAAGAGCAGATGCAATGCTGTTTTATAATGCTGGCTCAAAGTCACTGTGTGCTCCACTAATCTTCTCAACTCCCCATCCTGCCATTTACAACTTATGAACCCCCTCGGTTGAGCAGTGAGTAGTCTCTGTTTGCATGACCTTGTAGTTTCTGTAGCTAAAAGAAATTCTTTTTTTTTACCCTCCTCATGAAGCTGAGCCAACTCTTTTTGTACAACACGATTTCTCTCTGTATTGACAGTGCCTTTCAACTTCTGAGTCATCAGTACATTTCATTAGCACACCACTCCCTTTTTCCAACATTACCATAGGGAATAAAAACTAAGTTTAATCTCAGACTGATCATTGAGGAACTCCATCAGCAACCTTCCCCACACCGATAACTCTTTTCTGAGTCCCTTTTCTTTAGCCCCTTTACAATTCTTAAAAGATCTTTTGTCTTCACATTAGCAAATGACTTCTCATTTGGCATGATATCAAATACAAAAACCCCTTATTACCTCTCCATTAACTAATTTTATTCTAATTATTTTTTTTTTCCAGTTGAACTAACAATTCTCCATTTGGTACTATAATTGCATGCTTTACTGAAGTTCAGATAGAATTCATCTATTTCATTTCCCACTTAAAAAAACCCCAGCTCTTTTATCAAAGTAGAATATTAATTCAGTCTTATATAACTTCTCTCCTGTAAAATCAGACTGCATTCCCTCCCATTTTCCATTTATCTCTGCAGTTAGTTACTTTCTTTTCAGAATTTTGCCTACAGCTTTTCTACCTGCTGAGATAAAGGCTAAGTTGCTCCGTCTGTTTTTCCACCTTTCTTAAAATGTAAGGATTGTTTGCTGTTACACAGTTATATGGTGATCTCTATTGTGAAAAGGTATTAAGCATCATTGTCATTGTACCTGTGATTTTAGATGCTTGCTATTTCACTATTTGGAGATGGAGAACATCTACTTCTCCAGACTTACTATACCAGAGATGAGATGTTTTAATGGGGCAGGTGGTATAGTATGACAAAGCATGTAAGATTTTAGGATCAAGTCCATTTGTAAAGTCTAACAAAGCAAGAGAGAGTTCACAAAATCTTGCATAAGTTCAGGAATGAGATCTAGGCAAAAAGATATCTGGCTTATTTTTTCCTTCGTGTTGTGTTGTGTAGCCATCACTTTTTCAGATTCAGTTCTACCTCCCACAAAATTAATTCCATTTCTATGCATGTATTCCAATTATCCATCCTGACTGCACCATGTTGTTCTCCTTACTGAAATGTAAGGCAGAATATTAATTTAGATTTTGAGCATTCTTTATATTATTCCTGATAGCAGCCACATCTACGCTACACAGAAACTTCACATCTTTTCCTGATATCTTTATATCGATATGATAAGGAAATTGCTTGTTGCTTAATGTCTGTGACTGGGTCTGGGTCTGACCTCATCTGAATCACAATATTTCTGTATTTACCAACACCAACACTCAGACCATGAATGCTCAAGCTATTTGTTCCTCACCACACTTTTTTCACTCCTTTGGACTCTTTCTTTAGAGATCAGAAAATTCTCCAGAGAATGAGCTAATAAGCCTTCTTCTCTTCAGGCATGTTCCTCAGCTTTATGATTTATCCTCATCTTTTCCAGAAGGAACTGGATGCGTCGGGGGAATAATCTTGATTTCCCCCCCCCCGCCGTTGCCATAAGAAATCTTTCTGTTGCATATCCACACCAAATTTGCTGTCACCCAATATATAGTCCAGTTCTCCTTTCTGTAGACCCACGCTGATGACAGGCTTCCTGAATTTTCTTAATAGAGAGACACCAGTCACATGTCTCTCTCTGTTATTTGTGCAAATCACTTTTTTTTTTGCATTATTTCCCAATATACCAGTCCCTTACCTAACAAGATGTCAAACAGAATCAGACTAACAAACTCTTTGCCTTCTTGATTCTTCCCTTTTTTGCTGAGTTTGGTTTCATTTTTTCAGTTTCCTTTGCCATTAACCTTTGTTCCTTGTTCTTCAATGCAGCAAACTTCTTCAAACCTAATTCAACTCTTCCTTTGCTTTGCCTCTGTGGTCATGTTTCCACCTGGGTCACATTCCTTATCTAGCGGGCTATATAGCTTCCTTACCTTCAGATCTTATTTTGACAGGTGCCTACATATTTGTGTTGTGTCAGACCCCAATCTCCTTTCCTGTATTTTGTCTTTAAAATCCCATTCTACCATCACCTGTAGCTTCTTTCTTTTGTCCCTGGGTCCCCTCAAGTGTGCTCATTTCATACATCAATATATTCCACTGCACATCCACTTTTGAAAGAACATAAATCTCATAGCTTCAAATCTTGGTCTCACATCATCCTTTGAATGTTGCTAATGCTGTCTCACTTATTACCCCTGCCTTCTTATCTTTCTTTGAAGGAAAAACATTAACTTCTTTCAAGCAAACTCCCTTCTTTATTGCCTCTTAGCAGCTGAAGCTGCAATCTGTGCTTCACTAAGGTTCTACATTTATTAATATATCTAGTAATGTAGGAAGCAATTCTTCCCTGATGAACACTCCAGCTAGAAGGGCCTCTCTCTAATTCACACAACACAGCCTCAAAGACATGGAAGATCTGAAGATTATGAATTGCATGCAACCTATCAAGCAGGAGGCACAGAAGTTCACTTACCCAAACAAACAAGGACTCAATTCTTCCCTGCCAAGGGCTGGATCCCACACAAACTCTCCTATTTGCTCTCCTCCCACTGTTCTTGGTAAATCTAATCTCACGCTTCCTCCATGTTGTAAAATCACAAATGGGTCTTGGAGAGGTCTGAGACTCTCAAATATGGATTTTTCAGTTAGGTCAAGCTGCTTGTTTTTTAGCACTGTAACGTAATTGACAGCTGTTTCCCCTTAAAAATAGCTGCTTCCCTATCTTTTTCAAACACCAAAAGACTAAGCTGTAAAATACATGATGACATGTATTTATATTACATAACTGTAAACATTGAGCGAAAACTGCTCACACGCGTAATTTCCCCTTGCTGTTGGTCTCCCAGGCGTTCTCGAGCCGGGGGAAAACTACCTCTGAAAAAGTTTTCCCAGAAAACCGGCTCACAGCAAAACATATTTCCATCGAGAACCGAGTGTGCCCCATGTGACTGGATCTTTCACGTGAAGTTGTAATTGCTTTCACCATTGGACAAGCCAAGCGGTCATTTCACAGAAAGCCTTTCTTCACCAGCCAAACAGCATGAGGAGAGTAGGTGCATTTTAGGCGAACTCTAAATTAGAGATTGGCTCTGAGACAGAAAAAGGTGTCAGTTAAGGAAAGTGGATTGAGGGTGGAGGACCCATTGTTCTACCCGCAATTCATGCGCCAACAGAGCATCACTTTCTTTTTCAATGTCCTACGTGACTGAAAGAGTTTAAAAATCAGGTAACATGACAGAATCAGGGGTATTTCACAGTAAATTATACAGAAAAAGATACAGAAAGGATATAGAAAAGGATACAGAAAGGATACAGAAAGAAAGGGCTTGATACAGATTACTGCAATGATGATTATCTTCTGTTACACATCTCAATAAAAAGCTGTCTTACTGAGTAACGATAGTCTTCACAGCACTTGGCTTTCAATATGTTTCAATTGCACTAATATTTTATAATTTTAATACCATTTTTGAGATTATTTATTCATCACAATGAAGTGTGTGGTTAATTAAGGGTGCTTATTCTGTCCCTGCAGCAATATCAAATAACCCAGATGAAAACGGGCCAGCAAATCATGTCTGAAAGGCAGGTAACATCACGGCTGGAGATGCCAAAGTTCGGTAGTCAATTTACACCTCTTTCTGGCCACAGTAAAACAATGTGCTCACACGCTTACAGCACATGCCCAACAGATTATACGTATCTGGAAGCTCTTTGATGAATCAATTCCCACAGGCTTCTGCTTCCCATTTGTCACATGTCCCCCCTGTTCTATGAAAACTGTAGAGCAGGAATTGTGTGGATATGGGGAAATAACAGATCTTAAGGCCAGGGAGAGTGTGACCCGTAGCAATTGCATATATACATGCTCTTACCCTGCAGCAAATCTGAAATAACTTTCTCCTGTGTGAAACAAGGATGAACACATCTGTTTTCCCTCTAAGTTAGCGTACTTCTTCTGTCAGAGTTACCGGGGAGTAGTAGGTGGCACACTGAGGTGACTCTGGATGTGGCTTTACTCTTTCTGACTCTTTGGCAAGGAGAGCTGCTGATCTTTGTTACAGCCCACAGGTATTACTGTACTATAAATATAAACTGTACATATATAATGCTACGTCTCACAGCAAAATGCTGCCTTACGGAGGTAAAGACAGAGCTGTTATATGTTTTTTTAAATTGATAAAAATAGTTTGCCAATGAACCAAAGCAGGAAGATTCTTGGAATACGGCTTGCAATTAGACAAGTAATTACAGAAGCAAAACAAGTTGACAAACAGATATATTTGAGCATAGCATGGGGCATAATAATGATAACAATGCATCCACAACCTCAGAGCACTTAAAAATCAGATTCCTCAGATGAGCAAGTTATTCAGTCAGAAAGGTATACTAGTTCTGTAAACGCTGAAGCTAGATGCTCTGCATAGCCAGAGAGGGATTGTAGCCACTGGGCCTTTAGCCTGTCTGATCAGGCTTTGCTCTCACATTAAGTTCAAACAAGCTCAAACTTCTCTCCCCTATAACATGCCGAGTGCATCTCAGCTTCATTTATTACATGAAGGATATTTTTTGAGATGGAATAGGTGTACTGGACAGCTATTAACATGATTTGATGCTTGTGTGTGTTCATTACAAGGATGGATTAGAATGAAAGACTAAGGAAATTTAACTTCCTCAGCTCAGTAAAATGGCACCACAGGAATGAAGAATACATGCTTAAGGGCACAGAACAATATAGTTTTAATCATATGAGTCCCCTTGGTAAAAACTGAAGATTTCAGAGAACTAGATAATTTACTAATAACTAAGGGCAGACCTATTTGGTGTGAGAAGTCCTGTACTGATAAGGAATCAAAATGTGATTTATTCCATTTAATAAAAAGGTGTTGGCTTTTGGGAAAAAAAAANAACCACAAAACCCCAAACAACCAAAACTCCCAAACTCAGAAATGGAAACAGCACAAGTAACTTTGAAACAGGGCTGTACACATTTCTGGAGCAGTGAAGACTACAGAAGGATAGTTATTAGTGCTGTGGAAACACAATAAGGAAAAAGGTATTGACGCATATTTTCCTAGGTTTAGAAGTGGCCAGCCTTAATGAAGTACACAGCCTCCTCTTGACTTGCAAAATCACTCTCCTTTTTTTTCCCACAGATGAAGCCATTGTTTTATTTATTCTCACACAAACACCACAGAGAAAAAAACTGAAAAGATACCCAAATGACCAATGCTGACTGCAGAATTACATTTGTGATCTGCTATCAGTAAGTGATAAAGTATCCCTAAGTCGACAAAAGAGACTGCAAACACTGCTGTTTTGTTTCTATTGGTCATCAAATTTGTGAGTAACACAATGAGTCTGTGTTACAGACGAGGCTCTCTTTATTTTCTGCAGGTAGCTTGAAAACAACAATACCCCGCTTTTCCACAAAGGAATTTGACCAAAGGAATTTTCTCATCCACTATGTTCTTTGCCATAATAGGTTTTAGTAATGATGGGTTTATGCAATAAAGTTATTGCAGTGATAAAGAAAAATATGGCAATGAAAGCAGACAGTGTGACTAGTTGGTAAGATGCTGCAATTTAAAGAAGGCTTTACGATGAATGGATCAGAATCAGCCACGTCCCAATATCGCAATGGTTTTGCATGAATAAACCCAGACAGGAAGGTGCCAAGTGTTAGAGGTGATGTGACAGCATCTAGCAGAGAAAGGTTGTGCCGCAGTTCCAGTATACGCTGTAACTTCAGTAAGACTGTGGGGTTTACTGAAGCTGTCCTTGCTGGGTCAGTGTAAACCACTCCTGAGTATTCATAACTTTCCTACATGTAATGTGCCATTCTCAGATGTGACGGTAAGGCCCGCATGGGGGCTCGCAGCCCACTTTTAAGCTCAGTCTTTCCCAGGTACATGGAAAATATCTTGTAGCACTTAACAACATGAAAATTTTGGTACACATTTTGCACATTCAGGAAGATTAGTCCCCTGAGCTAGTACAATACGCCCACTATTTTTTAATTTTATACTGGTTGTAAAAAAAAAAAAAAAAAAAAAAAAAAGATTACAATTGTTAGCGACTAGCATTCCTTCCTGTACCAGAAGCAACAACACGTTCTCAGCAACTTCCTCAGGAATTCTCACTCCTCTTTGGCCATTTGTTATCAGTTCTACCAGTGATGATCATTAGTGCACGCAGTATGATAAACTCATTACCAAAATCTACAAAGCAGTGCAAAACCCTGCATTTCCTGGCATGCGTTCCCATTAAATAAAAATACTTAGATCGTCAGTGATTTAGAACAACTGCCCGATAGACCTAGCTGAAATCCGGAATTTCCGTTTACAAGAAAAATCAGTAACAATGTAAAAGGTATGGAGCCAGACCAAAAGTCAGCATATCCCAACATGCAGTCAGCAGCAGCAGTAGCACACATCAAGGCAGAACACAAAAATGGGGCTCGTGGAGATTACATCTAGACAGGTGGGCTTAAAGGTACTGAAGCACGTACTTTCCAGTCATTTGTCTAAATTTATTTGAACTTCTTCATACTTTTGGACTCCTCATCTCCCAGTACTGAAAGTTACTTACACTGTGGAAAAAAAAAAAGGACTGTAGTTTGTTTTAAAGCTTGAGAATTTCCATGACAGAACCCAACTTTTTGGATTCTTAGTCTTCAACGTGCTCACAAGAAATGTCAATTAGTTTTAGAAGAGATATTGACCGAGGGACCCCACAGAGTCAGCACTGTGGGCACATGGTGAAGAACTGACCCAAACAGAAGCATTTCAACATGATTTGAGATACTAAAATATGTCAGCTTCTCAACTAAAATTAAATAATCTGTCTAGATTTTCAATAGAATATGCACAAAAAATCAGGGAAAATGAAACTTCTCTGGCATTTTCATTTTTAAGAAAACAACCACCAACAAGAGCACTGATTTTCTGTTAAAAAACTGGGACAAAACAAAATCCCAGTGAGCTCTATTACTGGGTGAAAATTCCATTACCTAAAACAACTTATTTGTCTTCAACTATTTATCCAGAACTATGCCAGTTATGTAAATAATTACTTACCATGCCTGTAACACTCACTTAATGGTACATATTTCTTGACGATATGAGCAGTGAGTTATTTGTCTTGTTATTTTTAATATCCTAAGAGAAGTACTATGACATAGTCATTCAAACCTGTTACTGAAAATTACATAGTCAAAATTTAGTTTGCACTTCTAAAATTTATGTAAAGGTCTGAAAACACGTTCCACTGTATCTAGTGATAGAAAAAAAATCTTGTTTCCTATAAACAAAAGATAGGTACCAATGCAGTGTATTACACAATACCAAGCTAGAAGAGTAATGGTACTTTAAAATGAAGTTCTGTGAGAAAGTCATGACTCTTCTTTAAAATACAGCTACATTTTATAAACAATTCTGACTTTGTGGACCAGCATTGTGAAAATATTTAGATACCTAAAAATGCAAATAGGCAATATAAGGAATTTTCATGTTCACTTTAGACATTTAGCTCCCCCAAATATAATCAGAGGTTATTGATTCACCTTGTCATAACCCATCTGCTAAGAATCAAGAGGTGATGGGAAAAATAAGCCCCTTGCTTATATTATTAAAGAATGTTTGCCATTTTATAGCAAGCAAAGCAACGTAATCAATTGCAATTGCATTGCTGCTTTTGGTGATCCTACCAAATGCCAAATATATCATTACTTGCTCAAATACCCTTACTAATCTGGACCTCTCTGCTGTAATTAGCTCAGAAAAATGAGAATAAATGACATATGCTATAAAAGTATCGCATCATTTGTGTTAGAGTGCGAAAGTGGAGTTAAGCCAATGGCCTGTAGCGTTACTGTAAGCAAAAGAAAGGAAGAAATGACAAGAAAGCCAAAAAACAATCTGCAAACACTAGTAGGACTCTGAGAAGGTGAGCAACCGAATGCGTATCATAAATTTGGACGAAGTTGCTATTTATTTTCAAGACCATCCAGAGATTAAAGAAATAAAAGCTTACATAAATCAAACCTGTGCTGCTTTCAAGTGCAGCTGTTATTGCAAGTTGTCAGGGAACAGTTCTTTTCACTTGCAGGTAACTCTAGGAGATTTTTACAGAAGTGGAATTTGACAAAATGAAGAAAGCTTTTATATTCTGACCTGCTCTAGTATTCACAGCACCACAGAAATATGTTTAATCTGCATAAAAGCACAATTAACTGCAACTGTGCTTGGGCAAGCCTCAATTACTTTTTTACAAAAGGCTATAAAGACTATCCCTTAGTTAGAGTTCAGCATATTTATTACACCAATAAACTGAGACCAGATTTGTCATACCAGGATGCTTACTTAAAACCATCTAAAAATTAGCTGCCTAATCCATTTATTTTATATTAGCCGTTCTTTATCATTAGCATTGATGGAGAGATTGGGGCATGACAAGTAAGTTATCCATCCCTACCTAAGACTGATATCTAAAGTACATGAAATAAATAACCCTCTAAAGGAGTCTTGCTTTCAACTGTCAAGACAGGGAGCACAGGCAACTACCTTAGACCTCATGGCTAATGTTTAGATGGGAGTCATTTGTATCATATATGATGGGCTGATCACTGCCACTTTAACAGTATATATATAT
>RSEF01000002.1:1377315-1395838 GCA_003993805.1 Himantopus leucocephalus | reverse complement strand
TTTTAAGTTTGGTGAACAGACAGTTTGGTTCAATTTTAAGCATTTTTTATGCAATGAAAAATAATTCCTAGGACAAATATAGGAATACTGCAGCTTTACGAGACATAGAATGGGCAAGTAGCTCAGGAGTTTGTACCTATGTGGTGAGCCACCTATAGCAGGCGTGTATCTGGGCACTTCTTACCATACCCAGAGAATACTCCCATGAATACTCCTATTTAACACGAAGTTCAGGAGAGTTCAGAGATCCAGGCCCTTACTTCAACATTGTCTATTTTTCCATCTTCAGCTTTTGACAGAAATTACAGTCTTGCGAACACTGTGTGAGGAAAGATCAAGCAGTCTGGACTATATCCCTTTCCATCACACTTTCACTGTGGCTACGTCCACGTGACCTTTGATAAGCAGTACTTAGAGGCAGCATAATGGTGTTAGTTGTCCTCTGAAACAGCCAGCTGCTTAGAATTATATTAACATATTAATTAAATAATCTACCTTGTCTCTTGGAAGTGCATGTTATAGCCAAGGCTTTCTGTTGCTTTCACCCTNAGAGCTTCAGATGGAAATAAAGGCATAATTGGAAATTTTTTTGCCATTTGGAGCTTCTGGAGGAAAAAAAAAAGCAAAGAATTCTGTGTGAGACAAGAAGAAAATACTATCTCTTGGTGCTCATGGCCATACTGGCCAACTTGAAAGGATCTGTGTTCACCTTTACTGCATACCAATAGAAGTAGGCACAGTTTATAAGCTTGAAAGGTAGAGGGAACNCTTGGTGCTCATGGCCATACTGGTCAACTTGAAAGGATCTGTGTTCACCTTTACTGCATACTAATAGAAGTAGGCACAGTTTATAAGCTTGAAAGGTAGAGGGAACAGAAAGGACTTCAGAGAGCCCAATTGCCCACAGACACTGGGAAAACTCAGAGCCAGACAGACTACAGGACTGTGTTATTTCCTATTGGGTTTTGGATGAAAATAACTAATTTGACATAAAAGATTTTAAAACACTAAGAGAGGAATGGAAATCCAATTCATTGTACTAAAATAAGAAAAGCCAGAAAAAGGATATATGGAGAATGTTACTGTGAGTTACACAGAGCCTTACAGTTTCTAAGATTCCATCTGCCTTGTATTTTCCTACGGGAGTGAACTGCTGTCTTCCTGATGGCCTGAAGAGGATATTCAGACAAAACCAAAGCTCGTGTTAAAAGGAACAAAATGGCTTTAAAGAGAAAACAACATGTTATATGAACTGAATGATGAGCCAGAGATTTTGTATTATTATTTTAACCACTTTCTTAAAAAAGGACCTCTTGCATAATAAGTTCGTGTTACATATTAAACAAACTTCTACCGATAAAGCATATACTTTTGCTGTGCTGTGCTCTCTCAGTCTATTTAATTGAATTATAAGTTTCTCTGTACAGAAAGAGGATAAATATAAGTTTTAGATGCTAATGACAGCTCTTATTGGAAAAGAGTATTAGAGCAATGACATTAAAACAAGGAGAAGAACATATGTACAATATCACAGATGAAGCATTTTATAGACGTAAAATATGCAAAATATAATTTGAAATGTCTTTGAATTTGCTGCTTCTATTTCAGGTTTGAAGAAGGACTTCCGTGCCCAAAAGCGTCTCTGTTATTTTTCAGCTGCCTTAGTTGATCTAATAAAAGAAATGACCTATTCTCAGAAAACCTGGCTCACTTAAAAATGTCATGAAGGATCCAGCACAGTCAAAGCTAGCTATCTAAAAGTTATATGTGCTGTGTACAAGCAGCCTAATTGCATAGCATAAACTAAGTAACGAGAAGGCAGCTACAGCAAAAGGAAATTAATCCCAGCCATAACAGAATATCCTGCAATACAAAATTGTTGGAGTAAAATGCTGCATCTGGAAAAAAAACTCTTGGTAAAGATTTTTGGAGGAATCCTAGCCTAAATGAAATGATCTTTCACAGCAGTTTCAAAGAATTTGTTCTGTCCCAGCTACTGGGACTGCAGAAATGACATTTTGCATTTCTCCCTGAGCCATTTTAGACTGCATAAATACATCTTACAAAACTTTCATTGTGTGAACTATGTACATCTATAACAGACACAAGTATAGCAGCATCGTACAATAACTAAAACTGCTTCTCTTACTTACAGTGCCACAATTGCTTTTTCATTGCCTCCCGCACGCCACAATATGTCTGCAATAGCCATGGTGAGGCATTTGGTCCTGTGGACTTCTGAAGGCTGAAGACAACTGCAGCCCAGGAAATGCAAGAAACACACAAGTATCAAAATGTGCATTGGGAAGCTCACTCTAATGAGGGCAAACTGCCTCAATTACAGTATAGGCAGATTCATAGCAGGTTTGTAACTAAAAGAACAAAAGCATTTTTTTTTAGAGACTATTTAGATGTTGTAATGCCTAAAAGAGGCTCTGGCAAGTTGCCTTAGAAAATTATCATTTAGGTATCTCAGATCCTTCTATAGTCAAGAAAGAGACAACTTGGATGGCCAAAAAAGTCCTGTAAGTTGAACAGGGAGCTAGTATTGTCACTGACACACCAGGTATAAAGGTACAGTTGAATCNAACGAGGCTATGGCAAGTTGCCTTAGAAAATTATCATTTAGGTAATCTCAGATCCTTCTATAGTCAAGAAAGAGACAACTCGGATGGCCAAAAAAGTCCTGTAAGTTGAACAGGGAGTTAGTATTGTCACTGACACACCAGGTATAAAGGTACAGTTGAATCTGACTTTTCTCTGAGAATCGAGCATCTGAATGAAACGCCATGAGAGCACTCGCTATGCACGCAGTATGAACGCTTCTCAGCACCAGACTGAACAGGTGACAGGAGGATGTGGTGCTGCTGTTCAGCACCTAAAGAGCTCTAAAGAGAGAGATGCAACCGAAACCACCACTGCAACATGGGCTTTCTAGAAATATTCCTCAAGGTGAACCACCTTAAATCTCATTTTAGGCATTTAAGAAGGCGCCTTGGATGTTACTGAAAATAACCAGATCCAGTGAATAGAGCTGTATCTAGAACAACTTCCTCTTCAACAAACCCTGGGCACAGCAGGTAGGTCTCTTCTGAAGTCAGAAACAAAACAGAAATTTGAGGGAAGTTAATTCACCTAGGTCACGTGTTAACAGCAGTGTGTTGCATTTGGGGGATCTGAATGAGCTTATGTTACTCATAGTGATGGTTAGACTGCTCTTATGGGTACTTAAGCTCAGCAACTGTAAGCTTGCTAGCCTATGTCTGTATGTTCTATGACAATACACTTGTAATACAGGTCAAGAGATGATATGCACAACCTCCACTTCTAGGAGATTAATCCTAAAGATGGTGTCTGATTTATAAGGAATGATTAAAATGAAACTATTATTATCGTTAAGAGCAATGGCCCAAAATCAAGGGAAGACTAAATTAAGTGTGATCAGCAACAGGCACTGATCTTACACAGATCTATAATCATACCCTGAAAACTAATCTTCTAAAAGAAATAGTGGATGCTCTCTCAGAATACATATATTGGTTGGACAACAATAATTGGTTGGACAAAAAAATAGGTAAATGTACATTAGGGAACAATACTGCATTGGCAAATAATGGTCAAGAGAAGCTAATTCATCTTTAAATCTGTAATAAACTAGTTTTAATATTCTTTAACAGGATTTTTTTTATATATTGAATATGATTTTTAGTTTATAAAGGCCTTCATACTTAATTTCTTTCTTAAGTTTTTATTTCTTAACTCATATACAAATCTACACCACAATGTTCTTACCTACTACTAAACTTTATCTAAAGTATCATCTGCAATAAACACTATATCTGCATTTTTTTAATAAGGTATGCCCCAAAGTGGTGACTTAAAACATGGCAACCGGCCCAGTATTGGTCTGTGCAGCCCCACTGTTTCTGAAATATTTTCACTTAAATGCTTGGCTTGGAACTTACACAATGATGTGCAAAACTAAGGAATGTTTACAGTAGTCTATCGGTCCCAAACACGTAAGCAATGCTGTCAACACATTTCCTACAAATTGTATTTTGTGAAGTCTTCTAATACTTCCTGTTACTCTGACTTCCAAGACGTGAATGGAGAAATAAAGGCTTATGAGGCCAAAAGTCACATAACGGAAAACTGGCAGATTTAAGAATAAAATCCACCATCCACGAGCCTGAAGAAGTGGACAACAGATCCATGCCCCTGGGAAGCTCAGAACTGGAATTTTCTCTAGTGGCTTCAAGAACGGCAGTCTTTGAAATTCAGATATTATCAGTCTTAGAGTGTTACCAGCATGGGAGATGATGTCAAAACCTGTTCCCAGCATTTGAGTAAAAGATCTAATAATTCAAAAGACTAAACAAGAAACACCAAACATCAAAAAATTAAACAGACTTTCAAGTTCAACGTCTGCCTTGAATATAATGTTCATTTAGAGAATGTTTCCCTCTCTGAAGGATGTGAGATATGGGAAATAATTGGTGAGAGTTTTCAAGTAAAGAAATTAGAATCACAACTTTCTCTTATCTCTGCCTGTGTTCTAATACAGACACTCAGAAATTTATGGGAAGCATAGCAACTAATTTACGTGTCTGAGAGAGGTAGCAGAGTAAGAAGGAGACATGATAATTATTTCTTGAACGTCGAAGAAGCCTGAAGTGAAACACTTACTGTGAAGTGCCTAATAATTTGAAAATTCAGGTTAGAATTAGAAAGGAATATTAATCCTCTCATTTCAAGCTCTGAGACTTCTCTTTCTTTCTGCCTGCCTAAGAGTTTCTGCCCATGGCAAACACATCATAAGAAAAATATGTTTATCTCATGAATAAAACAGTCCATCTTGCTATTCATTTTTAGGAGCCCGGAGGCTTTTAGCATTTCTGTACATAAAGACGAAGAACTCACCAGCTAACCTGAAATTCCTTGGAGACTTTCTGCATACTTCAGCAGCATTTTTCATATACAAAATATGTAAAAACAAAATCTTTTAAAACCATGTGGATAATAGGACAGGAAAAAAAGAAGAGGCAAATATTGCCAAGTAAACAGGATAGGTTGCAGCTGACATGAGTTGGGACACTTTGAATTTAAACAATCTGGCCTCAATCCACTTATTTGGGTGCCACATAATTTTATGACATTTACAATCACTGAACCATGTTGGAAGAGGAAAAGGTTAATGTCTCTATTTTTACTAAGGATGACCCAAGACTCAAAGGGACCAAGGAGCAGATGATCAAAGGCTATCCTCCAAGCTGAAACAAATTCTTGGTGTTCACAACCAGAAATAATCCTCCAGTGAATTCTGTGGAGATTCCTTGTCATAAAATCTAAATATGTACTGATTTTCTTCCACAGAAGTTTCTGAGTTTTTTTCTTTTATGTGGACAGAAGCCTCATTCTGCCTTGAAAAGTCTACTCTCATTATAATCTAAATTAGAATACTAAAGTTTTGCTAGCTAATTTTTGCACTTTTAAAAAGTGTGCTCTGAACAGCAAGCTCTTGGTACAACTTCCAGGCTGAAAGAACTGAACAGAAGAAGAAGAAAAAAGCTAAACTGCATATCCTACAATTACCTTGACATCACACTCTGCACACCTATTATACCACTGACCCTACCTCTTTATCAGTCCACGCTAATTGCCTTAAGTGACTTCAAGGAACAGGCAACTTTCAAGTGATGAATTCATAACATCTTGTTTATTTGGCCCTTATCTTGGGGTCTGCAAGCAATCAGTGCCAATAATAGCTGGCAACAGCAATAGTAGTAGTAGCAGTAAAACTTTCAGCATTGTATTTAGACTCTAAACCTGATTTTCAACATTTCTAGTGGCTTACTAGGTGTTTCGTACCAGGACTGCTTACGCACTAGTAATCCTGGACGTGGGCACCTGTGTGGACCCTTTAGGGCCTGGTAATCCTTTAATTAACTGTCACTTCCCATCCCAGGTGTTGAAGACAAATAATGATGTTCTACAGGTGCCTTTGCTTTCCGTTATTGATGAAAACAGCCCGAACAGTGAGTTTACATTAAGTGCCAGTCAGACAAAATTAAGGAAAATCAACAAAGACCCTGCCACATTCCTAAACAGTTCCAAGCAGAAAAGTGTATATTTAAGGTCAAATTTTTATACATGATGAACATTTTACATTGTAAGGTAATGAAGTTCAAGAAAAATCTCAGCAGGAAAGCTTTTCTTCTGAGTAAATTGGGGTCAGTGTATCAGCCACAAATAAGACAAGGTGGTGGCAACATAAACTAGTAAAATACTGTTATCCTTATTCAACAAACTGTACCTATAAAGCACAGGAAAGCTTTGCAAGATTTTTCTTTTGTAACGGATTTAAGTTTGTATGGAAAACAAAAGGCGAATACAAGTCTGGCAATAAAAAAAAAAATTTAGACATGATTTTCCAGCATTGCATTAAATAAGCTCTGTTCCTTTAGCAAAGTGACAACTACATTAATATTATAGCAGTCCAAGCAATTTTCCTTGACACTAGCAATACTTAACAATATTCCATTTAATTAATTAGAAAATACACACACAGAATTTAAATTTGAATTCTATTACGGAGTTTAAATGTGAAAGATCAAACACAGTAGCAAGAAAAAAAAATATAGCTATAGCTCTAATTTTTTACTCTCCCTGAGATTCTTAGTGTCAAAAACTGCATGAATTTCATGGTCTTTCAAGTGCTGATTGCATTTTCTTTGAAATCATATCTCCATGGGATCTCAAGGTTAAATAATTTTCATTGGCCTCAATTCAGGATGTTGCATTTTTTAGAGGTTCTTGGGTTAATCACAAGCAAGTAATTATACAAATAAAACACCAGCCTCTAAATTCCCACAGTTGAAAGGGAAGTAAATACAAGTAAATCGTATATTACTTTCTTTCTCTCTCAGAGACAAAGAGAAGTTCAATAAGTTCAAACTCAAAAGGTTCCTGAGTGGCTGCAGCAAAGAAAAATTTTTTTTTACTTCTGTATGGAAAATATTTCTGATGTCAATTGCTGACTTACCGAGTGTCTTTATTCCTGTTACTGTCTGCAAAGATAAGCTGTTGCAGGACACAAGCTTGAACTGCAGCCAGTACTCCACACGGGCCACCCTGAGGGGAATAATGGGACACTCCATGAACAAAACAATTTGCACTGTTTGATGCTGGTGAAAACTTTTGCAAGCCATGTGCTTCCATTCAGGCTTAGGCCATTCTTTCATATCTCTCTTTCCATCCATGACTTTGTAGTGCTGTCTGCCGCTCTATTTTTTTTACAAGCCAATGAAAATCAGTGTTACTAACTGGTACCGTGTTTCTCACCTACTTTTCCTGAAAATGCCTAGACAAACCCTAGGAAAGGGTTTTTTTAAATCTCTTCTGTGATTATGCAAACAAATGAAAGATCTAGATTAAAACACATATTAGGGAAAAAAAAATTCACTGTGAGCGTGGTGAGGCACTGGAACAAATTGCCCAGAGAAGCTGTGGCAGCCCCATCCCTGGAGGTGTTCAAGGCCAGGTTGGATGGGGCTTTGAGCAACCTGGTCTAGTCTAGTGGAAGGTGTCCCTGGAAGGGGGGGTGGAACTCAATGATCTTCAAGGTCCCTTCCAACCCAAACCGTTCTATGATTCTATGATGATCTAACCCAACATCCCATATAGGCTGTCATATTAATGTCAGCTTTGTCCACCCAGGTAAAGTAAGAAAAACAATGAGGGTAAGAAAGTACGGATCACCCAGCAGGTTTTCTGGAGAGTCTGTGTTCTGATTTTAACCCACGCCAAAGTCTACACTGCTGTTACTCTCCATAGCATGAGATTAACCCAGGATTGCACTGCTATCATATGCTACAGTTGCACCCCTGATTTCCTCTGCGGATCACGACCGCACTGTGATGAATCAGTTTAGGATCTGTCAAACTCCTCTCAAAACCCTGGAGGGGAATGAAAAGTGCAGCCAGCATTGCTATTTTCAAATAGCAATGTGATCAAAGTGATCAGTTCAGTTCTCAGGTTGTCCTAAGTACAGCATCAAGCCAAAAGGAATGAGACCTTGCACAGTACGCAACCTAGAAAATAAAGGTCCTGTAATCAGGAAGTAGCTTAGATATTGACACCTTCCATTTTCTCATTTATATTACACACACACAACCTCTCTATAATTATTTACATAACTAATGAGTGAATTGTCTGAAACATATTAAGGCAAAAAGTAAGGTTTATTTCAATCCACCAGGGAAAGACTCCCAGTCAAAAAATTATATGAACCATTCTAAATATCTTCTCATAGCACCACAGAAACTTAACATAGAAGAGAATTAAACAATTGTTTCAGCTGAAATGAATTTTGGAAGTGAGGAGGAACATATTATCTCTCTGAAATAAACACATCTAAGTAGAACAGTCTGGTGTTCCTGTTGAGGAATTTACAGCAGGGAATTTAATGGCCAGTGAGTCGCTAGAAGTGATGAGGCATCCTTTCTCTAGCAACAAGGTCTGGAAACACCAAAGAAACACCACATTTTCTGTGGTCCAGTGAACATTACTGCCGTGGTTCCTCTTTGAGTTTAAATTAACTTTTAATATCTTTTTTCCACTCAGTTTTATTTAAACATAAGCAGCTTTCTTCTGAGATCATCACCCTAATGAAAGATTTAACTACACAAAGTAAGTTAATTAAACATCTTAATGACATGTTTATTAGCCACTGTCCTTGCCCCAAAGCCTCTCTTCCTCTCATTTCTGTATAGTACGCAATGGTCTACTTCTCTCAGGCCAAATAAAGATTTTCTGCATCAGTGCAGAAGCCTGATGAGTGTTTTGTAAGGAGTCGTCTACTCCTTCCCTAGTCCTTACTGAAGTCCTCAGATCCTTGCTCTTAAGAGAAGAGACCTGGTGTGTGGATATCGCAGAAGCGTATGTACAGTCACAGGGCAGAGACAAAAGCATTAAGCTGCAGCTGAGAAGGATGCATTTTTACGATGGACCTCTTTGGTTTTGGAGGCAGCTACACATCCTGTGCTCTGCATGTGGTCCCTAGTCTGAGTCTGAGAAACCAGGGTGACCAACTGCATCTGGCATACAGAGCAGAAGGACAGCCTGAAGCTCTGCAGTCTCAGTCTGTAAGAGTCAGGTGCCCTGGCAAACTTGACAAAACAGACACCAGATGAGTTAGTCTCCCACTGAACACCCTAGACCAGAGAGATCTTTGTTAGCACCAAAAATTTCTATGGATGGGGTCCAGGCTAACCCTAGTCACGGCATGGTGGTTTTACCAGCTCTGGTCACCACAGGGAGCTGTCGGGGACTTCAGAAAGGGCCGCTTGGTAGACGATGCCTAGCAATTGGTGAAAACCTTGTTTTAAGGAGGAGCTGGCATCTTGTGGCTGCAGTCCAGAATTACAGAAACGTGGCTGCAGTCCAGAATTACAGAAACATGGTTGCAAAAGAAGTGGTCCCACCAGCAGTCCCAGTGATGCTGCAGAGGCTTTTGTTCCCTTTTATTTCAGGAATGAGCCTTAGCATGTGACCCCCATATCTTTAAGGGGCAAAAATCTCTTTGTGATTTCCCAGGCACTGCAGGCAATTCTTGCTACTTTCCCGCATTTTGAGACAGATCAAGCTCCATCTTAAACTTGTTAAATATTGCCCCTACGTATCCTTTTTCTCCTAAACTCCACTCTTGATTTATGTTCTTTTACTCTTTTACCACTACTGGCTTTCAGCTGAAGCAGTTTGCCTTCCTCCCTGCGAATAGCTCCCCGTCACACACACACACATGCACACTTTCTGTAGCTACTTTTAAGTTTTCCTCAGAAATATTCCATCCATCTCAAATCTCCTAACAAGACTTGACAAGGTGACATCATCCAGTGGTAACCAGAGAAGTTAAAGAAAGAGAAGAGTCTTTAGAAGACTTTTTTTTTACTGCTAAAACACACAGCCTTTGTAAACTCAGTGTAAAAAGCAAAGAACACTTTTTTTTTCAGGAAGACATTTACAGTACCTTTTTTTGCACAATGCCATATTTTAACTGAGGTATGTTATTAAATGTAAAACTCTGTATTTTCCATTCTTCACTGAAGCAACAAAGACTAGAGCCAAACAAAAGATTCTTTAATTCCTATAAAAAACAAAAAAGAAAGAAAAACGTTCTCATTTTAAAAACAAATCCAGAACACAGGTATGTTTTCTTGCAGTAATTTGTAGAAAAGAAAGGAGGAGCGTGGAAGGGTAATGACTAACTCACTACAGCCACCCTTTTTGTTTTATACATACTGTAAATAGCAACACTCCAATGAAACCGAGCAATTTTTTCCTTTTCCTGCAATATTCCTTTAACTCATAATGCTGTGTGCTGCTCAGCATAGGAAACTGTTCACACAGACCGTCTGGGGCAGAGTTTCCCATGAAAGCATGACAGAATATCGCTATTAAAGAGCTAGAAGAGCAACGCCTGCTAATGGTTACATGAGGGAGAAAAGGACCCTGCTGGGCGCAGTATGGAGAAAAGGCAGACTGTTTTGCCTGTCAAAGTTGCTGGTATAAGATAAATGTTACTCAAATGTTTGATTGATGGCATATAATCATATGCCAAATTCAAATCCTGGCCCTGAACAACTGCAGACAACTACTGCTCAGGAATAGCTGAACTGAAGAAATTGCATTCATGCTAAAGTAAAGCTGAGTAAATAAGAACAGACTGCTCAGTGTTTGTATAGTTACTCGGACCCCTTTGATCTAGAAATGAAATTGGAAGATACCCTCATTATCTTTTCTCTGTTTTTTTCCCCTCTGTCTGAATGGGAAGGAAAATATTAAAAGTATGTAATGGTTCCATGTCTGCTCCGAATAAGGAAGATATGCAAGGGAGAAACAGTGATAGGGGAATAATAAACTTGTTCTGAACCACTGTTGAATTTAAAGGACTGGAGAACAAGCACATGAGTAACTGACTAGAGGCATCAAGAAAATAATAGAAGCTTCATTAATTAAAGCTATTATCTGTTCTCCAAGTGCATTCTGGCATGCTTTTCTGGTATTTTGCTGAGTTTTGGACGGGAATCCCTACATTACGTTTTCACCTGGATAGCAAATAAGGAATATACTCAGGAATGAATACAGCACATGTTAAATCCCACGTAAACACGCAACAGAGGAATCCAGTGTAGCTTTGGCTAACTTAACTGAAATAACATTCTCACACAGCTATTTGAATTTACCATCATAGTCTTACTTTTGCAAGAGAAATATCGATTGCCTTTGATACTACTTGAAGCATATACAGTGTTGAAAGATCCGGGTTCTTACTAACTTCTCCAGTTGTTTCTTCATCCTCAACATCAACTGAAAGAAAAAGAAAAAAAAACCATATAATGTGTTGGATGAAACAAACTGCTTCCCCCAGCAGGCTTAGTGCCAGAGGGTCATCAATATGACCATTAACTCTTTCTTGTCATCCATCTTTATAAAAAAGAAAATATAGTTCCAGCCAGCAAGGACAGATAGAAAATACATCAGCCACCCTTTTTTTGATTACTTCTTAATGACTCCTTTATACAGTCTTACCCAAGAAGTTAATAGCAAGTGCAATTACTCTGAATCAACTAAGAGGTACAAAAGAAGGGACTCATGCATATTTGGTTACAGCTGCTCTGAAGAATATGATGGCAAAAGCCAAACTGAAGCGTGACACAACTTACCTAATTCTAGGACATCTTTCATCTGGTCTTCTTTAAAGCAAGTGGATGTTGGAGATTTCCTACATTAAAATTAATCAAAAAATGAATGACCAAATATTCACTTTTAATGGGAAAAGTTGTTTGAATGAACAAGAAAAAATACGGAGTATGCCCACGCAAAGATTTGATTTTTTTTGTGTGTGTATATATACATATATATATATGGGGGGAGGGAGTGGGGAGAGAGAGAGATAATAAAAGATGCAGATAGATAAACATATTCAATCGTTTTCACCTTTAGCTTTTAAAATGTTCTATACAAAGGAGCTCAGCCGCAGTAATACTTATACATAGAGAAATAAATGGTGTTAGAGCAAAAGCTTTTTCAGTTTTTCAGGAGTTCATCAGGAAAAGCAGCCAGCACAGAGCAATACACTGCAATTGATTTAGGATTTCAGTCCTGTTTCAACACCAGTTTCATTTCATTTGTGTGATTTCAGCATAAAACAGGTCCTGCAAGCTCACATACAGGGGCAGATTTTATACTGCCCTGAATTTTAAGTGACGATATTCATGTATATGTGACTGCCTCTGTGTTCGAAGGGTCAGGACATAAAATAAAATTTACATCCCTGGTGGGGAACAAGATGAGGCTCAAGTTAGTCATTAAATCACGTGAAATATCTAAATAATATAAGTGGGAATAAGCATTAGACTGGCTTCCTTTACCAGGGCAATTTTTTAATCCACTAACAGATAGCAATTGTTCAACTGCCCTTGTGATTTAATTGTACATTACATAAATAACAGGTTAAGAATTCATATAAACAACCACTAAAAGGACTAAGCATTTAAACTTGGCTGTGAAGTCAGAGCTTAAGTAGAATGCTAGATTTTTGGAGGTGAGATGAGTTTATTCTTCCTGTTGAATTCGTACCAAAATGAATTCAGAACCAAGGAAAAGTTTCAAATAACTACTGTAAAAAGTTAGTCCTTTTTTGGTTGGGTTTTTTTTTTTTTTTTCAAAAGAGCAATGCTGCATCATTGGCCTTTGCTTTGGAAAAAAGGTATTGCACTGACAGTCCTTTCAAAAATAGTATGGAATAATTTCCTCAGCAACATTCTTTGTATGTACAATATTATTATAGCAACAACTGCTGTCATATCACATACTTTCCATTAACTTAATTTCCTTTTTTAGTGTGTGAAAGATGAATAAAACCAGAACACAGTCATATCACACTGAGGACTTTTCCAGTTTAAAAGCATTTTGGCACCTTTCTTACTGATAGTCTTTGATACTATAAGAAAAGAAACACTTATTTTTTTCTCTCTAAAGAAGAAATGAAATGTGGATGTCCACAATTCAGAAAAGATAGAATGGAAATGAATCACCCGTGTTACTATGGACTTGAGGGAAAAATAAATAAGATGTCCAGCAGGTCAATATAAACAAGAGGACTGAGAGCAAATTTGTATCGTGGCATAAGTAGTATTGAGCTCTCAGTGAATATAACAATGCTTTTAATGTGACGCACAGTTTAATATTGTTGACTGTTGTATAGTTTAAAATACAATCAGATCTCCTCTTGCTTTTTGCTAATACTGAATTTCAGCTGAGATTCCTTTCCACTAGCTACTTGCTAGTATTTTCATCTCTCCTNCTGAGATTCCTTTCCGCTACCTACTTGCTAGTATTTTCATCTCTCCTGGTCAGGGAAAGGGGCTCAATGACACTAAACTTGCCAATAAAAAGTTTTTCAGCCAAGTACTCATGTCACTTAACTGCACTTAGACATAACCACAGTCCACACTTTTGTTTTCTCTGAGATTGCACACTATTGTCTCTTGTTTCCTAGAGAATAATGTGTTTCTTCCTAGGCCAACCCATTTCAATCTGTTTTTGCAAAAATAGAGCTCTTAACACTTAAGAATGCAGCACGACAGGTTACAGCATCCCACGCAGCCTCAGTTGCTGCTTCAGAAGGACCTGGGTCTCCTATGGGTACTGTACCATATCTCCTAGCTACGTTAGATGTCTTGGATCCCACAGAGTCTCAAATAGCACTCTATGTCTACGTTCAGGCACATAGATCACTCCCTACATCAAATTAGCACCCTTGATTCATTGTTGTCCCAAACACTTCTCCTCAGTAGTGTTTTACCTGATAAGATCTATAAATGAAAATAAAGCCAACTATGGTACAATTCATATATAGCTCACCTGGCACCAGTTTTTGCAACGTTATTGCTTTCTGGAAAGTCTAAAAGATTTTGGTTCTACACCCATTCCAGGAAGAACCAAGCCCGGGATGCAAAGTGCTTTCAGTTCTCAAGGCACAAGGAAATTCCCATCAAGCTGAGGAAAGTGCTGACATCAAAGATTGATGCAGGGTGTTTTCTGGTTAAGTGGGGTATTTTTGCAGGTGTAGGTTCCCTCCTTAAGGGGAACTTGTGTTTCTCAAAACACTGTCAGGACATTTATTGCAATTTCCATTTCAGCAGGTGGTTACTGTTCCAGGAAAATTTATTGTACACGTAAAACCATACAGTTAGAATACTTAGGAAGGGGGAAGTCATCCATCATGGCAGAAAAATGGGACAGGAAAAAAATATGTTTCATTATAAACATACTATACAGTACTTTCTCTAAATATTTGAACATTCCTATCTGATCTTCGTGCATTGCAGAAAACTGAAGTTACGCAAAATAGCTGAACTCGCAGAGAAAGCACTTCTCAGCACAATAATGCATGTACATTCCGCTATTTCCTATTTACATTACCATACACAAGAGGTCAAATAAACAAAGGGACTTAAAAAATAAACACTGATCACCAGTGGCTTTAAGGTGACTGTGTTGGTAAAACTTATTTTCACTGCCTGATTACAACAGCTTTTCTACTGGACATATATCTTTCCTGCCTAATAATTTAGTGTCAGAAAAACACCTAGAAGTCACAATGCAATCCTATGGTCTTCTGCTGTTACGCCATATGCAGATATATACGACATTCTTGGGATAGTGAGTAAGATTTGGAGAGCAGGTAAGAAAAATATTAGCCTTTGTACTATTTGCAAAAGGGTAAACAAGGTCATTATATGCGATGCCGCTTGCCACTGCTTTGGAGCAAAATTATAAAAACAGAATTACTAAAAGCTATTGTAAAGATGCAAAGGAAATTATCATAAACAACACCAGGCAATACACTTCTCTGGGAAAAAGACCTTGTCAAGAAAATTTAATATAAATTTTTCCGTGCTTGGAAGTCTGATAACAGAGCTCATATACTTAATTTCTCCAAACTTCCTTTTTAGTTAGGACCTGAATCTGATTTGATTGGCACATTAGCGGTATGAAAAATTAATTAATGAAGAGATGGCTCTTTGACAGATATAAAAAAGGTAAACTAAAAACTTATTTCTAATAATCATTTCTAATAGTGATTATAAGTCATTTCTAATAATCTCACACAAGAATTTGTGTTCACCCTGCTGAATTTTATTAACTGTAGTGACAATTCAAGGAGAAAACTACACGTTTGCTGGGAAGGTTTATATATGAAAAAAATATGATGATAATCACGGGCTGGGGTACAAGACAGTTTGAACAGCATTATGAGTTGAGCTCACCTGAACAGAATGCTCCCTCATAGACAATGAACAAATATTTATCTCCAGCTATAAAACCAGGCCTACTATAATAGAAGTGTAGCTCCTTTATTCATACTGTACTCAAAGAATTTTCAGTGCAACACCCCCAGACCGGATTTTTCAAGGAGCACAGTACCACTGGTGTGAACTCACCATTACATTCAACAACTCAAAACAGCCTCCAGCAAAATAAACAAGTACCAGTAAAATAAAACAGGGAGCTAAAATTCCATTAAATAACGATTCTTACAAGACACGAGCTAAGACACAGTACGTAAAGCATTGGCAAGGGTTCCTAGACTTCAACACACAATCAATTCAAACCACTGGAGGTGAATACAACCCTCCATTCTCTGTCTGGTTTTGGCCTTCAACTTTTAGGCCATTTATTTTTAAGGATGTGGAATTTTCATGACCTTACGTTTCCTGTCAGAAACCTCAGATTTTTAACAGTCCAAACCACTGTAACCGGACAGATTTCAGCAAAATAAATTATCTTCCTGAAAGATAATATAAAATGTTAAATTGGAAGAAGACAAGAGCTTACACTGAGGAGTGGTGTAGTTCTCTTATCTCACTTATAATAAAACAAGGTGAATACAGGTAACAGCCTATTGGTAAGAGAACTTACTGCAGAGAGAGATTTTACCTCCTGGTGAATTAATCTTAGGGAAAATAACACTTAGCGTGACAAAAATTCCTTGCGTTACCTGCAAACAGCTGGGTGTTTTTAAGGTGCGGATGATTTCTTATGCTGCTCCCTACTGTGCTCCCCCCAATGCTCGTATGCAGACGCAGTGAAAGGAAAGGGTGTGAAGCTCTACCAGCAAAATGGGGTGTATACTGTCTGTTCTTGCCTTACATTCCAGAAAATCTGGAGTCCCTCTATGTTTGCGTGAACCAGGCAAATTCTCAATTGACTGAATGCATTTTAGGCAATGAGCTGGACATTTCCAGTTTTACGTCCTTTCCAAAAATAAAGAAATGATACAGAAGCCATTTGCCATTTCCAGTAATTGCAAAGTGCTTCTTCCTATGGAGTGCTGGAAAAATACTAAAAGGGCAAATGGCAGCACACACAGATGTTATGTCGAAGGCTCTGATGCCATAAATCCATTGGCACAAAACAAAAGTCACAACAGTTACTTTTATTTTAGGTTCTTTTTTTCCGGTCCAAGCATTATGTTATAAAAGGTGTTACGCAACTCCAGATACTTGAAGGTTTTCACTACTGAGTGATTTGGCAACTACAATCGCTCTCTCTCTTTTTGTATATGGACTGTTTGTATATGGACTATTAAATCCATATTCCCCAAAGATGTCTCGGCATTGTTTTACAGCCGCCATTCTTCTGATTGCCAACTGCAAGTACCAAATAAGGACTTATTCCCCAGCTGGCAGCTGAGCACACTCCAGGAGGGTTTGGTTAGTCTCTCAGGGAAGGTGCCGACCGCACTATTCTTACTGTGCTTCCTGCCTACAAAGCCACACCGAAGCATTAACTAAAGCTTGAGATGATGCCATGTGCTTCTTCGTGTGGCTTAAGGACAATGCCTGAATCACAAACAGACAAAGATGGAAGGAAACATGAAAAGGTAATTTACTATTAGGCTGTTCCAACTCCGCATTCCTTTCCGTTCTTTTATCTGAAATGTTGCACTCTGACTAAACTTCTATTTCCTAGAAATGCCACCATTGCCCGATACATCCTCTTCCTCTCACAGTGGGAAAAATTTAATGAATTCTTCAGACATTGCTCATGCATGCTGCATGTCATTAAGTACTGAAATCAGCTGAGGTTTTCTGACTGATTTTAAATAGGTTCTATTTTATAACAATACGGCTGTCTGAGCTCGGACCTCATTTCACAGAAGAGGCTATCATGGTGATGAGTACTTTTAGGAACTGCTCAACATCTCACAGGATCAAAACTTTATTACTTACAAAATGCCAGATATTATTTTAGACAAAGCAATCTCATCTGACATGCCAATTTTGTAAGTAACAGTGAAGTATTACTGCCCACTGGGCAAAGAGTACAGACTTTAAAGCATTCACTATTCCTAGAAAACCTATTTTTACATCAAAATGAATAGTAGTAAAGACCAGAGCCAATCATAACTGTTGGGTAAATAATGTACATTACATAACATTGCTGGAACTATTTTTCCTTTGAGTTGGAAATTTAATTTTATTTAAACAATACAATTAAAACTGGAATGTTGATTTGTATTCTTTATGAAATCCGACATTCATATATTAACTTTCATTAGGCACTGTATTTTCCTATTTCAGTGATAGCCCATATTTAAAAGAGGGCAGCTGCTTCACCTCTTTTATTTCTGTCATGGGTTCAGAATCACAGAATAGCTGGGGTTGGAAGGGACCTCTGGAGTTCACCTAGTCCAACCCTCTGCTTGGAGCAGGTTCAGCTACAGCAAGCTGCTCAAGGCCATATCCAGTCACGTTTTGAGTATCTCCAAGGACAGAGACACCACAGACTCCCTAAGCAACCTGTTAAAGCATTTCCACCCGCACGTGAAAAGTTCCTTGATCACTTGTGTCAGGAAGATGACCTCTAGAGGTCATCTGGTCCAACCCCCCCCACTCAAGGGACAGTTGACCCCATCTCATCAGTGCAGTCCAGAAACCTCCTGGATTGCTTGTGCTCTGCTTTGTTGCTTATACTGATGGAGGGAATGTGAAATCCAGCTCTGGACTTGCTAAGCACTTCATCCTGGCTTGTATCAGCAATAGTGTGGTGAGCAGGACTAGGGAGGTGACTGTCCCCCTGTATTCGGCACTGGTAAGGCCCCACCCCAAATACTGTGTTCAGTTTTGGGCCCCCCATACAAAAGACACTGAGGTGCTGGAGCGTGTCCAGAGAAGGGCAACAAAGCTGGTGAGGGGTCTGGAGGACAAGTATTATGAGGAGTGGCTGAGGGAACTGGGGGTGTTTAGCCTGGAGAAAAGCAGGCTGAAGGGAGACCTTATTGCTCTCTACAACTACCTGAAAGGAGGTTGTAGCCAGGTGGGGGTCAGTCTCTTCTCCCAAGTATCAAGTGGTAGGACAAGAGGAAATGGCCTCAAGATGCACAATGGGAGGTTTAGGATAGATATTAGAAAAAACTTCTTCACCGAAAGGGTTGTCAAGCATTGGAACAGGC
>RSEF01000002.1:1334243-1358035 GCA_003993805.1 Himantopus leucocephalus | reverse complement strand
GATGGATGGGGTTATTCCTCCTCAGGTGCAGTTCTTGGAATTATCAAAAACAGTACAAAAAGACTAATAGAATCCATTCCCAACTCACATTCAACACACACAGTCTTTGTTTCCTTCGCAGACCAGAATTAAGATCATTCCCCATCTCCCAGTCCTTGGGTTACCCTAATTTTCTCTCTCTGGACATTTTTCCAGAGCAGGCTGCATACCTTGGGCAATGCGTAGCTTCACTTCCAGGTCAACAGGCGTAGAGACAACTGACTTGGTGAGGACCAACACGTTCTCTAGGCCAATGACTACAACCAAGTATGGAAATATCTCTCTAGAGGAAACAGAACCACAACTCAGAATGAGATCCTTGGTGAAAAAGAAGGGAAGAATGCAAGTTAAGCAGCAAACACAAATCCTAGAGTGAAGGCCAGGAAACACTACCCGGTGCTCTCAGCCAAATCCCCTCTCATATTACTCTATGATGTGGTAAGGGTTCTATATTTCATCTGCTTTGGACAGACACTAACATTTTTGCAAAGCTGCATGATTTTCTGGAAAACGGCCATTGTAGACCACCACTAAATTAGTCTTAATGCTTCCCAGGGTTGGCACAGTGCCCCTCAAAGAGTCTCTCCAGCATCTAGTACAAAGAGGTGCAAATCAAAAAGATGGACTTCGAACAACAATGCAATAGACTCAGTAATAATTAGTCAGCGGGAGCGCATTACAGCAAGACATTAGGGAACACGTTGCACCATCAACAGTGAAAATCTTGATAAATCACAGTTAAGCATTACATTAAACAAAACTTTAAAAAAAATTCTCAAGTGAAGAGCATAGGAGTCAAGAAAACACCCTGAAATGGATTTGCCCTTCAGAATATATACACACGGAAGAGTAAGACTACCCAAGGTCACAGGATCACAGAATGGTCAGGGTTGGAAGGGACCTCTGGAGATCATCTAGTCCCCAAAGTTTGTGCCCACTACCTCTTGTTCTATCACTGCGCACCACTGAAAAAAGACTGTTCCCATCCCCCTGGCACCCTCCCTTTAAGGATTGATAAGTATTGATAAGATCCCCAACCATGTCACTACCATGACTATTCAATTCTTCTCACCCCTATTTTTTTTTCTCTTTTGAACTACTTGCACTCCAGATCAGAGAGAAAAAGCTGTTCCGTGCCAGAACATGGTAGATTATAAATCTCTTAATTTCCCTCCAGCTAAACTTAAGCAAAAATACTAAAGCTTTCATTGTGGAGGGTAATGGATTTGTGCTGTGCCAGTATGTACAGATGTACAGGAGAATGTGCTTGCGTGCAGGCACACCCCCCCCTTGGCAATTCACTAATGGCCAAGACAGGTAAACAACAGGGTTGCAGAAGAACACCTTTCTGCCACGGCCTGCCATAACCCCCAAGGGCCATCTTCCCAAACTCTGCTTTCAATTGCCTATGGCCATCTGACGTGGGCCTCAACAACATTTGCTGTCAGCAGCCTGTACCTTACAAGCTCAGCTGGGGAAAAACACCCGTCTGGAACCACTGCTAACTCGGCTATTTCATTCCAATTGATTCCTTGAACAAACGGCAAGCTGAAAAAGCAAGAGCTCCACTGAAAGCAAGATTACAAAAAAAACCCACAAACCAAAAAACAAACTCCACACACCCTTCTCCGGGTATCCGAACCAAATTTTAGCTCTAACAATTGTGCAACACATTGGTCCCTTCACCTCCTGTCCAAAAGCCGCACAGGCAGTGAATTTCCATAGTGAGGGAAAAAACCACAAATATATATAAACCTCTCATGGGCAACTTCCTGTTAATGTCAAAGAACCCAAATTCTGGAAAGTACAACTCAGTCCTGCCTTATCTAAAGCATTTTCAGTTCATAACCTGTGTCTCTCCTCCGAGCAGTATTTTAGGACAGGAGACAGATGTGAGAAAAAGCTCTTTGTAATCCCGAGGGACGGAAATCTCTAAATAAACAGAATGCAACAAACATGAGGGAGAGCTCTGCTGCCCGGCACAGCACAGCACCCTCCTGCAGAGCATGTTATCTGCAAGGGTACGCTCTTGCAGAGTCCTGTCCTCATGCACAGTCCTGCAAGATACGCAGGGGGTCGAGCACCATTTCCAGATAAGCTGCAGCAAGCCTTCAGAAGGTAGTACAAATATGGAAAAGAAAATTCGTAAGTCTCTCATCAACTATGTCCTACTTAAAACCACAGCTTCTACTGCAGAAGATAATTAACTAATAGTCCCAGGTTATAAGTTTGAATGGTCCTTGAAGAGTCAGCAGTTTTCATGTTAAATGACCAGCAGTTTAAAAGCAATGAGACATTAGGTTTTCTTGAAGAGTAATGCGACTTTGTACGGGACAAACACAAGCTGTTCACGCCCTGCAACTCCAAAACCTAAGGTCATTTGCCTCCACTCAGAGTGAGGCAGATGGCAAGAGATCCTCGTTATATTTTCCACCATACAGTGCCAAGCACCGAGAAAGAGCTTCCAAGAGGAAGAGGAAGAACAAGGGGAGATGCCGTATCGTGCCCATCTACTGAAATATTTACACTTCACTTATCGCTTTGATGCCAGAAAGCGCTGCATCATAGCATGATCCAGCACCCCAGAGAGTCAGCAGAAACACTACTGTTAACGCATAAAGAAAACAGATCTTCTCTGACTCCATATATACTCGTGAACAGAGACAACCTCTGGTTTATCCAAAATGTTTAGAAGATGGAAGAATTTATCACACCAGCTTCTCTTATCTAAAATGCAAATGTTCACATTCGAGCTAGTTGGTTCAGGCCTTTCTTTACAGGCAATAAGGAGAAGTCATTCATCATTTCCGACTGTGATTCCTCTAACCGAGCTGAGATGCCAGCTTGTGGGTTGGCGGCTTGTGCTCCGGACTCATCCAGAGACTCTCCCAGTCCACCAACTCGCAGGAATCCCACATCCAGTGAACTCCAGGCATTCTCCTCAACTTCACTGTTTATTCTTTCTTAAATCCTGCATAGAACACGTCATCTATCTCCACTTAGTCTTCTTTTCCATAAAATAAGACTGATATCTACCTCACCTATACTTATTTTACTTCATTCTGAAAGATGATTGATAATGACTAAGGTCCAGTTTATATATCATAGCTGTAGCAAGCAAACACTGATCTCTAAGCAACAAGCTGTATTTTAATACCTTACAAAAACCAGTGAGGGAAAAAGGCTTATCATAAATACAGGTACCACTAAAAACAAGCACACCCACATCTGGAAGGCTGTGCTGTAAACAAAACGGATAAAAAAGGCTGAAAGTCAGATCAAAGTTTAACCCTAAGCTGGCCAACTCCTAGCATGTTGCCACTGGTACCCGACACACCAAGAACACCCCAGTCAGGCATCAGGTAACTAGAGGGAAAGTGTTCTGCCAGACACCGGGGAATCAGGAAAAGGTCACTCACCAAAAATAAAAAAACCCCTCAGTGTCATCAGACCCCATTCACCACAGAATCCAAGGGTCTTCCATCTAATTACACATCATTTATAAAATACTGCAAGAATTAAGTTTCAACCCAAATCATTTTAAGGCAAAAAAATTTTGCTGGAAAACTGTTTTTAGAAATAAGGACTGAATTAACTCTTTCTACCCTTTAGGAGGAATAACTAGATTAGTTTAGCCCTTCTGTGTGACAACATTAAGGGTGATAGTTTGCAAAGGCCTCAGACATTGCACTAACCAAAACTGCTTCCTTGGATTTCCCCCATGTATCTGCATTCAAAAATTGCCTTTCTTCTTGCATTAAAATTATAAATTCCCAGTGAATCCTATCTGTTTTGTTTGAACAGCTCACAGAATAACGTGGTCTCGATCCATAATTAGGGTTCCTAGGCACCACAGCAGTAAAAACAGAAGCAACAAATATTTCCGTTTCTGAAGTCAATTATTCATAGCTCTTTCAGGCTTCTAGGAGAGGAATTCCTCCATCTAGGTCTGGCTCCTGGTAAACTATCTATTTGAGACTATTGAGGAGTCTCCCTCACGGGTGAGTCTTTTCATTGCTCCTGCAGTGTACAGCTGTGAGGAGGAGATGGGAAGAAAAACGATGGATATTTCCTTACCTACATAGGAAAGGGACCTGAAAAAATCAAAAGAAAGATTCTGAACTGAACTTGAATTCATGAGAAATGAACATTGTGTAGAACTCGGGTAAGCGAGGTGCCAGTTCGAGCTTTCTCAGGGGTTTTCAGCTTGACACAAATGTAACGCATGGTAGTAACCACATCAAAAGTCCCAAACACTAACTCTAACAGGCACAGGAGCCCCAGTTAAAAGAAGAGCCCACAACTACCAGTGGTGGGTGGAAAGTCACCCAGGCAGCCTCCCGGGCACAAATACCGCAGGTCAGTTCTGCCACCTTTAAAGATTTTTTTGAGTAAAATGTAACGAACCTCCGTCAGCCAGAGAAAAGGTAACAAGCCCTTTTGGACGCTACAACAAGTCACTGCAGGAGGAAGGTGTGTGAGAGCCTACTTAGCTGCCAGGAAATCAAGTGATGAATAAGATGTTGTCCCAACAATTCCTTCTGCTTTAGGCAGAAAGAGCCAACTGCTAAGCCATAAGGCATCTCCAGGAAGACTGGGATGCAGTTAGGTCCATTTGCGGGCCAGCAGAGGAGCGCACAGCCCTTCAGCCCAGCAGGAGACCTGATCACAATTTTGCACAGCAGTGTGTAAAATAGTATCACGTAAGCTTGTTTGAAAAATACTAGATCTTACAGACTAGGCATTTAACAGCTGTTTTCAAATGATTTCAACTCCATCTTTATTTTCAACCCTTCGTAAAGAAGAGGTTTGGTGCTGGAAACATACCCTCCATTAAGAGTAGGTGTCAAACCAAATAGCGTGCACAGCCCGACGGACATGAGCAGAGAGCTGAGCACCGTCACGACCGCTGCCAGTGCCAGGCCCCATTTCGATTTCACCATGTCAATCTTCCCTGAAAAACAGAATGCAAAGTCTCAGTTACCAAGCAAAAGAAAACGACATATTGATAGAAAGCCAAGAAGGGATCCTCATCCTGACTTATTTCAGCAGTTAGCTCAATATCCTGCAACTCAGAAGTAACGGCAGTTCAGTCCCAGTGTCTGAAATGCAGCTCCCAGACCCTCCCAGTACGTAAGAGGTACCGTAACAAGGGTGGGACAGAGGACAATGCATGACTTGCAGCTCAAGCTAGTTCCAGTACAGCACTGTTGAGGCATGAAAAAAGGAACTTAAATGTGGCTAGTAAGGTCTAAAACCTCCAGCTCAGAAGATGTATTTGATCTATCAGGCAATGAATTAGTCTTTCTACACTAGAAAAAATGTCATTACTATGGCATTTAAAGCTGCTAAGACAGAAAACATCTCAGAAGATATCACAAGGAGGAACACCACACTGGCCAAGAGGGACAAATGAGAAGAAATCAGCTAAACAGGACCACTTATTCTCTACATGACAGTTCAGGGTAAAATTTCAACTCTGCCTTTCCTGCTGAAACAGGAGGGAACTGCTCTTATCTGCAGCCAGGGAAAGAGCACCACACCACTGATCCCTTACATATATTCAGCTGGCAGGTATATAGGTGGCTTATTAGCTCGATCTCCCCTCAAGGCTCTCCACCCCACAAACCTACGTGTGGAGAAGTAGATGTAAGCGAAGAGTATAATGTAGGTGGTGACGAGGGGTATCAGCTCAGCAATGCCAATCTCTTCCTTGAAGTGGACGTGAACGATGTTCTCCTCTCGCAGCGTGCAGTTAGGGCTGGGATGCAGCAGCTTGAGGCGAGAGCGGAGGCTGCTGAGGAACCTGAGATGAAAAGCAAGCAGGAGAATGTCACAGTGTACCCAACAACCAGCACACAATTCTGAGGAGGAGCTCAGATCAAGCAGAAAGAAGCTCCACAGATTCACACAGACTTAGAAAACACAGCTCTCTCTAGGCCTGACCGCTAAGTCTGTTCCGCTGTGGCCCAAATTACATTTGTCACAGCTGTACTGTGGCAATCTTACAGCCCCTGATTTCTACGAAGATTCAAAGATAACTGTGAAGACTCAGCAAAACTATTTAAAGCAAAGGCTCATCATCCAAAATCTTGGCCCTAGGGAACAGAACACGCTGTAGTTTCAAACATTGCCTGAATTTTACATAAGCACAGCTGATGAAAGGTGCTACATGACAGTCCTTGAGGGTGAAGGGTTCTTGCACGGGCGGCAGCAGAGCAAGTTCAAACTACTGCGCTGCCAATGCTGTCCCAGGCATTCCTTAGGGAATTCTGTGCACCACTAAGCAGAGCATCTAGTCCTCAGATCCACTCAATTCCAGCCAGCTTTGCCAACACTGCTGGAGGGGTTTCACAGTTGGTACCAGTTGAATTAGCGCTTACTGGAAAGCAATCCACTCTATGTAGCAGGAACTGGGTCAAAACAGACCTACTGGGTCTTGGCTGCAACAATGACGGCTCTGTGTGCAGATGAAGCCATCACCAGAGGAATTCCCATTGGCAGCTTTGGGTATTATGTATACTTTTTTAAAACAGAAACTGAAAAGTGATAGTATTTTATTTCCTTAAAACACAACAAGTTTTCTCCCAAAAAACAGCACCTTGTTTTTCTATAGCATGTTCAGAAGATCTAAAATACTCTAAAACACAAGAAAATGGACATTAAAGAAAAACATAACCATAATCAGAGTAGAGAAAACAGCAAACTAGCCAAGAATTCAAGAAGCGATGCCTAACATAGAAATAGCACAGCTAAAGCCCCTTACCTGGAATCATATCGCTGGAGACCCAACGTGACAGTGTACGATACCACGCGCTTCCTGTTATAGAGGTTCACCCCGCTGTACTTCCCAGGGAGTCCAAATAACAGATCTGCAAAAACACAGCACGAATGGAACATCAGGATAACAACAAAATAAAACAAAAAAGATGGGATACAAGAGGTGTTCGTTGTGAAGAATGCTGAATGAGAACTACTGTTCTTATAGCAAGCACTTTCTCAGTGCTCTGGTGAGACATCATCAATGTCTATAAATACCTGATGCAGGGGAGTAAAGAAGATGCAGTGTCTCTTCCTAGTGACAGGACAAGAGGCAATGGGCACAAACTAAACCACAGGAAATTCCCTTTAAACACAAGAAAACCCTCCCTGTGGGGAAGTTGTTTGTCCTCATCTTCTTCTTTCCTGACCAGGCAGTCTGTAGCAGGCAAGGTCTGCCCTCTAATCCTAACCCATAAGCTCTCAACTAGCTCGTCACCCGTTCCTAAGCAAAGCTCCACGCATTGCAGCTGCTCTCTCACACAAAGGACAACTCCTCGCCCTCCCAGCCTGTCCTTCTGAAGAGCCCGTGTCTGCCCACAGCAGCGCTCCAGTATTGCGAGCTTCCCAACACCACCTCTGTGGGCTGGAGGAGGCTGCAGCCCCCCAACTGCACACATCTCCAGTTCCTCTTGTTTGCTCCCCATGCTCCATGTGTTACTATACAGACACATCAAGTGGGCTCCCAATTTGCCCTTCAACAGAGGAGACAGGAATTATCTTTAAGGATGTAGCCAAAGAAATCCTTGGACACTTGTTTTTGTGCATGTCGGCATGAGATTTGAACCAGAGGTTCCAGGAAGACTTTCCATTGCAAAGGACTGTTTAATGTCTCTTCTGTTAACCTTGTACGCCAAAAGGCAGACTTAAAAAAATTATGCATCATGATGAACACTACCACTGTTCTCAGGAATTCCCAGGATATTGTGGACCTCTATCTTGTTTGCGAATGAGTGCTCAAAGAGAGGCTCCACGTGCCCCAAACCACAGTGGGCACACATTCTGGATGCTCAAAAAATAACCTTTAAAACAAACTTACTTCAAGGTTACAAACTCCCTTTTCAGTCACGGCTTCCTGACACCTACAAAGTTCCTTTAAAAACAAAGGAACACCATTTCCTCCGGCCTTATGGAAACACTAAACAATACGATCCCAGACATGGTCAGAGGTGTTTTTTTTAATTAAGAGAGAAAAATACTTTTATGATGTCCAGTGTCAACTCAGGGTATCAGCAAGAAACAATCAGTGAACGCACAAAAGGGAGCAGGGTGAATATTCATTTATCGGTGACAATGAGACAGTCTTTGAGAAAGACAGACAATAGCATGAGGGGAAAGATAGGTTAGCGCATACACAGAGTAAGAGGAACAAAAAGACTTGGACAAGTTACCTGCTATTTTTACAGCTATAGAAAGGAGTCTGACTGAGTGGAATTATTCACTTTCCACAAAAAGAGACCCGAGTTGAAATACAGATATGAAATGAGAGATGACATATATTTGGTAGCTTCGTTTCAGATGCTGCGAGTAACAAAATGCCACCCAATTTGCTAATATTGGCAAACTAGATGTTGGAGATACTGAGAACAAAATAGCGATGCAAGCTGTAGGCATTTCTCACAGCTTCTTTGGTACTTCAGCCTCTTACCTTTGAGAGTAGCTGACGTCTGTAATGTCTTTGGTTCATGCTGGTGGATGGTTTTGATGATATCTGGGTCAGCATTGAATCGCTCTCGGTCGTTCTGCCAGAAGTTTCCTGGAGACAGTAACAGACAGCCGTGTTCGGGGAGCAGATTCCGCAGCTTCTTGAGGCCGGGCAGAAGATCTGTTACCTGAAGGCAAACTTCTTCCAAGCTTTTGACACCAGAACTGAAAGGCAAACAAAGATTTGACACTGCCATGTATGTCGCAACTCCCACAGACAAAAGGCAAAGCTGCTGAGATGAACACCCCAAGGACCTGCACGACCGTGTTACTGCTCTTGTTCTTAATAACTAAGGATCAACAGCCTCAGGCCATAGACTGGGATCTCACTGTAACGCCTGCACAGACTCCAGAACCCCCTTATCGTTTCTCTGCATACTGTCTGGCCATATAGCTTTCACTCTTCACCCAGCCCAGGTGCCACAATTTTCAGTTCCACATTTAAGATGCCTCCAGTCTATAGAGAAACTGTCTCCCTGGAATTCTCCTTCAAAGACCTTAAACTCTTCTGCACACTTCTTTCCACATATGCAATGGGGCATTTTACAGAAATCTTTATTAACCTTCCTGAGGAGGATTATTTAATGTGTACAGAGTGCTCTAAAACATACAAAGGATTCAATATCGGCAACTGTGCAAGATGTTTTCAGAATTCCTCTGAATTGTATGGAAAAGACAATGCCTTACAGGTTCAGAAATCAATAGAGGTGTAACTGGTATGAAATGGAACTTGTGTTTGCTCCCGAATTTAACTTTAACACAATTTACGTAATCCTTATCAACCAGTAATTCAAGCTCACAGCAGGATTTGACTGTGAAGGTTTAGTGACAAAACCTGTCGGCACGCGATTTGGCTAGACAAGGAAGAGCTGCCGATCCAAAAGAGAACGCTCCCCTCAACGTGACACAGGCAACTGGTGGGATTTGTACAGGAAGGGTGTATTTAAGAAAGGCGAAGTTAAGATACAAGAGCCCAGTCCTCCCTGGCTCCAGCCCTGCAGGTGACAGAGAAGGTGGCTCCAGAAGACAAATCAGTTAGGGTCCTACTGTAAAATGCCTTCTCTAGAGGAGGGTTTTTTTCAATAATGACTGCAAAGAGCAAACACAGGAACCAAGTGATGATGATTTGAGTTACATCTTTGTGAACACTCCCTCCAGAATCTATACCTTGTCGGTATATGGCAGGATACCTGGAAAAGTCACACCTATCTAAAGAAAATACTAGAAAATACTGTGTTTATAGGAACAGGAGCTTTCTGAAAGATAATTTAAAGGAACTGATGCAGTGATGCCTCCGATAATAGCTCCAGGAAGAGTAAGACGACTGTTGTTTTGTATTTCAGCTTTAGCTGACTCGGAAACATAACAGTGGTAACAGTTTATACTGCAGACAAGCCTATGTACATTCTCGTTTGTGAAGCAAACGCACACAGCCAACGTCCCTACCAGTATGTTGTGGATGCAGAGTGATACCAAAAAATATGAACTGGAGCAAACTACAAATTTCAATTCACTTCTGACTTCTTACAAATGACGACTGCTCAAAGTTTCAGCAAGCTTACAGCTGATGGAAATATAATCACCTTGTGTTTCCTATCCAGTTGTCAATATATCTTCAGTTCTTTCTGTACTTTAGTACAAAAGAATGCCCTTTTTCATATTAAGAAAACCAGCTGCACTTAACTTTGATACTGACAAAAGCAACTGAGGACAAAGAATTTCAGAATGACTTCGGAGATAATTTCAGCATTTATCTCAAAGTTAGATGTTTCCTGAAATATCCAAGTCTGTCACCAAAATGGGAGCCCTTATCCCAAGGTTTAGGTCTAAGCGCTTAAGTCTTTTTTTTTTTCTGGTGGCTACGTAAGTTTAATTTTGCTTCCATGCTGCATCACTGTTCATCAAGGGCAACACCAAGGGGAGATAATGAGAAGAAACACACGTCCTGGGAGGAAGTTGTTTCTGACTTGTAATTGGCAACTATATACTGATTATTATCTAAAGTTACACATAACATAAAGGAAGAGATGAACTGAAAACACAGAAAGAATGTCAGTGCCAAGGCTTTGGGAGTCAGTAGGAAACAGCAACGTATGTAACAGCATAAACGACATTTCTAAAAAATTACCACAGAGAGAGCAGGCAGCTAGCTTGCAAGGAATGGTTTAAACAAAAGGACAAATCACCAGGTAGAGTAGTAAAGTGGACACTCTCAAAAATGAAGCAATGAAGGATGCTGTCAAGGAAGTATGAACAAGCAGTAAATCTTCCCTACCCGTGTGAGTCAGAGGACAAAGAATGAAGAAAGCTCCTGGCTGAAAAGCTAGGAGATGATCAAAGACTCTGATCTCACCATTTTTCACCACACTTGGCCTCTTCTCAGCATCATTATTCTCACTGAACAAAGACAGACAGGTAGGGAAGCATTTCTGACCTCAGACAAAAACTTAGAATTTGAAGGAATACTTATTTTTAAAAAAAACAGAGGCAAGTTAACATGTATGAAATGTATTCTTGGTTTAAAAGAGAAAATACGCCAAACTAATCTGAGTGGTCATTTCTTTAAAATGCCTGACTTCTTGGATAGGGAAAGCCCAGCAGATCTCATCTACTTGGGTCCCAATAAAGCTTCTGATGCAGCACCACATAGAAAATGCAGATGAAAGACAGAAGTTAGCACAAAAATTGCGATGCAGTAAAGAATTAGGTTAACAGGAAAATGGTCAGGGGGCTGCTGAAAGGGGAACGACCGGTACTGAGGAAAATAAAGCGGAATTTCTCACAGACAGTTCAGATGACCGGGATTATTATATATTTTTGTTTATAACCTTGGAATAAGATATAGGGACATCTGCCAATGACACAAAATAAAGAAACACCATTAATACGCAAAAAGAACAGAAGATCTGAAATGGATGATGCGATGGCTGGAATAAATTCAACCACCCTTCTATTAACCGTACAAAGCGTAAGACCATGCACTTGCAGACTAACGAGTTTCTGCTATAAGATGGCAGCTCATCAGCTGGAAATGACAGAGAAGGACACGGAGATGTTAATCAATCACTTTATAATGTGTAAAATTGATGTGACTAGCCATGAAAAAGGGACCTGCAATCTCACTGTATTTCAGGAAAGGCATTTCCATGGAAAATAACACACAAATGAGATTTTTCTGAGAATACTGTGTACAGTTCTAATCTCCAACGTTCCGGAATGATACACTAACAACAGTGCCAAGAGGAGCAAGCAGGATGACAAAGTGAAGACAGAGCCGTCTTACCAGAGTAAGCCAAGAGTTTCATGTTTAGCTTAACAAACAAGGATTTGGGGTGGGGAGTATGAGTTCTCCCTGAAAATATCCGGAAGCAGAGGAAAGCCATTTTTGTACAAAGAGTGTGTCAGGATGAAAACATGCAGGTATAAACTAGTCCTAAATATAGCCAAAGTGGAAAGTCAGAAGAAGGTTCCTGACCATGTGAAATTCTAGAAGAGCTTCACAATAGGCACGGTGGGGTCAAATGAACTTGCTTTAACACGAAGCCTGCATGCTTACGAAGGGATTATATGACACTGCTAAGTGCTGTAACAGGTATAACCTCGCAGGCCCCTTCCAGACCCCTCTGCCTGGGACTCTCACTGGAAGGTTCCTGACAATTATCAGTGACTAGAGGACAGGCAAGTTCCCTAGCACAAAAGCTAAACTGCTCTACGTGCAGGATGGATACGATATCACTTGTTAGCAGTGATCTCTCATTGTCTTTTAATTTTGAGAATCTTACAAATTCAAAGCTAATAATTAGGCTTACGAGGCAGTAATGTAGAAGATGGGTGTGTACAACTGTGGGTCAGCCTGCCTTCTACACAAACCTTAATGAACAGTAATTACCTGTCTCTCAGGGCATGGTTTCTAATCTCCTCCACTAGCTGGAAGACGCGGGAGAGCGGTGAACGAAATACATCGACAGCAAGGAAGTTCTTCTGCCATGGGGAGACGGTGGCTTTCACAAAGATCTGCTGAATGTAGGCCACAGGAGCACCAACATACTGTGGGGAAAACCAGAGGGAGAATGAAAACACACGGTGAGTGGGACGCTGCTTAGCAGAATTAGACCACAGCTTGGCAACCTTTCAGGAAAGGGTTTGCCAGACTATATTTTCCTTTCCCAAATTAGAGGTGAAACATGACAGTGCTAACCTAGCAAGAACAAAAAGAGTCTGTTTCTCAAAGAGGCAAAATGCCACTGACCATTTTGGCATCAGTCTTTTGCGCTTCTTTGTGAGGCAGAGGCTCCCAGCTCCTGCTGAATTTGGTACTGGAATGAAAGGCAGGAGCAGGGACTCACTGCCTCTCACAGACGCCTCTCACAACGCTGCGGTTCCCCCAACCTGTGCTGATTCTGCTGTGCGCCATTTAAATCTTCCTGGTCTCTGTGCTCAGGCTGCTGACCCTGCTCTGGGGATTCCACGCTGACATGCCGTGGCAGCCAGAACTTTTGTGCTCTGTTAGCTGAACTAGGCAACAAAGCAGAAGGGAAGATTTAATCAGCCAGCAGCAGCCTGAGTTAACAGCATAGTGCAAAAAGCTCTCAGTGGCACCAGGGAGCGTAAAAGGTGGCAAGTGATTTCAATCACAGCAAGAAGAGCACGCATGGAAGGAGTAGAGAGCTGGAGGCATCAAAAGCATTAAGACAACAGGTAACTTCTACTTAAGATAGACCCTGGAATGAAAAAGAACAGTGCAGGTTACAAAGGACGATTTTAGAATTGTTTTCTGATTTCCTGGACCAGGTTATCAGCCTTCTTGGAAAGCATCAGGGTTCCAGTTTGCTCATGCAAAAGAAAAGTCAATTCCTTACCCTTAACATAAGGTTGCAAGTCTAGTTTACCTGCATGATACATACCAGTCAATTAAAAAAAACCCACAAAACAACCCAAACAAAAAACCACCAAAACCCACTTTTAGATTATACTCAATTCACCAGGTTCTTCAAGCATCCCTACACTCCCTAGACTGCACTGTGGTAGCTAGCTCCACATACAGCCTTTGGCTGTCCAAATTCAAATGAAAAACCCTTGATTGTGAATTTAAGAGAAAAGCCTATGTCTTGGAGGCGAAGCCTAGACTACCTACACCATCAGAATAAAAAAACCTGCCAGATGAAATATTTCAAAGCCAAAGGAGAGACAACTGCAAGTGCTGAGGAGCTGGACAGTCTGTCTTCCACCTCCAGACCAGACAGACATTCCCACTCTGACAGCTAGTTAGTGATCGAAGGATAAGGTGGTTGATAGCCAGAATCCAGATAGAGGCTGACAACAGCAAAACCACCATCATAATTACTGGTAGCATCTCCACAGACAGTTACAGCAGTAAAGGCTGACTAAATCCTATTCTCACCCCTCAGAGGTGGCCAAGGGCAGGTATGTGAAGCAGTGTGTATCAGCAGGAGGCTTGTCCTGCGGCTCTAGGGAGTATGCCTTCATATGACGTTAGGAAATTAGGGCCTGTTATCCCAGAATCCATATTTCAAACCCAGTAACACTTTAAAAAGTGTAGTACTTGCCTTAGATAAAGTTATCCTTGAAAATGGACTCTTAAACAACATTTCAGAGCTTTTAACTCTTCCAAATGCCTAGTATCCATTTTTTCTGATACAGTAAGACTAATACAAGACAAATACAGCCTGAATTAAGCAGTTATACAAAGCAACATGTCACCAGAAATATTTTCCATTGATTACAGTAAAGCGTAGGTAACCCAGCAGGGGTATTTCACCATCTCATCTCCCCCACGCACACTTTCAGCCACCGCCAGTGCAGGACTCACCCAGTCGGGACGCTCGCCGAGGTCCCCCTGCTGCAGACCCGCGTCTGGAGAGGGTGGGGAGTAATCCTTCACGGGGGTGCTGTACTCCACAGGTCCTGTTCCAGGCAGCGGCAGCTTCAGCAGCGGGTAGCTATAGTTCAGACATAACCAAGAAACATTGTGCTTTTTTTTTTTTTTTTCAACTAGGCTTTTAGACAGAAGAGCTCAAAAAATGAACGAGTCATGAAAAATAAGCCCACTCCAGCTTAATCCAACCTCTGCAGGACAGGAGACACAGCTGCAATAAAAGAGGGTTTTAGCTTTCGTAGGAACTGTTTCATGTATTTCCCCAACACAAGAGACAATTCGTCTTTCTCCCTTGAAAAGGGATAACTAAAAGTCCTGGGAGAAAAAGAAGAGAAGTTCTTGCAGGACCTCACCTGGATAACTCTCTACCACCTAAAAGTTAGTAGTGCTAAAAAGTACAGCCATGTCTCAACTACTCTGCAGCCCACACAAAAATGAGACATTCAGCGTATTCGGATAGCTGCTTTCCTGACCCAAACCCCATGCTAATCAGCCCATTTTCCTCATTAAGATTTAAATTATTTCCAATATTCGTCATTTTCATTGGTCCTCGAAGCACTTTTAATAGTAGCAATGAGACACCAAACCAGGTACGCAATATTTATCTTTTTGCTACTACAATCTTCAGACGATTGTGGCAGCTACCCCACAACAAAGACTTCAAACTATTTGGAAGTTGAGAAACTGAGGTTGCAGAGAGTTTAGAATATTGGTTTTAGCTCCAGAGGTTCTCGAAAGTGATTACAACCGTATCAGAATTGAACTGGTGGGAAAAGCAAGACCGCTGTAACAGAGATAGCGAGCAACAAGCTGGAATTGTCAGCACCGAACTGAACCACAGACCCGAATTTCCTGGGCTTTCTGGCAACATAACCTCTGTCTTTTTGTCGTCTGATGCGTGACAATCTATCAGGCCTTAAATTTCTGACATGTTTTCCTGTTTATAGCTGAACTTTTCGTGCAATATTGCCAGAATAAATATAAAGGCCTTGGAATTGTTTTCTTGCAATACTCTGCCCACTTCGTTAGGGATTCGCCTGAGTCAAAGGCCACAGAGGGAACAAGCAATAGCTAAAGACAAGGCTTCGGACTGAACAACAAAAGGCTGAAAAAGAACAATGAAATCAGAAGCAAAGCTTGTCAGATTTGCTGTTTTATTAGTCTGACAAAAATATAACGTCTAATTATTATCATTTCATTGTGCAATGGGAGGGAAGAGAAAAAGGAATAACAAAATCATGTTGTAATACATCAGAGGTGAAAATGCCCAACAAAAGCCACAATCTGGAGACAGAGCACAGCGTCTCTTCTCTCACAATCAGCAATCAGTTTCAGTCCTTTTAAACTACACGTAGCACCTGCTTGTCACAGATCATCTGCTGAAAACAAAAGCCTGGGGGAGATACACACAGCAATCATCCTGCCTTGGACTGAGGCTGAGATAGACATGAATTAAAATAAAAAATGGAGTATATGTGATAAACAAAGCAGCATGAGTTGAACAGGTGACCGAGGAAGAATGATTTTTTTTTTCACTAAATGATTGTGACATTGATGACTGAGTGTGTCCAGAAATTTAAGGAAAACACTTTATATTCATACTACATGCCTATCCCGAGGTGGATTTCCCTGTGCAGTCACATGGCAGTTTTAAGGAGTCAGAACAATAATCTTTTCTAGAACTTAACTCATTTAGAAGCACCGAATCTAAACAACCAGCGTGTTGCAGGTGTAACAACGGGACACGTGGGCTTTGCCTCACCAGCACCGGTGGAGCAGCTCAGGCTTCAAAAGTGATCTTGTCACTTCTCTGGTTGAAGCTTCATCTCTAGGACCAGGCTATTGTCAGATACGCCGAAATGAGCAGCGCTCGGTGCCACACCTGATGAGGAAGCCTCCACGTCCAGAAGCTGGGGGAAACGCTGAGAGCAAGGCACCTCAACGGTCAGATCTCCACAGTCCGCCGTGAAGACCTGACCAGTGCCAGAGGTCACAGCTACAGCACCAAGCAAAGGGTGACGGAAACACTGAGCCCTCCTGGATGCTGAACATTTCACAAGTACTTTTTCCTAGGTTAGGAAGATTTAGCTAGCCCTGCACGCAATCCTACCTTGAAAACTCTTTCAACTCTTGCCGTCTTTCAAAGCTCAATTGCCCCAAATCCTGGCAGAGGTGTAATGGATTTTTTTTTCACTTCCTGAAGACCTGCTGGGATGCAAGGATTTTGCCCTCTTACTAGTTGCTAGGCGGGGAAAACCATTTTCTGTAGCCAGAGGTGAAAGTCCTTTCAGTGGGTGCAATGAGCTCAACCTACAGAAGGAATAAATTGCTGCCTCCCAAGAAGATGACCACATCCCTCCCTTTGTGCCACTCACCCCCATCCAGCTAGGGAGCAAGCAGACACCCTCCCTCACCCCGCTCATTCAGTACAGCACCCCAAAATCCAGCGTGAGCAGGGGGATTTGGACTAGATGACCTCCAGAGCCTCGCCAGCCTGTGCTATCACAGCTATCACAGTGGTGGCCACCAAAATGGTGATGTGGCAGAAGAATATGAGGCAAAAGGAGGTATCAGGTGAACTGGACTCATCCAGCCTGGAGGAGACTGAGGAGGGAATCTAAAAATGCAGTCTTCAGCTAACTAGTGGTTATGGTGAAGATGACCCCAGACTTGTCTCAGGGGTGCACAGGAAAGGACACAAGCACAGCAAGGGAAATTCCAATTAGATATAAGGAAAAAATTCTTCACAATGAGAGCAGTCAAACACTGGAAAAGAGTCCAGAGTAGCTGCGGACTCTCTATCACTGAAGATATTCAAAGGCCAAGGAGACAGGGCTCCAAGCCTAACTTTGGGGTTAGCCCTGCTTTGAGCAGCGACCTCCAGACATCACAGACCCCCAGTGTGGAAGGGATCTCTGGAAGGCTCCGGTGCAAACTCCTGCTCAAACCAGGGCCAACAATAGCAGGTTGCTCAGAGCCACATCCAGTCTGGGTTTGCGTATCTCCAAGGACAGAGGTCCCACAGCTTCTCCAGGCACCTATTCTAGCATTTCATCACCCTCATATTGAACACTTTTTTCCCTTAGATCTATCAGAATTTCCCATCTGTCCATTGCCTCTTATCCTTCTACTGCGTACCTGAGAAGAATCTGCCTCCACCTTCTCTACACCCTCCCAGTAAGTAGTTGCAGGCCAACAGTAAGATCTCTACTGAGGGATGAAGATACTTAAAGTCTCCTCAGCCTCTCCTTCTCCATTAGACGCTACAGCTCCCCACCCCAACAGCTCTGCTGGTTGTGCTCCAGTACGTCAACGCCTTCCTCATATTGCTGAGCCCCAGACTGGACACAGGACTGTGGTTTCACAGGGACCAAAGAGAGGGAGGACTCGCTTCCCCCTAACCCTGCTGGCTACACTTGCTAGTGCAGCCCAGGGCCCAGCTGGCCTTTCTGCTGCAAGGACATGCTGCCTGAATGACGTCCAACTTGTCCTTTGCTGCAAAGCTGCTTTCCAGCCTGTCCTGCTTCAAGAACTTAGTCCATCCCAGGTGCAGGGCTCTGCATTTGCTTTTTTTTTGCCTTTGCTGAGCTTCCCAAGGCTCCTGTCAGTCCATCTTCCCAACCTGCCAAAGTGTCTCTGAATGGCAACCGTGCTCTCCACCATACTGACTGCTCTCCCACATCTGGCACGATCTACAAACTTGGTGAGCACGTGCTCTGCTCCTTCACCCAGGTCATTAACAGCAATGTTAAATAGACCTCGCCCCTGTTCATGGATTAGGGCGTTAACATGAACAGCTGGCAGAGCTGTGGGAGCAGCAACTTGCAGTAGAACAGCTCTGGAAGATGACAGACCTGAATCTCCACAGCTGTCTGCAAATCAACAACCTGGCCATAATCACAGATGTTTTGCCAGTTCTGAGCGTGTCACACCAAGCAGTTCTGGATTCTGTTCTTCCCTTTCTGTGCTTGAGGCCACAAAGGAAGGCCTTAACACGCCAGCTTACATACCACAGGAACTGAGGAAAAAAAAAAGAGTATTTCTATGTTTTAAAAGAACTACCCTCTGGAGATGGTTGTGAGTTGCTCCACCATGTTGATTCTCAGCCACTAGTGTATTTACATCTGAATAAAACCACTTTGTCGCCAAGAAACATGCCTGCTGCCAGAGTGGAGTGGAGATGTGTGTCAACTCCTCTACTACCGAAAGATTTCCTCCTGCAGCTGTGCCAGCTGTTCACAGTACCCTTGGCTTTAGCTACGGAAGCTACCTGAGAAGTTGGGGAGGAGGAAAGTTCATCTAAACAATGGCAATTTGTGCAAAGCTTCCAGCGGGCTCAGGGTTACACGAGGCCTCAGAGAACAACACAAGACATGACAGACTGCCTGACGGCAGCTAATAGGAAGGTAAGCTGAGAATGCCCTATTTGTTTTTTCTGTTGTTAAAAAAAAGTTCATTTTTCTGTAGAGGGGAAGAAGCAAACCACTCCCATCCTGAAAGTCAAACCACCTCCCAAAATACTGGAAACAGCAACTCACAGCTCTTTAACGGCATTTTGAATGACCAAGATTTTTGTTTTGTTGGGTTTTATTTTTCACGTTAGGATTTTCAAACTTGTCCAAAAACTTTGAAAGTAAATGCAAATGCAACGGAGGAAAGAGTAAGTTTGCCCCATCCCTGGAAACGTTCCAGGCCAGGTTGGATGGGGCTCTGAGCAACCTGATCTACTAGAAGATGTCCCTGCTCATGGCAGAGGGGTTGGACTGGGTGGCCTTTCAAGGTCCCTTCCAACCCAAACTATTCTAGGATTCTATGAAAGGGCATTTCTTGGAAAATTCAAGGGCAACAAAATGAGGAGGAAAACAAAAGGGAAATTCTTGACAAAAGGAAAAACAATATCTAGATATGTCTGTGCATGGCTGAGGAATATATCCTACTGCAGCTGTCGGCAAACCAAGGCAACAGAGACTCCCATATTTCACCGGCCTCTTCAGGCCTGCCGTCAGGGTAGATCTGTCAATATCTGAACTTCAGCATTTCCCTGCAATTTGATAAAATCATGACTATGGAACAGGATTTATGCTGTAGGAAAACATCTACATGCTCCCTCCAATCCATATTTCTAATCCAGCCCTACAGTAGGCAAGGAAGAGGGAAGTGGCATCTAACACTGCAGTTATTCAAACTGTTTGCCTCTTGCTCGTGTGATCTAAAACAGCGTTAGATTTTCTCCATCCAGTCCAAAGTTTTCTGCAGGTCACACTGATGGGCTCCTTCAGCTTCCTCTACACTTCCAGGCTGCTCAGTCAACAAAAGCCGTGTTGCCAAGTAACATCTAATTCTTTTCATTTCCCTATAAGCTAATGAGTCCTAATTCTAATACTTGTTAAAGACAGTGAGGCACAACACTTTTCAGTCATGGCCTTACTCTCATAGGTTATTACCTTCATCAGGAGCAAGAGCTTTTGTCTTTAGTGATATTATCTGCATGTTTTGANNGGTGTCCCTGCCCAGCGCAGGGGGGTGGAACGAGATGATCTTCAAGGTCCCTTCCAACCTAAACTATTCTATGATTCTCTATTTTACCGAGACTAGAAGAGCTGTGGCAGCTGTGGTATTAGAAGACACTGATGCAAACCCATCAGGAACAGGACTTCCTAGCAGATCGTCTTAGCACACCAGAAAAAAAGCTGGAACCATTTTTTATTATAATCCATATTTTCAGCAGGCATCTTCAGAGAAAAGGTCCCACAGGAAATTCACTTTTAAAAGGTTAAAAAGGTTTAAACAGACTATAGTCCATACACACCTATGTTCACCTCCTACAGTGCTTATCACAACGTGATCTAGATGGTGTAGACTGCTCATGGTATTGTTTTGCAGCAGAGCTCAGGAACAAGATTTACTATTGGGACTCTTGTCAAAAGCTCCCTCATTTTCAGCCAACTACAACATAAATATATGTCCCCATAAGGGATGCAGGGACATATATTTACTTGTATCACAGCGATATTGGAGGATTCATGTTTATGACAAGTTTTGAGAATGTCTGATGGAAGAACAAAGAAAGTACGCGCTCCAGATTATACTTATAAGGTATTTCAGTAAGACACTAAAACATTAATTCTTGAAGTTAATTAGCCTTATACAGGCATGCGGTACCAGCTGATGTAGTCAGCAATACCTGAGACAGACTGACAGCAGAAACAAAAAAAAGACTGACTGAGAAAGAACCACCCAGTGATACAGAGAAACTCACTAGACCTACTTCAGACATCCACGTTAGAGCATCTTTAAGTAAAGAGATATACTTAAACAAACCAAGAGCTGCTGCTGAGTTGTCAGAAGCATCCTGCCTTCCCACAGACACTGAACACTGCAAGGATTGCGGGATGTGACAAGCCTAGGTCCTTTCTGGTGCACTTCTTACCAAATGCGAGAACTGCTCCAAGTAGTTACAGGGAAGGGATTGCTAGCACTCAGGTTTCGTTCTCCTCACATTTGTCTTTGTTAGAGATTTCTTTTGACCATCGGGGACAGAGGTGATCACCAGAATGGAAAGGATAGAGAAAGGAGGGAAGAAAAGTAGGACCTAAAACAGATGACAGGACAGCTCAAAAATTTTTTTGGTTTTGAGAAGGGTTCTTTTTAGATGCTCACATGACAGAGTGCCCCATCACCCTTCTGTAAATCCAAAATAAAGGAAAGATAGATCATCTGTAAGTTGGTATTGCTGAATTCGAGCGAGAGTACATTTTAGTTACCAAGCATGAGGTAGGTTCAAGCAAAAATGTTCATCCAACTACTTTACATATTTTCAAGACAGCTTAGAGAGCCAAGATGGAGAACTGCCAGGTCAGCCCGAGGCAGCTGGCAACCCAACAGAACTGCAAACCCTACAATTGCATATTCCTCCTTCTCAGAATCAAAGCGGAGATCTCCACCACCCCAGAATAGTCTTCAGCTGGTGAATATGGAGGGAAGTAGAGAGCCACCAGGCCTTAGGTAACAGGGAAGGTGGTGATATATTGCCTTAAAACAGCCACCACCTCCATTTTGCACACTGTAGAACAAGCTTTTAGCCTGTTTCCAGCCTAAACTATCGCAAAGATAGAAGAACCTGAAAGGCCATTGCTAATGAGAGAGATGAAATTTGATTAAAAAGGTCTTGCCAGAGGGTAGAGAGGGACAAATATTTGGCAGCAACAGTTCCCTTTTTAGCCTTGGTAAGTGCACAAACCATACCTGTTTCTGAATAAATTAGGTTTGCTTTGCCCTGTTTCCCACTGACAGGACCCTCAGAAATCTGCACTGCAAAAGTAAAGATTTCCCCGGCTTCATGCTGCCAGTTTCCTTTTTTTTTTCTGCAAAGCAGAAGAGAGGTCTCGTTACACAGAACTTGCTTCTAGTTTCATCATGCGGTCCCACAGGAGACTGAATTCTCTGCGGATTTGGAACATGAGGAGTCTGACGGCAACTCAGCTTCTCTGGTTATCACACAAGATACTACAAACCTGTAAAAGACTAAAACGTTCCTTTATAAAGAAATATATGTATGCACACACCCAAAAGGGCTCTGGTTCCAGACAGCTCTACAGTGCTTCAGTCAATTAATGACCACCTGCAAAGACTCACTTTCTGTTTAATTCTCCTAAACCTGCCTCAGTTGTTTTTGTTTGATTTTAAATGATTTTAAATTCTTACTTTAACTAAAAAAAACTATTCTTCAGAACTGCACAGGCATTTCAAATTTACCCCAATTACCAGATTTATAGGTATCACCTGTTTTTCTTGGATTCGGGGAGGAGGAACTACTCTTGTGTCAGATAGGCTTAAGTGGCACTCTCATTTTACTGGGGGGGGAGGAATAAAGGAAACCCTCAGGTAAGTAGACATTAACTAACAAGCTGTACGCCTGTCAATTGCTAGTTCAGCAAAAAAACCCTCCCTCTGAAGTGAAGACTAACTTGGATTTTCAGACTTTGGTTAAAACTGTAGAGTAAGAACGAGTCATAGGAATTTTTGCTTTTGCTTTGAATATTAATTTATTAACAAAACCGGATATGCTAGGTCTTTAGGCACATTAAAAATTGTGTCTACACAAATTACTTCCAAGGTTAAAGAGAGAATACATTCAAACAACCTATCACTGACACTCTGTGGTGACTGTGCTACCTGATCCTTGAGACCTGACCTTTTTAGAACAGAGTGACAGCCGCATGTTAACTGTTGTCACATTGACTGAGAACCAGAACTGATGCTGGATAAACTGTGGGCCACGTCATTTATTTCAGCTTTTACAAAAGTTATCTCAACACAAAGATGGTCATGTTTTATTGAGGTGGGAGGGAGGAAGACAAGAAGAATGGAGTTAATTTCTTCTGCAGTAGAATTTTACAAGCTCTCCTTGATTCTGTGTGCGTACAGGTGAGAAGAGAAAACTCCATTTCTCTCCCTTTCAGGAATTCAGGATGTAGGATCCACCCGTGCTTGTTTTAACAACAGGATTTATTTATTAACCACGTTTAAGACTGAAAAATACAGAATGCTACCTTTTTGCTCTACCTTCTCTCCTTTTTCCACCCACTTCTTCAGGGACAGGGACTAACCTTCTCAGCAACATCAAGGATGATCCTGTTGATAAGAATCAGTATGAAACCACTGGATCACTTGTGTATCTTCTTTCCTCCTTAGAAAGACCTGTAGTTGCTACTACTTAATTGGTCCATCCTTGTTTCAGACACTAAGCTGCATTACTACGCAAACAGTGCTGAGGGTCTCTTATCAATCATGTTGGACAGAAACATTGCCTAAATGACCTTCTACCCTGAAGCTGGGCCTGGATTCCTTCCACCAGCTTCTTTCTCCAAATTCCAGCACATTTCTCACTCCTTTTTGCAGTGAGCTGGATGAAATGAATGAGATCTGTCCTAAGAAAACGGAACGCTTCTGAAGAGCGGAAACAAATTAAACTCCAGCTGTCAATGGGTGCCAAAGACCATTACTCAGAGCCCTCACAATATGACTGCAGGAAAAAATGCAGATGTGACACTTTGTGGCCATCAGTGAGTTCCTCCCTGCAGTCAACAGAAGCTGCCAAAGGAGGTGGCCATCCAACAGCTCCCAGAAGCAACACTCTGCAGCGGCTCCTGCAGACAGCACCCAACCCACACGAAGTGCTGAACATGCCCCACCGCTGCCAGTTTTGTGTTCTGGAAGGTTATTATGGAATCATAGAACCATTTAGGCTGAAAAGGCCTTTAAGATCATCAAGTCCAGCCATTAACCTAACACCGCCAAGCCCACCACTAACCCACGTCCCTCAGCACCACGG
>RSEF01000002.1:1317345-1327799 GCA_003993805.1 Himantopus leucocephalus | reverse complement strand
CAGCCTCTCCATGGGGAAAGTGCTCAGGCCCTTGGGCTATCTCTGGTGTCCCTCTGGTGAATTCACTCCAGTTTATCCATGCCTTTCTTGTACTGGGGGACCCAGTCCTCCAGACGCGGTCTACCAACTGCTGAGCACATAATCAGATCCCTCAATGTGCTCTCGTGCTCCTGTTCGTACAGCCTGGGACGCTGCTGCTCCCCACCAGCTCACGCTCGAATTGCTGCCCACCAGGACCCACAGGGTCTCTTCCGCAGAGCTGCTGCTCAGGGTTAGTCCTCCCAGGTATGGGACCTGGCATTTGTCCTTGTTGGAATTTCACAAGGCTTCTGCCAGCCCGTTCCTCCAGCCTGCCTCAGCCCTCCTGAATGGCAGCCCTGCCCTCAAGCATATCAACGGATAAAACGCAGATAACCAAAGATTTAAGCAGACGCGGCATGAATTTTACTGCCGCTGGCATCTTGTGTGCATCTGTTTTGGTCCAGCTCACTCCGAGATGAGGAGCGGGCGGAAAGGGCATGGCAGGCAACATGAGAACACTGTCACCAAAAGCAACAGCCCCGCACAGGCTGAGACTTAAAGACGTGGTAAGCTATTGGTATTGGAAGTGGGTCGAGAGATGACACGCTGTTGGGTTTGCAAAAACTGACCCAAAACTGACCATTTGCAGACTCTAATCAGTTCAGCGCTAGTGCGAAGCTCCTAGGAAACATCAGCGTGGAGCTTCAAACACGAGCATAGCAGGTAGACAAGAAGCAAGCAGCTCCTCTCCATCCTTCAAGGCAGAAACCACTCTGGGGGTATGCATGAACTCGGCGCGAACAGACGAGCTCTGAAGCACAGCCTGTCGCGGGACGCAGCTGCACAAGGGCAGCTGGTCAAGCTCCAGGAGTCAGGATTTTCCCAGTTTGCAGGAGACAGATGCAGGAACTTCTGACATGCCCAATGTTACATGATGACCTGTGGCACTACAGTCACAGCAGCCTGAATTGCAGTTGCTGGGAGTTCTGGGTGAAATATTAAAAAAAAAAGAAGATGCAAATAAATCCTGTATCACCAGCAATCTCAGTCTACGCAGAGAAGGGCCACTTCAGCAACTGATACCCTGTTCTCTTCACTTCAGAAATGTTCTGACAACTTCAACTCAAAGTAGTTATTTTCCAGGAAAAGCATATATTCCTCTGCTCCATTCACCTGTGCCAGAAGTCCTCCAAGAGTAGCTCCTGTCTTCAGTGGCTGCTTGTGCAAATATAGTCTATTCCTTAGAGCCCAGAACAGAAGAGCACCGCAGGCTGGTTTTGTTTCATAGGCAAGGAGGGAATTTGAGCATCTGCCTCGCTGCACTGACAGGCTGCCTATTCCTGCTCAGCCTGAAGCCTTCCAGTAGACTCAAAATAATATGGAGCAGAGAAGTGGGCTCAGTGTAGAGACTGAGGTGTACAACCAATGCCCATCGGGGTACTTGGGAGACAGTCTGTATGGCGGAAGGGATGACAGCTTGTTACATGTCTAAGATCATCAGAGGTACGGGAAAAGCAAATAGGTAGCCTTTATTTCCTTGTATACAGAATTAAAGGTGGCCATCGAAATTCTTACACTGCAGGTTGAACAACCCGCTTTCACAGAACTCTCTTACACCCTGGAACTCGCGAAGAAATTCGCAGGGGGTAGGGCTATCGGTGGGTATGAACACACCAGTTCAAAGCAGCCCCTACGCACCAAAATGCTCAAGGAGTACGACCGTGGAAGGCTTGATCTGCATTTACCCCGTTTCTTGCAGTCTTCACGAAGCATTTGCTATCAGATCAAAGACAGCAACGTGAACGTCTGGGCTGACCCAGTATACACACACTCATACCTACTGGTGAAAAGTCAAGTTTGCTGGAGAACAGAGTAACAGAGCCGGCAGACCGAGCTTTAACATTGGAAACCGCGTCCAGATTAGCTCACGCGAGCGAGATGGGCTCTGCTTCCTCGCACAGCCTCGTCCTTGCACTCCTCCCACGCTTCGACTCCAGCGTCGTACTCTGAAAGGGTACCGCACAAGAGGAGCGGCCGCTTGGTACATCAAGACAACATTATTATGCTGTTAAGAACTCCGGCTTTGAGCAGCTCTTTTATTTTTAATGAACTACTGTATTTTCAACACACACAAAAAGGAAACAATTGCAGCTACAAGCATGCAGAGTAAAGTTAGAGCAGCAGAAGCAGACACACGGCGACTCAAACTGCTGGGGGCAGACGGGTGGCAGGGGCTGAACCGTGCCAAAACGAGAAACTGGAGATAAAACACGGCCCAAAGACGTAGAGGGCTTCGCGGCAAAAGAAGATATTCACAGCTATGAGGGATGCTATTCACTTGCGAAATTAAGGTTGATCAGGCAATAAAAATGTAAAAACGGGAACACCACAGCTGTGTTTCCGAAGAGCAGGAAAGCTGGGAACTGAGAAATCCCCAGCCCGGGAGCTTCCGCTTGACAGGAGCCTCAACCTCTCCAGACATAATTTGGCCATCTTCCTTCTCACACCACGTGCCTACAAGATTCTCTCTGCACTAATGAAGCGATTAATATTAAAAAACCTCTTCTGAAACACCTGAAGCTGGACCAGACTTACTACACACCGCGTGGCTTCANCAGACTTACTACCCACCGCGTGGCTTCACGCGAGGTCTTAAGCTCTAACACTGGGCAAGTATTTCTTCAGCGAGAGAAAGGCTGTCAAACCCGCAGTAAGGCAAAGATTCAAGGGCCGTGTTTTATATTCAAACCAACCACAGTCAAGCCAAAATCACCACTAAACAGAAACTACATCCATTCTAAAAAAACCAAATGCGTTCCTTCATAAATTCAACGTGTGTCATGACTCCAAAGCTTGCTGGGAAGAGCCCTCCTACCTGGACCAAGGAGTCCGTAGAGCTTTTTTTCCTCTCCTAAAGCTCAGGAGATTTAAAAATAAGCGGCACTGCAGTTTTTCTGAAGACGCCCATAAGCTGAGAAGCTCCTCTGTGTTTGAGTCCGGGCTGGGCTGCCCATTTTTTGCCTTCCTGACACGGAATGCAACAATTTTATCTTAAAATTAGCTTAGGGTACTTGCAGAGGAACAATCCCATCACATACCAGAACTCCAAAATGCCGAAGTTGAGCAGTAATCAAGAGGTACCAAACCAAACTGGGGTTAACCAAGGGGAAATTACTACCACCACTATAGCAAAAATGAAGTCCTATTTCTATAAAAATCGTATGAGTTTTTTTTTTTCCATTTTACAAGAGATACTGCTTCAAGACAGCAGCTCAAGCATAAAATGTGGAAGTGTGACCTACATAAGGGGGAGAGCTTAAAAACAGCAGACGCAGGAAGAGATAAAGCCAAAAGGTTCAATAAAATGAGATTTAGCAGACTAAAAAAAAATCCTTTACACGTTAGAGATTGTAGACATTTTCTAATGCATGCTTTGAAGCATTCCACTATTAGCAAACCGCCAACTGCAGATTCACATTACAGTGAAACGGATGAGGAACAATTTTTAAAGGATCTCCAAGGTATTTATCTCTATTAAATAAGCCTCTACCTCTATTAAATCAGCTACTTGGGGGGCACCGGAGTGGTAAACAGTTTTAGTATTTTTGTTTCACTGCAGCAGCCGACGGAGCGTGATGCACAAAGCTTGGAGGCGATTCAAACCCTCCTGCACACCTCTCCCTATTTACCACGCAAAGAGAACAATCTGCAAACGCAGCCAGTGCGACGTGAAGGGAGTCCCTCCTTCGGCGGCCAGGATTTTGGAGAGGGGAAAAGCAGGCTGCGCTCCGACGCTCCTCTGATCTCCGCAGGGGACGTGCCTTGCTGAAATCTCGCTCTCCTACTACCGAATGAATTGTCTCACAGTCCAGATACGGGAAGCAGCAGAGAACGGCTCCAGGGAATGCCTGCTAGCTTCACTGCAGAGCAGCTCTGCAGCAGCGCAAGACGCGCTCCTTCCCACCGGGAAGGGTTTTCAGGAGACTCGGAAATCTGTACTTCAACCTCCCAGACACATCCTTTCCTTCGGCACGTCCTCTCCCCGCACGCACTGCAGCAGACAATCCCATAGCCAAGAACTGTGAATAATTAACCACAATAACTCATTTAGCATCGCCTCTCGGGGGAGAGGCAGAATTTCCACTTCACTTGCATATTGCATTTCTGTCACTCCCCTCTGGCGTGATTCACCCGGCGCTGACGACAGAGAGAATCGGCGTGCTGAAGTCAGACACCTCCGAACGCCGAGGTGCGCCCTGCCGGGCTCGCGGGGCCCCGACATCCACAACACCGCCCAGCTGAGGGCTCACCGCGATTTTTCTGTAACGAAGCACGTACGATGGAAGACACTTTGCCGAGAAGCTGCGTAGTGTGTCACACCAGCAAGGACAACCGTTCTGCAGAGCAGCACCGCTAACCTTCAAATATTAATGCAGCTTCAATAATACATTCTTGTAAGGAGTCAGGAGCTGCTCAAACTGGAGACGCTCTGCAGATGTTAAGGCAACAGTGCAGTGCAAGTCATTGAAATACCACCCAGCATCCTCAGAGGAACCCCTGCTTGACTCTTTATTTCCTATTCCAGCCCATAACGCCTCTTGCCCGGCCAGGTTTTCATACAGTCAAGAACATACCAGAGAGCACTCAACGCAGCTTTAATGTTTCTCTATTACCAACCGCCAAAACGCCGCGCAAACCCACAACCACACGTGCATTACGGCACCGGGGATAAACACTGCAAACCCGTTTACCACCTGTATGACTTTGCTTTCCTTTCGTCTGACTGTCGCTCCCTGCGCGTCTCCTGCCAGCGAGCTCATTATGTACGACGGGTAAAAAGAAAGCACTGACAGGTCTTAAATAACATTCACCAAAAGGAAGCAAACTCAAAATCCGTATCTGTACCAAAAAAACCCTGGAATTGCAATCAGTCCAATAGGAAAGTTAAGAGCATCCGGTAGCTCAATTTAAACCCACAAGTTTTAAATAATGAAACGTACACCACTTACTTGAAAAACCACAAGCCCAAAATTACTTACTCAGCTTTTTTTTTTTTTTTTTAAATATTTCAACTATCAACAGAAAATTATGCAAAATATACCGAGGGAAAAGGTTATTAAAGTTACTCATCCAGCTGTAGTGGAAAGTGTATCCTCAGCTCTTTATTTCATTTCTGCTTTGGGTCAGAAATTATTTACTAGCTGAAAATCCCCCTTGAAGGGAAGAGTCAATGACGGCTATTAATACCTACCTATCTCTCTTCCTCCAAGAACTTCAAGAAGTTTCTCGCATTACACACCACAAGTATCACTTGTACAGGGCATTCAGGATTTCACAGATAACCAGAATAGTGCACAAAGAAATCAATAACGTGCTTCAAATGATACAGCCAGCAGCAAGGCAGGCAACACAGGGAGAAATTGGGAATTTTATTTTCTGTTCTAACTACAAGGTACAGCTTTTCGCAGTGAAATTGGAATGCAATTTTATTTTTCTGTTATAAAAGTTTCCATTCCAGGGGAAAAGTGAGAACAAAATAAGCTCAGTCAAAATGAAATTAGAATTAAAAAAAAAAAATAATCGGGGAAAGGAAATAGTCGTGGGACTTGTCTGAAATCAGTGCCCCAGAACAGCAACATACTTCTGGCCATCGAGTTGACCAAAATCTCGTCACAGCCAGGCACCAAAGGACCGACTGAAGGCAGCCAAACTCAAACCACAGGCTTGCACGGGAGAAGCGGGCATCAAGTTAAACCGTACGTCACAGCAAACTGCTAACAGAGCTCTATTTCAACTTTTTAAACTCCAGGCTTTTGAACCATCAAGCCACACTGCTCGCTACGACTAGCAAACAGGCAGTTAGCCCCAGGAAGAAAAGCCACAGGAGAAGCAGCAAAAGCCTCCAAGAAGCCTCTCTGGCTGCGCATTCTATGCCGTCCGCTGTAAAAATTTTGTTTCACATGGAATTCACCAACAGCTCTCCTCTCTGGAGGAGCTCTCCTGGCTCGTCTTGGTTTCTCTCTCACCGAACGTTCCCACGCGCGCTGGCCTTGGACCGGTTTCAGCTCTTCAGCACGTGCCAGGGAATTCTATGGTCCAGCAGAACCAGATGTGGCCACGCTGATGGAAAGCAGCTCACTGCAAAGACCGACCCTCACCCGGAGATGTTCACCAGCTGTGTCCAGAGACTGACATCTAAGCTAAAGAACATTTTTTCTGGAAAGAGCTTTACCATCAACTTTTAGTGAAGAGATCTGGCGTAACTACCGCTGCCTCTGAATCCAGAAGAGCCATAAGCAGAAGGGGTTTTTTTTTCTTCCATTTATAAATGCCTTTTCAGATCCTTTCATCACTTTGTTTCCTACCATCTCTTCAGCTTTCGTCAATCACTTTAAAGACATCTGACTTCACGTTTTGTTCACGGTCTACTGAACCAACAGTTACGCTTTTAGTCACTATTAAGGTCAGAAACCTGTTTGAAAACATCAGCGAGAACCAAGGTAAAGTCTGGAGGAGAAACCACGCAGCCGAACAGGAAATTGTGCAGGGTATTTCCATCTCCAGCCTCGCCTCGGGGCTGTGTTTTGGAAGGTTGCCCACTGGTGCTTCTCAGTTACCGCTAAGTTGTTTTGGGATTTTTCTCTAACGCAAACTGAATGGGTCAGTTCTTCCTACAGAGCTGTCAGACAGACCAGCAGGCAGAGACCTGTCGAAGTCTCCAATAACGTCTTTATACCTGAATGAAGAATTACGCCGCGGTATTCATCACTGAGGTTTCTTGAAATTGGCCACCTCAGGGAGAGCAGGTTGTTATTGGAGGGAAGCTGAGTACTCGGGTAAGGAAACTGCTCCTCCTCCTTACAAAGGGAAGTCAAGCTCTGCCCAGGGAAGCTGTACACCAACAGCTCTGAAGCCAGAGGTTCATCTAAAGGACTAAAAGCAGCAAAAAAGAGCTTTCAGATTTCTTCTATAAGTGTATCTCAGCCCTCTCTGGCAGGGTGACATTCATCTACCCACACCCTCCAAATTTTGGCATCTCCACCAAGACTGCAGGAGCCCCACGGACAGGCACACAGCGAGGGAACTTATGGATGTGGGGTCATTAAGGTGAAGTTCACCAGTTTGTTTCAAAGGATTCCAAACTGGCAACCGAACAGCAAAAATCGCTACTGATCTACGTATGTACAAGTCTGTCACGGAAGTATTGGACTACTAACGCTCCAAGACTTACAATCCAATAAACACACCATTAATTGCTCTACAAATATGAAAGTAAGGAAAATACGTAGGATACAATAGAAGTTCTGTAGTCCTTATTACAGATTCAACGTGACCAATGTGATGGGATAAGGGATTGGATTTTAATGTATATAACGCACGGGAGGGGTGTACACAAAATGCAACCGCTGACCGCTTCAGCACGACAGTGAGATTTCCGGAGACTGCTGCATGCAACACCGATACTTCCAGAAGAGATTCACCCTGCAACGATGGACTGATTTGTCAAGGAAAGTCAAACTCTGGGCATCTTAAACTACCTACACAGAAAAACAGGTCAATTTGTGAGTCACTATCCCTTATGGATCCCTAAGTCACTACTTACACCACCCCCCCGCCCCGAACTGGCTCAGAGTTTGTGTTGAACTCACTCAAGGAAACTGTGAACTTTTCCATTTTCCCTCCTTGCCCTCAAGTTATAAAAAACTCCACTGTGAAGCTGAAGAGCTTTGGCACTTGTGGACTTCCCAAGCACTTCTAACAAACTTCCACTGAAGAGCCTGAGGAAAAGAGCCTGTTTTGCCATCTAGGCAAGACCAGTTGGGATATGGTGGAAGACGCAGAGGGGTTTGCCTTCAAACTCTTAAAGGGCCTCTGAACTCTCACCTTCACAAAAATATCAAACCAGCAAACTGTCAGACGAGGTAAAAGGCAAGATCCTAGTCCTGTATCTGTACAGCATGAGACAGCACCAAATGCTTTGCTGCCGCGGGAGCCAGAAGCGCTGCGCCTCCTCCATCAGTTTGCCACCCTCTAACAGGAGGGGGTGGTGGTGGTGGAAAAGTCGATCTATTGACTAACTTTAATCAAATTTGAAANCCAGGTCAATTTGTGAGTCACTATCCCTTAAGGATCCCTAAGTCACTGCTTACACCACCCCCCCTTTGGCTTTGCTGCCACGGGAGCCAGAAGCGCTGCGCCTCCTCCGTCAGTTTGCCACCCTCTAACAGGAGGGGGTGGTGGCGGTGGAAAAGTCGATCTATTGACTAACTTTAATCAAATTTGAAAAAGAGACGTACTGACTAATTAACACGGTACCACACTCCCCACAATACACACTGAAAGGGATCACTGGGGATATAGAGGGCTTGGATGATTACGATGGGGCTGAAGTAATAAGGTATTATGTGAACCACGGATGTGAATATATTAGAAATGAAGTTTTATTAGTCCCCTAGTGAATACAACAATGCATTTAATCTTGTTACGTTTGCAGTCTCAATCGCGGCGTGTAAGTAAGAGCTAGTCTAATGATATGCAATGATTCCCCTCTTTAATCTGTTTTCAATTTGCCATTTTTCCATTTCACAAAACGTCTCTCCATTCTACTGCTCAGTCAATAGACCCGAGTTGTCAATACAGCACAGAACAGCCAAATTGAGCAAATTTGAATCTAAAAAAAAAAAAAGACAGACTGTATTTTATCACACTCCCAATTCAATTTCAGCAAAAACCAAACCAACTCCCAAAACAGCGTCAGCATTTCTTGTCCACAAGAGCACAGTGAAGCCAGGAACTCACTGACTCTGACCCCTTAACAAGATAGTCAGCGTGAGCATTTGGATCACAAGACAACTAACTCTTACTGTCCTCTCCAGTGAGCATTACTCTGCATCTGTTGATTAAATCGAGTTTTATTACTGTGGAGATTCGTGCAGTTGGATTGGATGCCTCACATTTTCATGGTCATCTGCAAATCCTGCTTCTCCACTATGCACTTCTGCTCTTTTCCAAACCATACACATAACACAGGTCTTTTCCCAAGATGAAAACTCAAGCTCCTGCAGGCTTTCTGTTGCCACATCCTATTTTCGATCACGATACCCCAAACATTTTCAGATTCTTCAGCAGCATCCTGTACAAGATCTTCCAAAATACTTTCAGCTAGTAACCAATGAGCTATTCTTTTAGAATGGGTTTTGGTCAAGCAGTTGACAATTGACAAAAAGCTACTCTGCTTCGCTGCGGTCTAGTCAGACGATCAGGTTACTCCAGGCCAGGTGGTGCTATTCTATTTTAAATTACCATTTCAACAACATTTAGCAAGTACAGTAAAGCCATCAAGTCTAACTCCCATAAACATCTTCACAGCAGAAGTACAATATTTGTTAATCTCAATCACTTTTAACAGTAAAATTGTTTAAAGGTTATACTGCAAATACTGTTAGCAACTTCACTACTTAACAGTAGGGCTGTTAGTTTTGCCTTTAAGCACAAATAGTCATTTTGAATAAACAGCAGTGCCTGCTGCAGTGAGGCAGTGTCACATCACCACCTGGTTTCTCCATCCTTTGGTATCAGGAATATCTCCACCCTCGGAGATATCCAGACCTCAAGAGAAGTCCCGTGCAATGTGATCCAGCTGGCCTTGCTCTGAGCAGGAGGCTGGACCGGAGACTTTCAAGCGACCCTTCTGACCAACGCGGTTCTGCGACTCTCTGGCATCACGCACAACTGAAGGGCAGAAGCCAGAAAGCAAAGCCACGAGTAGGGCACAGGAGCACGTTAGAATCAGGGGTCCTGCCAAAGGAAACTGCTTAAGGAGCTTCCTGCCTCTGCTCCTTGTTCCAGTCCTTTCCCCACACCATTAGGTGTGACCTGAACTGCAGAATTGGAGGGAATTTTTGAAGGAGCATCTCTGCTTAGATGAGCGGGCATAAAAAAGAGTCTAAGGAAATACAAACAAGCTAAAAACATTCCAAAAGTGATACTTAGGGGCAGCAGCTCTATTTTTCTACTTTAGATCTTGACTGTCTCCAGGGATGGAGATTCCACAGCTGTGCTGGGCAATCTGCTCCAGGGTTTGATGACTCTCACAGAAAAAAAAAAAGTATTTTCCTGCGTCTGGATGGAATTTCACATATTTTAATTTGTGCCCACTGCCTTTTGCCCTGTCACTGAGTGCCACTGAGAAGTCTGGCGTTCATAGACATTGGTATGGTACATCCTCCCCAACCTCCACCTGCACATCTGGTGCAGGGGCCAAAGCTATAAAACGAAGCCACAGTACAAGCAGAGCTCATCTTTCTAGCAAACTGTGTTTCTGTTTAATAAGCAGCATCATTATCACAGAATGGTTTAGGTTTGTAAGGACCTTAAAGATCATCTAGTTAAACCCCCCTGCCCTGGGCAGGGACACCTCCCACCAGCCCAGC
>RSEF01000002.1:1289506-1301721 GCA_003993805.1 Himantopus leucocephalus | reverse complement strand
TCGCTGGGCTGCCAGCGCACATTGCCGGCTCATGGTGAGCTTTCCCTCCCCACGCACCCCCAAGTCCTTCTCCTCAGGGCTGCTCTTCACGTTGTGTAAGAAAAATGCATGGCTTTGCTGATGTTAGGACAACGTGCTGAGAAGACACCTCAAATGCTTCATTTGGTAGTTAATTCAAAAAAAACTGGTTCAAAATCCCCAAAAGCTGCTTTGCAGCTAGACCAAGACTTGACACCAAGATAAAGTGAACACAACTAGCCTAGTTCCACCGTCCAAGTCGACAAGCATACAGTGGTGTTGAAATTTATGATTTTTTTGGTGAACTCTCAGGTTTTAGAACTATAATTTTAATATAAACAAGCACATTGTTCAAAAGCCCGATGTTGAACACCTTCCTTTCACCAACCACCTTTCAAGATCGCTCTAAGTAACTAAATTTACTGTTATAACAAGGAATTCTCTGAGAAAGGGAGGTGTACTTTTACTAATGCGTGTAACAAGCCTTGCAGTAGATTCTCAAGGTAAGTATCTGATGCAAAATCAGCAGCTTATGTCGTTACATTGCTAAGTCAGATCAGAAGTTAATTATTTCATGTATGATAAAACCTGCAATACATCAAGACAATAATCGGCTTTTTTTTTTTATTTTAAACAGCTTCAGGGAAGCTGCTTAAGCTGTTTAAACAACCACGTGTGTATAATTTTGAATTAAGAACACTTAAGTTTGGCAGTAGACTCCAGATCCCACAAGGAGAGGAGACAGGTACAAACTGGATCTAAATTCAACCGTGAGAACTCCACCTAGCTTTAATAGGCATGTCCAGAACTAAAATGTCACTAGAGGGTTTGGAACAGCAATATATATATATGTAAAAGATATTTTTCTTCTTGCAATGCACAACTCCAGCTCTCTGATTTAAATCAGACTACCGAATAGTTGAAAACACAGTTACATCTCAGGCCTGTGAACGTTCATTTTCCAACCCTCACCTGCACTTTCACAATTACCCATCAGCTGCTCAGGGAACCGTGAAATCAACACAGATAACTGTGCAAAATCCATTTCACAGTCTGACACAGCATCCTACAACAAACTCGGTCGTCAGTGCTCACACACGAAACTCCCCGAGCCTCAAAAAATATAGCATGGCGTGAGAAGTGAGAGGAAAATAAGGAGGATTATTAAGTTTCCACAGTATCATGACATTTTTCAGATGTCTTTGGAAGATGATTGTGTCTTGTACCACACAAGAAAATTCAAGAATTTGTTCCAGTACTGCTTGGGAGAAACCAGTTTTATTTTTCCTGGATAACCACTATTAACTATTAATCTGATACTTAAACTTTTACCTCCACTACAATAATGCACAGACATTATCAAACCACAAGAAGTGGTTGCAGAGGTGCTCTTTCCTTCTTTCATGCCCCTGGAGACAGTATCTGCTTAACACATGCACAGCTGAAGTGACCCCAGGATTTATGAAAACGGAATCTCCTTTACCTTGCTGCACTCTTATACACCTATATTCACATTTTTTACTTACATTTCTGGAGTCTTGGACTTGTTTTTTCCATTGAAGAATTCAGGAAGAGCACGACGTTCGATCACATGAATACTGTAACAGAAATATACAATTCAGATGCCAAATACTAAATAACCTTGGTTATATATATAATAATCCACACACCTTCAGATTACTATTTTGAGGGAGAACATTTATAGCAAGAGTTAGTTAGTTATTTTTAGAAACCCTAGTATTCTAGCATGACCCTTTGAAATTTCCTTACTTCATCAAATAAGCAAAGCTGCATTAAAAAAGCATCACAAAATCCAGTCGTTGATCAAAGCCAAACTACGCACCCAGCGCTGCCCTAATCAAACTCTGAGAAGTGCTGAGCAGCCCGTTTTCCACCGTACCTTCACGAGTTCTGTATTCTGACAGAAGCATCTTTGTTTTCCAACCTAGTTAGCGCAAATGTTCAGCAAAGTACCGATACCTCAAAGAACCCAGCTTTTACAGGATATACTTCGAAGATGGGAGTGCAAGTGCTTCGAGTCCAACTCCAGAGTTGGATCTACAGTAGTTACTAGCGCTCACAAGTCAGGCAGGAGACTGGCTTCAAGAACGTAACTAGTATCTCCCTGGGCAACCGGGAAAAGAAAATCCGAAGTACGGATATTTGGAGCAACTCAACACTGTCTGAAAAATAATTCTTCCCCTTTGCACTCCAAGGAAGAAAGATGGAGCAAAAACTGACCACATACGGAAGAGTAGAACTAACGACACATGAGATGCCATGCATTATATAAAATAAACTAAGGTGAAGATCACAGAAAATTCAGCTTTAGTTATTTGACAGATACACTCTTGTTCATTCCATAGCTGTTACAGGTGAAGTTTAAATGTTCTTTTAACAGAATCTTCCATTCTGCATGGACTACCAGCCGGACAATGTCAACAGCACTGCAGAAACTTACAAAATCACATTCTTATATTTTCTAAGCAAAGAATTAGAGGAAGTGATATGATTTATTTTAAGACAAATAAGGAAATTTGGTCCTGGAACGTTTTAATTGCAGAGTGATTGCACCTATGGAGTTCTACCAGCAAATGAACAAGATCCTTTTGTGCTCTCCATGGCATATAATGTGATATCCAAGAGGGTTTTCACTGCCAAGCAAAATTGTAATGCAAGTTATAACAATTACAACAGCCAGAGTATAAGGAACTTGATTAGTCAACTTTCTGAGACCTTAATACGCAAACTCTTTGAGGGACCTAAGATTTAACCCACCTATTACTAAGTGAGGAAATTAAGATTCAAGATTAAAAAACCTTCGATTTTATAAAAACGTGTCAGAAATGCAGCGCCTGTTAGAGTAACTTATGACAAACTCGTGGAATGGCACATGCTTTATGCAAGTTGAAATCTGGAGAACTACAGTGGTCCTTTAAGAATTGTTGCTTTTAAAGGAAACACAGAAAGATACATTCTTTACAAATCTTCCTTCCTCCTGTATGTTTAGCTTTTAACCCACCACACAATTGTCCTTTTGTGCCGATCCCGCTTACTCTCCACTTGTCATTCATAGGAAAGTACTCTAACTTGAAGATGAAGATTAACCAATAAACTGTTCAGATTTCAGTAACAAATTCTCTTGCTCTTGCAATGAAGTTACCCAACGCACGAGAGATTACACTGAAACTGAACTGAGTATTAAATAAAATTTATGTTTTTACTAGAAAGTTAATTTTAACAAGGACTACTCTAGAACAGCAGTTTATAAAATATTTTGAGAGAAGTAGATTAGAATCATTCTTCAGCTTGCTTTAAATCAGTTGCGACCGGACACATTAAAGAGTTATTTGCAATTTGGGAGGGCTGCAGACAGTAGTTTGTTTATACATTGACATAACCCAAGAAGCATTTGCTGGCACAGCAGCAGTAACACCTGCAGCTCGAGGTGGGACAGCGCTGCCTGTAGGCTCTCTGGTTCTCCACAATACAAACACCCAACTCCGACTGAAAAAGAAGCGCTCAGGGACAGAAAAATGTCAGTCTCACAGCTGTGCTGTTATTTCAGCCTTAAATCCAAATCAGCTTAATGTGCTGTTTCTGGAGCACTAGAATCTGAAAAAAACCCAAACCAACAAAGCCTCTTTTCACATCATCCTGCTACCTTGTGAACATCCACTGATCCCGTCAGAGATGCTTTAAAGTTTGCCTTTCACAGGGTCAGAACAAGAACACCTGATGCAATGAAAACTTTATTCTGTTTCTTCAAAAATGCTGCATTAGCCTTAGCTGTGCGTCACGGTGATTTAGCCCTCGGGAACGCCATCAGAACTACTGCTGCTGCTACAAATGCACCGATCAAGCGTTTTGAACCAACCATTAATCAATCAGTCACTCCCAAAAGGCACTTGTACGATACCTAAAATGTCACCATTGTCATTATTTTCTCAGTTGGGATGTATTATTCTACCTTCACCTTACAAACAAGGAATTGAAGCAGAGAGGCTACAGATACGCCTACCCTGGTTTAAAGGAAACCTCCATTAGCCCGAGCTACGCAAAGTTGCCGTTCCTGATCTACAGCAGATCCACAGCTCTTTATCCCTTCATGAAGCGCATCAGTGGAGCGTTTCATTCTACACGCATAACAGAACTACACCTCAAGCTTTTCCGCTCACAAAGCAACTGAAGTCCCTATAAATTCAGACTCTGATCCTTGGCTTTTCTGCTTCCAGGACCATCTCGGAGCAGGAGAGCAAGGGGACCAAGAAAACGGATGCTTCTGTTTATGGGAATTTAGGTCAACTCAAGCCACCAGCACAGACATCGGCTAAGCAACTGACCCAAGGTAACCAAGTTTGCCAGGGCTGGAAATTGAAACATCCCTTACACTAACGGTTCAGATCCCATCTTAATTCACTACCATAAAACATTACCCACTTCTGAAAGTTGCACATGAATCCTGATACTCAAGTGTCACAGCACCTCTTTTTAGATTCCAGCCTAAACAATGCCTCAACTCCTAGAGCTAAGCCAAAACACACACTCCAATGACAGCCCTTCCAGACAACTGACCAGTCCTTATTCTGTTTCCAAAGAGGTTTTCATTTAAAGAAGAGTACTACATAAGAGTTTAACTTGTAGAGGGACTTCATTCCCAATCACTTGCTTCTTACCCCACACCACACAAGTCCGAGCATACAGAGAACATCAGGGTTTCTATAGAATGATGTGTTATGTGGTCACAGCACACCACAAACCTCTGACTCCAAGGAGAAGTCCAAAATGACACGAGTATCCTCCCTGTGTAATCAATGACTTAGCCTCAAACTCAAGATGTGGAGCAAAATGAAAAGCCACCAGCTTTCAGAAGTAGACACAAACATAGGAAGATTATACAAGGACTCCAGAAGTAGGGAAGAGAAAGGAATTGTTTTCCATGGGGGGGGAATAAAAACCAATGTGAAGCAAAAAGTGCTGTGAAGGTAGACTGAAGATCTATGCTGCTTGAAATTCTCTTCCTCGTTCCCAATCCCTGAAAACTGCCAGAAGTCAGCTCAGAAAGATTTTTAGATGGAAAAGATGTACCCGCACATGGGAACTAGACCTGAACAAAAGTAATTTCTTATTAATTTCTTCAGCTCTCAGCTTGATTTATGAGAAATAACAACCAAAACTCAAAGTCTTCCCCCACCTCCCGATTACTTTCTTACCAGTTGTAGTCAAACCAAGATGCATAGCTTGGAATAATGATGTGGTTGGTTTGTTCTGTGACGTTATCTTCACCTGGATCAATTGACCGACTTTGATCGCCTTTGTTAGGATCTTCGTCTTCCTGTATCATGGAGGGAATACAATGGTTAATAGGTTACAAGAGACATACCTAACAACTCTCAGGCAGCACAAAGCTAGTCCAAAACAAGTCCTTTCCAATCCTGTGCAGAATAAACTTTTCTTGATGTAATCTGTGGTCGGTGGGGAAAATCTCAGGGACCAGAGAAAGTGTAATCTGTGTTCATAACAATATTAAAGAAAGCATTAGGCCCATAAGTTTTTACAGAGCCAGCTCCCAAATCTCAAGGACATACCTGGCAGTACAGTTAGATCACGCTTTGCGACCTGTTCATAAAACTAAGCGTGCTCTAACTATGGCAGCAAACGCTGCATTTCAACTCTGCAGTATACTGCAACCACGTGTGATGAATACGGCGTGACTCTAGAGTACTTGGTAAGCCGTCAGCCTTGCTCTTGCTGCCATCTCCAGTTACTGACACCGCACCAATCTTTTAATATTGTCTAAGACGGGTTGTATTTTTTGCCGCTCTTCCCCCATTAACCTTCTCACTCCTCAGAGGAACATTAACAGAAATCAGATTCATTACTTCTAGTTTCACAGGGAGACGCCTGTCAGCAGTAATAGTTTTCACGTCTGCAAAACTGCGCCTCATTACCCTAGATTTTTGCTTGGATAAACTCACTTTGATCAATCTTAAAGCTGGTCGTGGATGTTTCTTGTGAAGAAGAGATACTAAGCTCAACCTGTAACTGTGCATATCCCCGCGTTTGCTTCCACCCAGAGGGTGGACAGAGCCGTGAGTTTGCCCACGCAGCGCTGTGAAGACACCAGTGAGCAAGGTTGTAAGGTTTCCAAGCAGAGGGACAAGTCTCAGGTCACTTTCTGTTGCTTCACAACAGAAGCCTCCCGTGAACTCTAGGTGTTCTGCACCTTGAGTTCATGCACATGTTCGCTTCCCGAGCCAAAATGATAAAGAGGTAGTGTAAAAAGAGGGTCAGGAAAGGGTATGAACTGTATGAGAAACCCCCAGGTGCTGTTTGAAAAGCCTGTAGGCAATTCAACATGAATTTTTTTTTTTTTTACCTGAATTACTAACCTAGAGTTCAGAGAAACAGAAGAGACTGTTAAAAATAACAGAGTCCCTAAAGCAAGATCTTAAAGATTCATTGGCATCAATGATGTATCTTTTTCCGGGACTAAATTCCCTCAAAGACAACAAGATCTCATTCTAAATATATTCAGTGATCTGCCAATAGCTACTCAGAAAAGAAGTCCTTCCTCTCATCATCCCCTCAACCTCCAACACCCTTCTCCTCTCAAAATGCATTTGCTAAACAGAAAAAAAGACCACGGCCCCTCAAAAAAACACTGTTAGCACAGGACATAAAAAGCAAACCTCTTCCAATCTAACATGGAACAAATATTAAGGTTGCTGCACGAGCCCCACAGTTCCAGGTCATTCCACCCCTAGAGACNTCATTCCACCCCCAGAGACAGAAAAGTTACACCGGGGGGGAAAAAAAAAAAAAAAAAAAAAGAGAGAGCATTTCCCATACCGGAAAAGCCTGCTGTCGTGTTCCTTCCGAGTCGGTTTCCCTAACTTGGAAAAAAATGCTTGCCTAAAAACTGTGTTTTGTGAATCTCTGTTCACATGTCTGTGTCTAGATAGTTTAACCCACTGCTCCTTAGAGCGATGCCTGCGCCTAAAACCTGAAAGAAAGGTTCCTTACTAGCTAGTCAGTGGCTTGCATAGCTAGAGTTGTCGTCTTTCCCCTTTTAAAAACATGATAAAGGATTTTTTGAGCCCTACTGAAAACACATATACAAATTGGAGGTATGAACTGAAATACGGTAAAACCAGAAATAGGTCAGTTATGGCAAGTCAGATTTTCTTCATTACGTGTATAACTGAGGACAAATCCAAGCGTCTGTGTCTGTGCAGGCCTGCAACTGTATGAACCTAACACAGACGTGATCTTTTCCTACCTGCATGATCAGGCAGCTATCTCACACTAGGCAAGCCTGGCATGCCAACAACGCAATTCAACACAGAAACTACCCGGGCAGCTCTATTAAAATGATCAGGAAGCCCATCTCGAGTTTAGATTTAGTCCTGAAACCTGAAGAAAAACGAAATCCTTTGAAAAACCTTGCATCTGAAAAACGCTGCTTTGAAAATACTTTGCATCTGTACAAAATAATCTCACAGCATTTGTTGAAGTTTTATAATAGCAAAACACTATTCCTATCAGTAACTAATTTAATCATATACCTCATTTGAAAAACATTACAGGCTAAGTTACTGATGATGAGATTAAAATCCTGATAGGACATGGAGTAATGGTTTTAAACTAAAAGAGGGAAGATTTAGACTAGATCTAAGGAAGAAATGTTTTACGCTGAGGGCGGTGAAACCCTGGCCCAGGTTGCCCAGAGAGGTGGGAGATGCCCCATCCCTGGAAACATTCCAGGCCAGGTTGGACGGGGCTCTGAGCAACCTGATCTAGTGGAAGATGTCCCTGCTCGTGGTCGGGGGTTGGATCTTTAAAGGTCCCTTCCCACCCAAACCAGTCTACGATCTCAGTTTCTACCAAACTTAGTAAGAAACTGCTGCTGTTACCTTTCCTCCAGTTGCCACCGTCTCCTCATCCTGTTCATCTGGAAGGTAAAAGCATTGAGAATTACACTAATAAAAAGCATCTGATTGCTCATAAGCCTTTCTAGCAATGCAATTGCTTAATTGGAAAGAATATTTCATTTGTTTTGGAAGGGAAGCGAGGAGGAAAGCAAAGCGGACCAGACATCATTAAGGCAATCTCGCCCTTATGCAGGCACTCAACTATCCCAGACGAGGGAACAGATACGAATACAGAGGAAGGATAATTAGAATTTTTCCACAGTTAGGAATCCATACCTAATTACCACCTTTCCCAGTGCCCTAGATGTAGCCTTGTATAATATGCTACGGGACACTAGTTTGTATCTCTTATGTCAAAGGCTTAGCAAAGCCCAGGGAAGCTGTGATTCACCTTGATTCCCAGTAAGAAAAGAAAAAATCTGCCAGGAAAGAGCTCGTATAAATAATGCCTACAAGGGAACAGCCTTACAAGTGAAAAAGAGTCAATACGTTTCAACTTGAATACATATGAAAACCAAATTGATTTAATAAAATAGTACAATTGGAGATTCCATTTAAAATTGAGAGATTTAAAACTATTTGCTCTGTTGGCCTGCAAGCAAGACTTTACTATAAAACTTAGGGAAGGGGGTGCTGGAGGGTGTTGTGTGTTTGTTTTACCGAGGTCTGCTACTGTTCCTCCTTTCACAGGCGTGTTTTCACTGTCTTTCTTTGGGTTCACTACAAAAGTAAGGAAGATTGAAACTCTGATGAGTAACCATCAGACAAGATACAATTATCAAAGTCCAGCACGCTTTTACTATCTTATCAATACACAGTTTTGTTAGTCACATCTTTGCAGTTCAAAAGAGTTCATCTGTGCAGTTTGAGTACAACAGACCATTTGTTTGATTTCTCTGTAATTTCACGTCTGAACACAAAGCAGCTTCTGTTCACGCAGTCAGTGGATTAAGTACTGTACTTTTTCCACCTGTACAACACATAACGATTCTTACATGCAAGTTCAAACCAGGTAAAAACCAAATGGTGTGACATTCGAAAAGGTTTGGTGTCAAGGACTTTGAAGGAATTCTTTTTCTGACTTATCTTTACTTAACAAGTCTTGCATAGATCAACACTTTTCTGAAAAGGATTAAGAACCGAATGCGTTTGGCGTGTTGTTAGTTTCCACTCATTTGACGTGCTTATCTTGGGTACTTGGCATACAATCCCTCCAGAAAACTCCACACCCCAAAACAGGAACTCTGTATAATGGGCGAGAGCAATCCTAAAATAGGTGAAACTAAATTTTTAAGTGGATTTTCGTAAGCGTATTTCAAAAAGCCAAAAGAAGGGGAATCTGCTGCCCTCCTCAGCTGTCACAATCCCTGACTAGATAAATTTAGGGTGGGCACAGATCACCTGGCCCCATCGCCACAAAGTATTTCAAAGATCTGACAAAATACCACGTATTTTTTCGGAGCAGTTTAAGCCATTGTTTTAACATTCAAAGAATGCAGTGTATGAATATTTTACCATTTTTGGGAAGTACCACTTCTTCTATATTAGGTACTGGCGTGGGATCCTCCATGTCCTTTGTAAGATCTTCTTGCTCATCTTCTTCTTTCTGCCCTCTCCTTTTCCCATATAAGGCTGCTTGTCTAAAACAGATCATACACAAATTCTCTGCCAGCTGCAACTGTCAGATGTTCTCATCTTGATGTTACTCTTCAGACACCAGGATTAAAGGAGTGGGTTAAAACACTTATGAGAACATGAATGCTGGAGGAAGTGGTGCTGGTGGAGTTAATGAAAAATATCCTCTGCATATTACTAAAACAAAGTAAGTAAAAAAAAAGTCTTTTCCACTGTTTCAAGACTGAACGCCACCACTGTAAATAAATCTTGATTCCAACCCAAAATCGTCTCCAGCACGTTGGCAGCAGCACTTGCATTCTAGTGAGATTCAAGGGAGCAGTGATTCATTTACATTTGTCCTTTTTCAAGTTGCAATAAGGGCATCTGCTGCACAGAGCAGAAGAGGCAACAGACCATTTCAAGGCACGCTGCCTTATTTAAGGAAAAAGGCTGGCTTGTACGATCGATTCTGTGTGCTGAGGAAGCCATTTTGGGAACAAAGGCAGAATCACCCACACCTCTGCTTACAGAATCTAACTCAGACTTCATATTCGGAACAAAAAAGTCAATCAGATTATCAACTAATCCTTTCTCATCTCAGATGATAAGTTCTCAGTTTTGTCTTATTAGAGACTGACAGGTCTGTTAAACAAGACCTGAATTTTTAGTTCAAAAGTGCTCCCCTCCATATCCACACACAAACCCCCCAAAATAACCTTTTATTTGGATATAATTTTGGCCTTTTTAAAAAAAAACAAACAAAACAAAACAAAACCAGATCAAACCAGGACTGGAAAAAAGCCTAATCTGTAGGCCACCTGTAATCACAAATGCTACTCTGTTCAAGTTGCATTAGAAAAGTGGACTTTCAAATACCTGCCTATGTCGATAAACCTCCTCAATTAAACGCAGTAATACTTCAAAACTTGTACGTGCACCACATGATTGCCCTAACAGAACCAGCTGGAGTTATTTTAGAAGCAGCTGAGTAACTTTTCATTTGATAAGTTCTCCTCTTGATGCAGCAACGAACCCCGTCACTGACACAGATAACATGACAACTTGCACTAGATTCTCCTCCACCTGCGGGCAATACATTTCTACAGAGGAGTAAAGAAATTACATGCACTGCACAAGCAAAATCACTCAAGTGTATTGTAGAAATAATTAGTCTACTGTAATCTAAGGTGAGACAAGTGAAAGGCGACAGAGATCTCCCCATAAGCACTTCTTCAAGAAAATTCGCCTCAAGTTCCAGGACTTAGACACTCACCCTTTCTTCCCCGTCTTTTTTCTCGACTCCACAGGAGTGGGGGGCGGAGAAGGAGAATGCTTCCTCTTCCTTGTACTTGCTGCTGCTTTCCTGTCTCTCCTCTCTGGACTACGTACAGGCTGTTAGAGAAGTGAAGTAGTTAGCTCATCCCAAATACTACAGTTATGGAAATGCTGTAGGCTACACTCTTCCTTAACACATCCTACAACAGAGAAGCTAAAAGCAGTAATATCACAACAAGCACCACATTCAGCTCCAGAATACTTCCATTTGTCAATGGGAAAACCCCTAAATTTTCTACAGCCATCGCCCCCCGATGCTACGTACGTAAGAACTGCACTTTTAAAACACAGCAAGATTCAAAGGCTGATGTGCAACTTGTTCACTATACCCTATCCATGAGGAGAGATTTCCCAGTGAGCAGCCCGGCCTCAAGGTTGAATGAATGCGTTTTCAGCGTCCTAACTAACCTTGCGTTGGGAGGCACACAGATATTAGTTAACAAGTATTTTGGTACAGAGAATTCAGAAATCAAATATTAATTGATGCTCTTTAACACATCCATGGCTTCAGTTATGAGAAAGCAGAGTGGGTCCTATCTCTTGCCATCCTCAGGGAGGGGGGAAAAATAAAAATCAAAGGGCGCACTTACGCTTCTGGATAAAGGACATACATCAGGAAAAAGTGAAACTAGACTGTGTTATCAGAGGCATCTCAAACTGTTTAATTGGCCTAATTTTAGCAACTTTGAATGTCAAAGAATTTTACTTATGCAGAGATAAAGCGTATTAGCGTATCCCCAGGTCACTCACTAAGCCGAGAACCACCTACCTCTTCGTTTTTCATGGAGATTCTCTGTCGAAAACTCACTGTTTTCCTGTTCTCATCTACCTCATAATCCTCTTCATTCATCCATTCATTGAATATATCTGTGTCCAAAATCCACTTGGCGTGAACCTGAAGAACAGAACGACATATAGACACACTGATGTTTTTTGAAAAAATAACCCCATGACAGACCTCATAGGACGAAGGAAACACTTGCAGCTTTGTTATCAGGGTCTGAATGTCAAAATATCTCATATTACGCATAACAGATGACAGTTTCATGAGGCAATACAATAGAGGATGAACATCCCATAAGTCTACCAAATGCCACGTCTGTTCCTCAGCCACCTTTAATCCTTCTGAAGTGTGACACCAGTTCTCACAGCTGGGACAACAGCTCTGTCTTAAAAGCGTACTTTGGATGCTGAAATTATCATCAAAATCTTCTAAATATATAGAGATCACCTTGGCAGATGTGCCACAAAAGACTAAAAAAATTAAGAAGAGTTAGCCATATCTTGGAAAGAAAAGATTGAGTATCTTGA
>RSEF01000002.1:1278152-1288506 GCA_003993805.1 Himantopus leucocephalus | reverse complement strand
GGGGGGCGTACGGTGCGCTGCGGGGCCGAAAAAACACCCCCGAGTGCCCTTAATACCGGCTGAGGCGGGCTGGGGGTGTGCTGCGGCGTTGCAAAAGCACCGTGAGTGGCTTGATGGGGGCTGAGGCGGGCTCACGGCGTGCTGCGGGCCCGACAAATCCCTGTAAGTGTCTCAACACTGGCTGAGGCGGGGTGCCGATGTGCTCAGAGCCCCCGAAACCACCGTGAGGGCCTTGATACTGGCTGAGGTGGGTGCATGGTGAGCTCAGGCCCCAAAAACCCGCCATGAGTGCCCTTGGTAGTGGCTGAGGCGGGCTCAGGGTGTGCTCTGGGCCTGAAAAATTGCTGTGGGTGCCCTTAATACTGGCTGAGGTGGGCTGCCGGTGTGCTTCAGACCCAAAAAAGTGCTGTCAGTGCCCTTGGCACCCATTGAGGCGGGATGCTCTGGTGTCCTGAGAGATCTTGTCCTCTCTTCTTGCGCCTTGGCTCGTCACAGCCCCGTCCATCCATGGCAAGCTTACCTCGCGCTGACTTTTCAAATCCCTCTGCCTTACTGCTGCACGAGCAGTGCGTCGATGATTGGGGGGTGCTTTTTTAACTTTAAATGCGTGCTAGTGCAGCTCTTGTCACCTCTGCTTGTTCCTCCATGGTTCAGCCTCCGCTGCCTTCACACAGGCCCAGGTTGAGGTGGGTAGGTTGCTCCTGGGAGCGCTGGGCTCTGGAGGCTGCAGGTCTAATCTCATCCAGAACTCCTTTTTAATCTGACACGCATCATGCTGGTGGAGAGGAGTTGGGTATGTAGGGTGGAAACCCAAATTTTTTTGTTCAATTCATCCTGGCGCTGTGCTTGCACTAGGTGGTGGCAGACTGAAATTTGTGATACCACCTTTCTGGTGTTAGATTTCCTCTTATACAGGAAATAACTTTTCTGCTGTGGAAAGAGGTACAGTGGAGACCTGTGTACCTTTTTATATTTGCTCCTCCACCTTAAGGACAGCAGGCAGTGAAGCATCAGACCTTCATAAAGGACGATAAGACAGCTCATCCTCAGGTACGACTGCAAGGATGTGTCACCACACTTAGGTTTCTTTTCTTTTTTGTACTTCTGAAGGCAGTTGACCCCTTGCTATCCGACAATCCCTGCATTCCTAAGCAGAAATGAAATGAGCAAACACCTCACAGGCTTCAAACACCAGCTCAGGCTGTTTGTTCTCTCATCAGACACCACGGAATGCGGTGGAGCGCTAGTGTCAGTGCCAGTGAAACAATTCTTCAGCAGTGTGGCTGCACGCATTGTTCGTACAGTGACTAAAGCTTTATGCAGAACAGAAGGAATTACATCTAATAAGTGATGTTTTGGAAAAAAAAGTGGAAGGCAGGGAAACAGAGCCTCAGCTTTCAAAGTCTGAAGAATATCATCGCTACCTAAGGATAAGAACTGAAAACGATGGGAGAGCTCATGTGAAAAGGTGGAGAGTGCTAAGCATACAAGTAGCCTAGCTGTAATTCACCATTGCACCTCAGCTAGAAAGGGCAGCTCTTCCAAAAGTATCTTGACCTTGTACTTATCTGAAACAAAAGAGAAAATACCATAACCAGGAGCAATTCTTTAGTGGGTTAGGGGGAAATCCATCCATCTGAGCCCCCTGAACTACAGCTTGCTGTGGGACAGGTTCCTAACATGGCCTGCGGGAATGCGTGTTGGTGCAGCTCCAGGTGTCCGAGTTCCTGCACAGGAACAGAAAACCTTTGGGAGCAGAAATTCTAGAAGTCGCGATTGCAGCCGTGTCCCTCACACCTCAGAATCCTGGTAAGCAAGTGTAAAAAGGGAGAGGAATTGGAGAGAGGAGGAAGGCAGGCAGGAATAGGAGGGGAATGAAGGAAGAGGTCGGACCTCTGAATGCTGCACACACCAGTGTTTTGTAAAAGCTCCCAGGAGACAATAAAATGGGTGCTGATTTTCATGATTGTAGGGACCAAGAAAAATGTTTGTATTTCAATTCCATCAACAATGTTGATCTTTGTCGGTCTCCCGTGTAACCATAGCTCTCTGCTGTTAGGGCTAACTCTCTTAAAGTGGAATAGGATTGATCTGGACCTTGAAAGGGAAAAATACGAAATTAAAGATTTCATCTGGTGGAAACTGAGAAACATGTGATGTGCCATGCAAAAACCACAGGATTTCAAGGACAGGGGGAGTGCTACTCTGGCCCGACACCAAGACACCTCACATCATCCGCCCTTTTTCTCTCTTCCACATTTTGAGTCCCCTCTTATCCTAACCTGGGGTGTCTCTTGAGGCTGTGGGGTAACTTGCACCTCCGAGTTAGATGATTTGGCTGTCTCAGAGAGGAAGATCTGGCTTTAGCCTAGTTTCCTAAAGAAACAAGGCTTGGTCATACATCCCCTGTGTTCCCAAACCTTGCGCATTTTGGACCTGCTGGCCACCTTCAGTCAGGTTTGACACACAACACAAGTGCTGTGATTCCCTGCACAGCTGAGCAAGTAGTTTGTGCTCCAGGAGCACATCCTTCCTAGTCCGGCACCAGGGGCATTCCAGGGACGCTGTTAATGCCAGCAATGGCATAACATTGAGCCACACGAAGAAAGAGGAAGAGCACCTGCACTTCAAGACTAGCTGAGGGCTGACAGGGATTTGATAAGCTTGTTTTAGGGGACAGTTGAGTGTGCAGGCACCAGAGGAGGCAGAGGGAGAGCTCAGAACATGAGCAGATGATTTGCAAGCTGAAGCTCAGGGTTTGCCTGCAGCCCTTGAGTTCAGCGGAGAGATGCAATTAGGGAGTAAATGGGGTGCTGACATGCATAATTACCCCGCGGGCAGTTTTAGCCCTTGTGTAGCTCCGCAGCAGTGGAACAGTTGGATTCTCTTCAGTGGCATTAGGAACAGTGCACACCTTGATGAAGCATCTGAGGGTTTCATGTGTGACCTTAAGGCAGCCTTAGAGAGAGACGGAGCAGGGGGCAGTGCCCGAGCGTGACTGAACGGAGCTGGTGGTAGTCCTGTATCACCAAGGATGCTCAGAACCAGACAATCCTGCAGGCTGCAGATGGCAGCCTAGGAGGAGGAGAGGCACAGGCAGAGCCAGCTCACAAGAAACCACACAGACTCAGGCAGTGCTCGTTATGGCTTCAAAAAGCAAGTGGTTTAAAATACAGTGAACAAATCTGCACCAAGTCTTCACTGCTAGGTACAGTCAGAAGTTTTATTTTTCTGTTCATAATCACATCTGGTCTAATGGAATAAGTCATTATGAAGCAATTCTCCCCACATTTCCTCTCACAAACATTTAGTTTTGACTGAGTCTCTACTGTTGTTTTATTTGCAAATCCAACCATCCAAAAACCAAAAATTCAAAAAGCATCAGGCAAAAAAAAAATCTGTCTATAATTACAAAATACATTTTAGTAAAGCAAATTGAGTACATTTCCATTATTTGCTCCTATATTCAACTCCAGAAAAGTAAGAATGATGAAACTGGGGGCTTCTCCGATTTTCATATTTTTTCAAACCAAACTGAAGNTCTGTCTATAATTACAAAATACATTTTAGGAAAGCAAATTGAGTACATTTCCATCATTCGCTCCTATATTCAACTCCAGAAAAGTAAGAATGATGAAATTGGGGGCTTCTCCGATTTTCATATTTTTTCAAACCAAACTGAAGCAGCAAAGTCCTTGGTCCACACAACCAGTAACAAACCTGCACCCTGGTGTGGCAGTGCTCCACTTAACTCTGCACCTTTGCGTTTTCTTTTTGAGCTCTCCATCATTTTGTTCCATCTGTACATGTTTTGGTACAAACTAGATGAATTACCTCCAGCTGCTGGGTCACAGTTACCTGTTTGCAGGCTGCGGGCAGTGCACTTTACAGAATGTAATGAGGCAACATAGAGCCAAAAAAGCTCTTCATCAANGTAACAAGGCAACATAGAGCCAAAAAAGCTCTTCATCAAAATCACAATCCCCATGTAAAAACATCCCTGGCCTTAATGTAGACTGCAAGTGTTCCCCCTGCCCCTGAACACTCCAACCCAGAACAAAATACTTGCAAGAAAGGACACTTCTGGAGATACAGACAGTGATAAAAAAAACAACCAAACATCCAGAAATCTAAACTTAAGAGACCATTTTGAAAGGCAGCAACGTGAGTATATTCCGTAATGAACTGGTAATAAGAACTTTATTTTTTTCTCTAGAATGTAAAAAAGAAACATCTTTTGCTGAAGATAATTATTTCAAGTGAGAAGTTCTAGTCACGCTGGAACATAGTTCCTGGTCACCTTAATACAGATTTAAGTTCTTGTTAACAGCAGTATCAGTTTTGACACATTCTGGTGGGACATTTATCAGATTGATCAGGTTTGAAGCTCATTCCCTGAAAATGGCTCACCACCCTGCTCACCTTGAAACAGCCGGCAGCTAGAGGTCCTTTTCACAGAATGCACGTTCTTCTCAGCTGTATGGCTTTTCAGTGGCTCATTGCCAAAATCCCTGAGACAATGTCTTCACTTCAAGGAGAGAAGGCAATTCAAGAAAGATACAAAATCTCAGAGAATTGTAACCTATCGATTTTGTTACAGCAAGGATACTGCAAGATAACTGTGTCTTATGAAATGGACCTGCAATTTCTGTGAAGGAAGCAGATACAAAAATTCAATTATGCAGGGCAAGGGGAACCCGATTTTACCTACTCAGGAGAGCAAGTTTCCAAAGCTGCATTTTAGAATACATACCACGCAGCTTTCCCCTTCCCTCTTCCTCATCAGGTCTTTGGTTCACATCAGATTCACAACAAGGCTTCCTCAGACCTTTGGGGCATTTGGGAATTGATCTGGGAATGAGCGAGCACCACNGAATTCAATTATGCAGGGCAAGGGGAAACCGATTTTATCTACTTAGGAGAGTAAGTTTCCAAAGCTGCATTTTAGAATACATACCATGCAGCTTTCCCCTTCCCTCTTCCTCATCAGGTCTTTGGTTCACATCAGATTCACAACAAGGCTTCCTCAGACCTTTGGGGCATTTGGGAATTGATCTGGGAATGAGTGAGCACCACCTGGAAACCTGCTCCTAGCCACCAAGGACCTGATAGCCACCTGGTAGGCGCTTTTGTAAAGATCGAGACTGAACAATGCCGTTTTCTTTCCACTGTTGGAATTAATTTTACTCAAACCTCNCGAGCACCACCTGGAAGCCTGCTCCTAGCCACCAAGGACCTGATAGCCACCTGGTAGGTGCTTTTGTAAAGATCGAGACTGAACAATGCCGTTTTCTTTCCACTGTTGGAATTAATTTTACTCAAACCTCCTTTCTGCTGTCTGTAGCAGCACCTAACCTTCCTAGGACAAGGCAGTTCAGCCCTGTTTTTCAGCGCTGACCTGAAACTGGTCTTTCTGAAGAGCACTGTCCCTTGGAGGCCTGGCACCACAGCTCCATCCTGTGCCTAAACCCTGCCTCATCTGGGAATCTCCTCATCTGCTGCCGAAACAAGGTCTGACATGCAGCAGAGCCACACGCTGCTTGTGCTCCACTGCCCCAGTCCAGCAGACAGCCTTTTGACGCTGCAGCACGTGTAGCTAACACNGTTTTGACGCTGCAGCATGCATAGCTAACACTTCATACATCCCCCAGCTTGGATTTATCCTTGCTGACAAGCTTTCCTGGGTTGCAGTGCTGGCCCGTGAACTCCTCCTTGCTTTTACTGCCATCTGTTTGCAGGTGTGTATCTGAAAATTGCATCCCCCTGAAGCTGGGTATGACGGTTTCTACAGAGGTAGGCCTGATGCCCCGCTTATCCCCAGAGAACCAGGGTTGAAAGCCAGCTCGGTCGTAGCCAGCTTCATTTGAGTGCTGGAGAAGACCTTGGTACGCAGAATCTGAGAGTGGAAACCTGCGAGGCTCCCAAGGCTGTATGTTCTAGAGTGAAAAGGAGAGAAGGGAGAAGTTGCTGAAATCAAAAGCCTAGAATCAAGTACTCTGAGAACTCTACAATACCATCCCCTCCCTGCCCCTCCAGTCTGCTGGAAGACCAGCAGAATCAGTTTAGCAAGCCACCTCTCAGTTTGTCAGGATGCCACAGCAAAGCCAAGTTTTAAGAGCAATGAACACTGTGCGCTCTTCNTCACTGTGCGCTATTCACAACATTTCCAGGACCACCAGTTCAGCTTTCCGTTGGTATCAAGACCACTGCCTTGCTCTCTCCACTGACACTCCTTGTTTTTCATAGTCCCTTTACCTGAAAAGGCTTCCAAAGCAACCACTGTGCACTTGGGCCCAAACTAAGGACAGATCTGGTATGAAGCGTCAGACTGTGCTGGTAAGACTTTGTAAGACCATCCCTAAGGACGGGGGGAAGTTCAGTTCCTCTGGTAATTTCAGAATTTAATCCTTAACAAAGTTAACTCCTTCTGCCAAAAAATATCCCATGATGTGTGCAACTGCCTGAAGCTATTCACTGGCAGGTGGGACTCAGTCCCACCTACTAGGAGCAATCTCAAACTCTGGGTCAATATTGTTTTACAATCATTTAAATCATGACATAAAGAAGAACAATTTATCCCACTGAATCCTTTAGGCAGCGCCAGTCTCAGCACAAGCTGAACTATCTTTTGAGCAGTGTGAGGCTCATGTAGCTTTCAGAAAGTTTACTTTATATACCCGTAAAATTGGTTTTGAAAAGAACGCACAAGCTGAAGCCAGCTGACATTTCATACAGCAATAACCTCACCTGGATTGCATCATGGAGCGTTTCCAGGGAAGACCTGGTGCAAGACAGCACAGCTCTGGTCCTACCGTGGACAGAGAGGCATTGCAAACTGTTGCAAGTCTCCGAGCTGTGCAAGCCAGTAGATGGGTGCACATGCAGATCATTAAGGCAATTAAATGCAGGAACCAGAGATGCTGGCCAAGGCTGCCCCCCATCAGCCGTCTGCTTCGTTGGAGGACCTAAACCAAAGTAGTATTTGGAGCACAGTCAGTTATGTATAACAAGAAACCCAAATAGAAATAAGATCACTGTACAGTGAAAAATGTAAGCTTTATCCCCTCTGTATAGTAAGATGAAATCATATTGCCCAATTAGTGCTTTGACTAATTAGCCCTTTCTCTCCTATCATCTCTTCAAAGAGCATCTCACGGCTCCTTGGGCAACCACTGTCCGTTTCGCTCATCCTGAGCACGAAGAGAACAATTAAGCATTAAGAGAGAATAAAACCTTGTGAAAATAAATAAGAGAAAACCGAAAACTACACCAGCTACTAGAGACAGAACTGCCATAGCTGAAGCTACCTGGAGGCACGCCAACATTCTTCCCCAGTGCAACTACACTATTTTGGCCTTTTTCCAGAAATATGGATTACTAAGGATACAACCTGTCAGTCCCCCTCCCCACTCTACGGCTCAACAACTTGTGAGAGCATCAGACAATTTCAGCTCTGGTAGAGGCAGGGATCTCAAAAAATGCCAAACTCTCAAAATGAGAGAGCAGAGACAGACCTACTACTGCCCCTCCGAAGGAAGGGCAGAGAATTCAACTGTTACGCATGCAAACCCAACGCGTGTACCTCTGGACACACGACTGATTGTTCTTTGTCCAGGCAACAGACAAAAAAGTAAGGAGATACTGCAAATGAAGGGAAAGCAATCTCCGTAGCAATAAGTTCTATCAAATTCATTAAGTAAGCCAGAGGAAAAATGTTTGGAAAAAGTATGAAGTACTACAGTTAACACAAAGCTCTCGACACAAGAGCCTGAGCTTAGTATGAAGCTAATTTCTAACAGGACTGTGACATGCTGCATTACTATTCTGCTGATTAGGCCCTATTTTAATCAACGTTTTGCTTCTATTGTGCAATAGACTAATTATACAAGCAAAATTATTCCTTCATTTAAAAGGAACTTCTTGAATTGGGATCTCTGTACAATTTAAAATGAAGAACACACAAAGCCACCTTATTGTATGTCTGCTAGCAAGAGCAGTACCTGCTTCCTCGCTTCTGGGAAGCAGCTGCTGCCCAGGAATCGCAGTGGGCTCGTTCAAGACCTCATGTTTGGAGTGATGACTGGAGTACATCTCATCAGAAGTATCCTCCAACTAGGAAGGGAAGTTCTGTCTGAATACTTAGAGCATGAAATCTTGCCTGCAGGCCAAGCCTGCTGTTGTAGAAATCCAGGTAAGCAACATCCAACCCATTCAAACTGTCTGGGAACCCGCACCCGCACTTCCATGCTTTTCATCATGTACTGAATCGGGAACTTGTTTGTCAGCCTGAACTGTCAGTAGCAGATGCAGGCTGCTATACGCACCATATAAAGAGCTGCCAGGGGCATTAACTCACGCACAATGAAAGGGTTTGTTCTGCCTGCAGCTAGCAGTGGTGACCCACAGCTGACACACCACCGCAGCCCTCCTCTCTGCTTGGCCTTCCACCGGCTTCACATGCAACCGCATCAGGCAGAACTGAACAGCATTTCATAGAGCAGCTTTGCTTACTGGGCTGGCAGAATTTAATAACTGGTAAAGATTGACTCTAGAGCTCCTAACATGCCATTTGCACATTCTCACAATGGCTACAGACTTTTGAGACAAAAATGACGAAACTGTTTTCTTACCTCAGAGTCCACTTGATTGAAAAGCTCCAGTTCCTCGAGCTCTACTACCCTCCAGCTGCAAGGGCCAACACAAGATAGAGATCACTTCGAGGAAAAACACGTTTGGTACTAACATTTAAATCCCAGCAATACTAACACTTTTTTTTAAAAAAAAAAATAAATACTTTTTTTTTTTTAACCTATTGCATCATTTCACTAAAAGGAACAGCTTTCATGCTCCCCAACTAAAGCCATTTCCTCCCATCACCCACAGGGGAGAGGATCAATAAGGCCCAGCCCGTGGATACCTTGGTACTATTGTCTTCGTACTGAGGCCTCTCCACTTGAGTGGCAGCTGCCATTGACATTGGGATCATGATGTAGTCGATGTTGAAGGAACATTCTGCTTTTCCTTGAGGACTTCTGTAGCAGCCTTCCAGTCCCTAAAGGGGCCCTACAGGAGAGCTGGGGAGGGACTTTTTACCAGGGCATGGAGTGACAGGACGAGGGGGAATGGCTTCAAACTGGAAGAAGGTAGATTTAGATGAGATATGAGGAAGAAATTCTCTACTGTGAGGGTGGTGAGCCCCTGTCCCAGGTTGCCCCAAGAAGCTGTGGCTGCCCCATCCCTGGAGGTGTTCAAGGCCAGGTTGGACGGGGCTTGGAGCACCCTGGGCTGGTGGGAGGTGTCCCTGCCCAGGGCAGGGGGGTGGGAATGAGATGGTCTTCAAGGTCCCTTCCAACCCAAACCTTTCCATGATTCTGAGACTGCTGAAAGATAGAATAAACAGAAAACCCATGAAAAAATTAACATTGGCACAAAAGCATATTTGAATATACCATGGAACGCAACTTCTCTGTAACAGCAAATGCAGAGGGTTCTTTCCCCTGTCACTGGCGTTCAGTGATATTTTGGACATGTCACATGACCTCTGTGGTTTGGTTTACTCCTATATGAATCAGGATAATACTCACCTGCCTTGGTGGGTAGGATTTCACTTATAACTTTGCATATATTTAGGTCAACTGCGTAGCAAAAAAATAATTTAAATACACAAAGAAAAAGACTATGATGGTGGTTCAAGAGGTAAAAACCTGTCATTTCATTAGACTGAAGGAGCTGTACTTGTTTCATCTTGCAAAGTAAAGGCTGAGAAAGCAAACCCATGGAAGAACCCCCCTTTCCTGAGGTGGAGGATACTGCTGTTGAGACAAATTGGAACATCACAGCATTTCCAAATTGAGTAGTGGGGCTTTGGAATAATGTCCTAGCAACAGTGGGATGAAGAGACCCCTGAGTAGTTTTGAGATGTATTTTGCTGGGTTTATAAAGAGGCCCATATACACGGTTCCCTGCAGAGCTGGAGATTAGACCTGCCATGCAGAATGGAAGGGTCCCCTTTACTCATAAGCCAAGAAGTCTCCAAGATGCTACAGTTCTTTTGTTCTGTTCTCAAACGGACATCCTTTTGTTTCTAGGTAAAGAAGCCAACCACAAATTGAAGTTCTTGGTGGCAACAAGGTTACCTATGGTTTATNGACAAGGTTACCTATGGTTTATTACTGACGTAATATTATTTTAAAACCTTAAGAGGCACAGGACTACACAGAAGCATCCTTAAAAATCTGATCAGGAAGAAGAGACTGTACGTGAAAGAGCAGCTTACAAAAGAAGCAGCCAACTCGGCGTTGGACTGTTAAATCTTCTGTGCATCAGGGGGAGAGAAGAGCACTTCCAAAGAAAG
>RSEF01000002.1:1231088-1269263 GCA_003993805.1 Himantopus leucocephalus | reverse complement strand
GGCCTTTAAAGGTCCCTTTCAACCCAAACTGTTCTGTGATTCTGTGATTCTCCAGTTAGAAGGAGTGAGAAACTGTGTTTAGGTCTTGTCTAAAAACAGCCTTTGCAGCATCTCTTAGGTTACTTAGAAAAGAGACTACAGAGTAATACTAGTAAAATACTGTAATCAGTAGGAAGCAAGTAGAGAACTATAATTAAATGATCATGTTTTAGATGGCTTGACATGTTCTCTACAAAGTCATTGTATTAAAGCAATTTTCCATTCTAAGCCCCCAGAAATGAATTGCTTTACTCGTTACTTAACAGATGACTTTTGAATGATTATGCAGGCTTTTTAGGCTAAGCCGGTAATAACGACTTAAGTTACTCCCCTTATCTTAACACTTTCTTTTATTGTCCTTGTTCTTATCCATAAACGCTACAGGGGGGGTGAAGATTACCCATTAACCTTTCGGCTTTCAGAGCCTACAGAAATAACTGGACTCCACGCTCCATCTTCTGAACAAAGGTGCAGTAGCTGGAGACCCTGAAGCATCTGCTACAGATGCAAATTTTCCATATTTTTTGCCACTTCCTCCCATCCCACATGTGTTCTTCGGTCTGTCTTACCTAGACTTCTGGTCCTGCAAGTAGGCAGGGAAATTTTAGGGAAATTCCATCTTACCCTTAGATGATTCCCTTTCCATCCTGTTGTGGCTCATGTCCTTTGTAGCGGTGACATGGAGATAGCTGTGGCCCTGCAGACCACAGTAAGAAATTGAGACATTCAGTAAGCTTAAATCATCCCCGGCATCTCAACGCTTCGCGGGGAAGAAAGCTCTTAAGTAGTACGAATATTTTCAAATGTCATTTCAGTGTCACCAAAACAAAGCTTTTCTTGGGATTAGTACTTTGAAAGGTTTGTTTTATAAATACATGGATGATACAAAAAATCATAGTGCGTTGAAAAGGCCAGAAAAACAAGCAAACATCTCTGCATGCAAATAAGCCGTTACGTAGTAATTGCTAAAACCTGTATCAAAACCATGTTGAGTTTAGTGTTAAATTACCACACAGAGCTTAATGCCTTAAAAATTGTCCGTATTTTTAAGCCTACCGTTCCCGCGTTTGCCTTTCTGCACAAGTTCACGTTGCTGGAGAATCAGTGATACGATGGCAAATCAGCACGCCCAGACTGAAACTATTTTTCCCTCATAAATTAAGCTGCATTTGCTGCTAACCATTAACGAAGCTCGGCATTGCACCCACGCAACTTCAGCGTTTTGTGGAAAGCAAAGACAGATTTTGGCTGATGGCAGTTGTGAAGCTGAGCGTACCAAGTCCTTACACACTCCTGTTTGGGCTCTTCCCGGCAGTGAAAAGTGAGGGAATGCTCAGAGTTCCGTGCTATTTTATGGGTGTATCTTTGGGCAGCATCTGGAACTGCACACAAGCGTTTAATTAGGTGATTATTGCAAACCAGGGCCTTGGTAACGCTGCTTCTCTTTGCTCACGTTAGGATTACTCCAGCAAGGAGCCGTGTCCATCGCCCAGGGAGGAACTAGCCCGTGCTGGTGTTGGTCCAGAAGGACAGTGGGACAGCACAGTGGATACTCAGTGCATCTAACCAGTAAGTGAATATTTAAGATGAGGATTTAAGTTTCTACCTATAGATACACACAATCATAGAGCTGTCTGGGTTGGAAGGGATGTTTAAGATGATTGAGTCCAACCGTTGCCCCAGCACTGCCAAGCCCACCACTAACCCACGTCCCTCAGCACCACGGCGACACGGCTTTTAAACACCCCCAGGGATGGCGACTCCACCACTGCCCTGGGCAGCCTGTGCCACTGCTCCACAACCCTTCCCGGGAAGAAATTTTTCCCAATATCCAATCTAAACCTCCCCTGGTGCAACTTGAGGCCGTTTCCTCTTGTCCCATCGCCTGTTCCTTGGGAGCAGAGACCGACCCCCCCCGGCTACACCCTCCTTTCAGGGAGCTGTAGAGCGAGAAGGTCTCCCCTCAGCCTTCTCTTCTCCAGGCTGAACACCCCCGGGTCCCTCAGCCGCTCCTCGCAGGACTTGTGCTCCAGACCCCTCGTACAGCGGTTTGGCGGAGCATTAACACGGTTGAGACCGGTGGCTGCTTAATGCGTCGATATATTACTGATGCGCGTGGCTTTCCCCCGATCGGGTGACCTGACACGCAGCCAGTCTCTCGCAAGGGTGGGTGAAACTCGCTCCCCGCGCCCCCACGGCCACCCGTGTGTCCCCGCCACCCCTCCAGCTCTGGGGAGCCCAGCGGGGGCCGCCCCCCGGCCCGGAGCCAGGCCCCAGCCGCTCCCCTCGGGGCCCCGCACGGCGCTGAGGCGCAGGAGGCGGCACAGCGCCGGTGGGGGAGCGCAGCGAGGCGAGAGCAGCGGCCGGGGTCCACCGAGGGACCGGGGCCCACCGAAGGACCGGGACCGGGGCCGCCGCGCACGCCGCGCCGGCCGTTGGCGCCAACCGTCGCCATGGAGATAGGTCCCGCCCCGCGCCGACGGGGAGGTTCCACATCCGGGGGACGGGGAGGAAGAGCCGGCGGCGGGCGGCGGCGGCCCGGAAGCGGATCGCGGGGGGGCTCTTGGGAGTTGTAGTCCGAGCGGCGGCGGACCGGCGCCAGAGAGTTGGTTGTGAGGAGGTGGGTGTCGGGGAGCGGGGCCGGCGCCGCTCCCCCCCCCGGTCGGGGGAGGGAGAGGGGGGCTCGGGCCGCGCGGTGCGTGGCGGGACCGCGGCTCGGAACCCGCGGCCTGAGGAAGGGGAAGGAGGGGGAGGATGGCTCCGAGCCGGGTGGCGGCGGCGGCGGCGGGGGGACCGGCGGGGCTGAGGCGATGGGCCGGGGGGCGGCGGCGGGGCCGAGCGGCGCGGAGCCCCGGGGCCGGCGGCCAAGGCCGGTGGCGGTGCCCGCTCAGGGGGGCGGGAGCCTGGGCCTGAGGGGAGCCCCGGCCCGCGGGAAGCGGCCGTGCGGGGGCCCGGGCCTGTGCGGCCGGGCGGGGCGGGCGGGGATGCCCCGCGGATGGGGCACCGGCCGTGTGCGGGGCGGGGAGCGGGCTGCTGCCCGGGCAGCGGCGCGGGGAGCCGGGGATCGCAGCCGGCGGGGACGCGGAGCCGGCCGGCCGAGCTCCCGGGCGCCTCTCTGCTTGGGTCCTGGGCTAGCGGCCGGCGGGGAGAGCCCCGGTTGGAACGGGTTGCGCTGAGCCCCGGTTCGGGAAACGGCACGGGGCGACCCGGAGGGGGCCTGGGGAGCTGGGCTCTGCCCCGGTTTTCTGATCTGTGCCGTGGGGAAGATCTCACTTCTGTTACAGAGCTGTTCTCCAGCGTGGCTCGCAGCCCTTTTCTTAGTTTTTTCTCTCCCTTGCATTCCCGTAACTTACTCTGTTGTCTCTAGCAGCACCATTTTTTCCCCCATGGTCATTGAAACCGTGACTCTGGTTGCCCATTTAGTCCACAGCACTTGGTCTCAAGAGCGGTGGGTGCCCAAGATCATCCAACGCCCGGTCCTACCTCTAGCACTTTATTGTCCCCCGCTTCCAGCTTGTCAGAGTTCAGCAACGGGAATCCTGCAAAATTAGAATTGGCAAAGAAAGGCTTCTTGTACAGATCCACTGCTCCTTTGGCCCAAATAGCTGATAGTCAAACTGTTCCACTTTGCATGGACCCCAGTGTAGGTGATCCTTGAGGGCGAATGATAGACAACACAATAAAACAACACAATTTCTCCTTTGTTCTCACGACAAAGCACATGGGGCTATACCTCTTCATGTACTGCTGGAGTATCACAGTAGGCAATAATCAGAAATTCAGTGATATTCACTGCATCCTGATGTACTTTCTTCTTGGTGATGGGGTTTCTTCTTATAAACGTGTGTAGCTATTTTCAAGTGGATCAAGGAAGCCCAACAAAGACCCAATTCCCAGGACTTTGAGGTTTTATCTAACTGTTTCCAGTATCACATTCACTGGTTTCACTCTTCACCTTTGCAGTGAGGGCATTAAGTCTATTTCTAACAAACTTTTAGTGTCTCTTTTGCCGTCTGGGATTCTAGTACTTTGCCAAGTGTGAGGCATCAGGCACTTTGCAGTCTGATGGCATCATTGTGATGGTTGATTCTCATTCCATTCATCGTATTCCACTTCTTCGTAAATCCAGTGTCCTATGAGGCCCCACATCCCTCCTGTCATCAGAGCCTGACAAAGGATATTGTGTCCCTCTTTCAATGTGTTTGTGTGTCCCCTTCGTTTCCATGAACGGTGAAGCAGCTGCCATAGTTGGACTTCTTTCTTTTTTTTTTTCTTGTATCGGGATCTTCAGCAACAAAACCCTGGGATTTCCCCCAGGCTGCTCACTGTGCTAAAACTGATTCCCAGTTCAGGATCCTCTGTGTTCAGATCCACCAGATCTGGTCCTGAGTAATCCAGTGATGATGCTTCAGGGGCTGATCTCTTAATGACCTGTACCTTAAACCTAAGCTTATCTGTCCAAGCTCTTCTCTCGGTGCTTTGACCATGTTCCTACTGGATGCTCAAGCTTGAAGTACTCTAATTCCTCCATGTCATTTAAAAGGGATCCCTCATCAGTGGGACAGCAAGAGCTGGATTCTGTTCGTGGCTGTTATCTGGATTGTTTCGTCTCTCTATGCCTTTATTCTTTTCCCTCTCCTGTCCCTGCTCCCACCCGATCTGACTCTTTTAGCCTTGGGTTTGTTACTGGTGGCACAGTAAGGGTCCCCATCTCAACTGGGGCTCTACAGGCGTGATTGTAAATAACAGCTTTGTTAGAGTCTTGCTTGTCAGTGGGGCTCACAGTTGTTAATCTTGCAATCTCATCCATGTAGGGTTTTCAGTTTCTTTTTTTTTTTCTTGGTCTTGAGCAGAAAAGACCATTTGCTTCAACTTTATCTTGCGTTTATTTTTGGAAGTGCCCTTCTGCACCTCCCAATGTAGGTGAGATGTTCTTTGTTCTCTTTTCTGCTAATTTGCACTCTGTAGGTAAGCTGTGCACTTTATCTGCCTGAATGGTACGTTGCCCCAGAAAGCTGTTGTAGACTAACTTCCCTGTGTTCTCTGGCATACACTTACCTGTCTGCAAGCAAACAGCTTCCCCATTTTTTGTCATGCTTAAAAATTTGGGAGGAAGATGCGGCCGGTACCTCGGTGTCTTAGATTTAAGAATGTATTGCAACATTCCCTGTCATACTCCTGGTTGTCTCCCTCCAATGACTTCAGAACGTTCAAGGACTTACTCTTCTGTGTCGGAGTAATATTGGACTCCTATAATTTATCAGAAATACTCTTGGCTTTAAGATGGTTTGTACCTTGACCAAGATGATCCCTACGTGAAGGGGGCACAAGACTGCTATGTGGTCCGCTCTTTGTGCTTGCAATTTGCATTCCTCCCGTGACTTAGCTCCACGGTTGAATGCTTTGGCCTTAAGAATCTCACTCGACTACCACAAAAGAGTTTCCTAACTTTGTTCAGTCCAGTGAGTTAGTTATCCTAACACCTAGAGGTGTTTTCCTCTGCCAATCTTGGTAATTACTTCAGCGTGTATGGTTTCTAATTTTTAAACAAGTCAACTGTGTTTTTATTTTTTTAGTCATTGAAAAAGACAAAGTGTAGTGTTGTCAGCCACAGCAGGTTTGTTTCTGTGTGCCCGTAGGGAGGTGACTTGCTGAACAAGGTGTCATGTCCACAGAGTTCTGTTCTGAAAGCGGTGTTATTGTAGGCCTTGCTTGCTGTTGCTGAAGTTAATAGTAATTTTGTCATTATCATGATCATTATCATGATCATCGTCATGATCATTCGAAAGCAGAATAATTGTAGAATATTAATTGTGCATGTGGGAATAGCCATTGATATGGATAGTTAATGTTAGCTTTGTGGCCATGAGGACCCTCACCCATCTGATCCAAGTTTGTTAGAAAATCCTTGTTACTCTGTTATGAAGAATGCCTAAAAACTATTTAATATTTGACACGACAGGTATAACTCCCCAAAACAAAGTTGATTTTTTTTTCTTATTTGAGAAATTAAAATAGAAAGTTTAACGTACTTTCACCAAAGAACATTATTAAAAGTACATGTTTCTTTCTTCTCTTGTTTTGCTTTATAAAGGGGGAATAATGGCAGCGGTCTACCTACTTCTGGCATTCTGGCTTAAAAAGGTTTTAAAAAATATCCCCAAATCAATATTGGCACAGAGACAAAGCACTTCCAAAAGCTACAAACCGCTGGTTGAGAAGGCACTTCCCCCCTTTGGGCGTAGAGCAGGACAACAGCAAATAGTACATGCACGAGTCGGATGAAACCGGCAGAATGTAGACAGCAAGGTGGAATTTGTTGAGGACTGTCAGCTTTGTCTTGTGCTAAAGACAGCTACTTTCAGAAGCACTAAGCACTTGAAACATCTCAAAGGAAATATTAATTCTAACTTCCTGTTTCTTCTCGCTACCTCTTGCTTTCCTAGGAGTCAGCCCTTTTCACTGTGATGGAGATGTTCTCGCTGAATTCCCTTAAAGGTAAGGACCTGAAACAATCTGCAATTCAACTCTTTTTTTTTTTTTTTTTTTTTTTTTTAAACTGTGTTCAGCGATTTAATACTATAGCAGATTGACCAAGAAAATTAATTTGTAAGGAACAGTACTGTCCTTCCCTCTGCTGGGTAAATGAGAGGCTTGTCCTACAAATGTCTGTGTCAGACTTCCTTCTTTGGTGCGTTAGGGACAGAAAAGGAATTGAGATGGTGCGACCTGAACTAGCGATAGCGATGTAATGTATGATGCCAGTTTTTATGTGAGACACGCTTTATCTCTGAGGGGAGCCCAGTGCCAGTTTTTATGTTTGAGACACCCTTTATCTCTGAGGGGAGCCCAGCGTGCAAAACTTGCGTTTTAAGCGTAAAGCGAGAGTGGTTGTTGTAACCAGTGTAACGCAATTGTGTTGTGGTTAGTGTAGCGCAGGAGTCCGTGTTGCAGGTAAGTGTGGTTACAGTGAGTACAAGAGAGAATTTCAGGGAAACAACAGAATTTGGTAGGGGAGAAGACCTGTTGTGTTATCCAGTAGATGACAATGTAAACTTGTTTGCTATTAGGCTTAAAGTACAGCCTTTTTTTTCCCCTTTTAATTTTACCCTCCTAAACATACCTGCATCCTTTTGTACCAATTCAGTCAGCGCTTTCTCCTTGGTGTTTGCATACTTCAAATATCTGTCTACTGTTGTCATGTCCTTTTTTTCCTGGCATTCCTTTACCAACCTCTTTCTTTAGGTCGTATTTTTTCTTAAGAAATCCCTCCAGTCACCGGCTGTTTTTTGTTTTCTTCCATTGTTCTTTTCTGAAGTCCGTTGCTTGGTCTTAGAATAAGGTGCATAGAATGGAATAAGATATTCCAGCTATGGCTGAACCAGTGACGGATCTCTGCCTCCTGTCTTGGGGAAGCTGTGCTTCTGCTTTAGCACTTGGGGAACACAACAGTGTACCAGCCATTCTTGTAACACTGCCACACTAGTGAGTCACCAATATTGTGGGTTCCCTATTTAAAGCAAAAATTCCCAGAATGCTTTATACGTCCAGGACGTTAATTATGTACGAAGTAATTTCAGTTGGGAATAAAAACCCTCTCATCTGTCAAATGGCATGACCTGGGTTGGAGTCTGAGAAGGACCTTTTCCTGTGAGGGCTAGTGGTTTGTCATGGCCAGACTGGGATTGGGACTCTGGGTGCTCTGACACTTGCGCTCTGGGGGAAAAGGAAGTCTTTAACATAACGTGGCTTGTTAACGAGCTTCTGCATAGCGCTGCTGCCTCTGCAAAGGCTTGGCTAGAGAAGATGAATTAACCACAGCTCATCGAAGTGAGCCTGAACTGGCAAAGCCTGGGAAGATGGCTTTAAGCGATTATTTATATGCTGGTCAACGCTCATCCCTGCAAAATAAAGATGTTTGGATTGGGTATGTGGAATCTGTGACTTCTGGAATTTTTTAATAAATTGAGTCTTAACTATTTTTTCTGTGCTCATAAGATATTTTTTATATCATTTACAGTGACAAACCGCTAGCCCTACTTATATCTGCCTTGCCGTGCGCCGGCACAGTCTTTCAATGTCTTCTCCCAGATTTCTCCTTCCCCCTGACTGTGTGTTTCCAAGATTCTCCCCAGACATGTACTCTATTTATCTGTTTTCTTTTGTTTGTTTTGCTTTTAATCATTGTGGTCTCCAGCCATGGTTTTCATCCCTTTTGTGTTTCTTCTCTGATGTTCACAACTTGAAACAGCTTAGTAGCTGTCATTATTATTATTTTTTTCCCCACTGCTGGGCAGCTTATTGCCTCATCTAGATCTTGGGAAAATGCTAAATAAACCAGCAACTATATCAAGTTAAGTAGTTTCCCAGTAGATTCATCTTCCCAGAAGGCTGTATTAATGTTTACATACTCTTTCCAGCCACCTTTTCTTTCTAGTCCTCCTTGAAGCTTTTGTTTCCAAACCAACTGAAGTTTATTTCTGAAAGTAAGAGTTCTTGCAACTTGCTATCAAAAGATTTACATATAATTTATTTCTTTAAATTGAGTGACTTGTCTAGCAAGATTGGTTTCCTTTTTAGTGGACCAATGCTCTTAAAATTTGTAATCTAAGCCTTTATAATTAGAGTGCCGGAATAACTTCCATGTCTTAAAAAAAAAAAGCCTTTTTTGTGTCTTCTGGGGCTGCTTCAAGATCTCAGGGGTGGGTGTTTGGTTTGGGGTTTTTTTTAGTAAAAAATAACCACACGGACAAATCACTAGCTAAATCACAGAGGTTCTAAAAGGTGTGCGTATTGGAAAAGGCCAATTTGGTGTAGGAAGATTTTTTGTTTGTTTGTTTGTTCCTATGTGCTCTTCCAAAGTTTTTTTTATACTGGGTTTTCTTTAATAACTTTCCACTTCTTGAACCTCTTCGTGTGAAATACCGGCTTTGGAAAACTTCAGTGTTTAGTTAATCTTTTTGTGGCTTAGCGAAGATTGCTCTTTTGGATTTAAAAACAAATCAAACCCACCGCCCTCAGAACAACCAAAACCCCCCTTTTTTCATCATGATGCTTAAGCAACCATTCACGTAAATTTTTGGCTTACGCACAAAATATTCACCGAGTAATAAGTCGACGTAAAAATGATACCCTGGTTTAAAGAAACACACAACTTAATGGTAGTCCCAGGTGTATGTTGCGGCCAGAGATAATACAATATATATATATATATGAATTTTTTAGAAAAATAATTCAGACTTTAAAAAAATAATCCTGTAGTGTTTGGATTTCAACCAGCACTACGGCATTGAGAATGTTATGACTCGGACACAAAATGAGGTTTTTAGTGTTTGTCTCAAACGTTAGTACACAGTGGGCTGCGGGGAGTGTGTGTCTTTATTTTTCGTGACGTACGCCTGAAGGTGATTTGCGGGTGTGCATTGGGGGGATGTGTGGCTGAAGACCAGAAACCCGGGATGACGAGTGCCGGGTTTGGGGCAGTTGCCGAATTTCCCCGTCCCAATCCTCCTTGCGGTCACTCGTATTAGAACCATCAGAAAGGCTGTTTTGCCTGTAAAACCTGCAAGGATTGCGAGAAATGGGTGCGGGAGTGAAACCGGGGGCAGCCAAATGCTGTTGAAAGCACAGTAAAAATTGCATGTGTGTGTTTTTTTCCTCTAATTAGAGAAGGTTAGTAACGATTCCGAAATAAAATCCATATTTGGAGGACTGGCCCGTGCGTTGTGTTCGCAGCATCGTCACCAGGTTGCTCAGATCTTGGAGCAAATGACTCATCCCTTTGTGGTAACGTTTCTTTGAGTGTGTCTGAAGACACCCTGGTTTTGGGGAGGGGTTTGTGACACCTACAAAATACTCACAAACCCCTTTGTATCCGTCCGTAGCGCCCGACGGACGAGCACACGCTTTGACTTGCTGTCTTGTTTCTGTGTCAGGAGGACAGGCAGCTCCGGGCAGGGCTGGTACAGCTCGATGATGCAAGTGCAGTTGATTATTTAGTTATATTTTAAAAAAAAAAGGAGGAAGAAAATGTCTTTCTGCCGGTTTATTGCTTCCGCGGTGCGGCGCGACTCCTCTGCCGTAAACTTCTCCCGCTCTCTGCCTCCACGTGTTCCGCCAGCACCTTCTTATCCTTTTCCTTTTCCTCTTCCCTCCTTTGGCTGTCTCAGGGCGGTCCCCGGGTGGCGTGGGGACACACACACACACACACACGTGGGCTCAGCACCCCCCCGGTGCCAATGACACCTCGTGGGGTGCGGGACGGGCTTCGCCTTGCGCCGGGTCCTCCCCGCCGCTGGGGGGCGCCGCGCGCCCCGCCGGGCCCTTCCCGCCGGACCAACCTCAACATGGCGGCGCTGGGGTTGCTGCTGCAGGCGGCGGCGGCCTGCGGCTCGGCCGGGCCGCTGCGCCTCTGCCGCTGCTACCGGGCGGCGCCGGGAACGCGCGGGCTCTGCACCCGGCTGCCGGCGTCCGAGAGCCCCGAGGAGGCGAGGCCGGAGGAAGAGCCGGCCGCCGAGGAGGAGGACTCCGCCATGGTGAAGGGTGAGCCGGGGGTGAGGAGAGGCNGGGGGGGGGGGGGCGGGGAAGGGGGGGGGGGGAGGGGGAGGAACAACCGGCGGCGCCCCCGGTGTGTGCGGCCCGGCGGCCGGGGAAGCGGCGCCGCGCCGGCCCCGCACGCAGCGGAAGGGAGGAGCGAGCCCCGCTGCCCGGTGCTGGGAGGAGGGAGCGTGAGCACGTCCCTCCCCCTCCCCGCGCCTGCAGCCGGGCCGGGCCGCGCCGCGCCGCCCGCCGGTTCTCCTCCCGCTCCGGGCGGCTGGGCTAGGCCGCATCGCGCCGCCCGCAGCCCCCACCGCCGCCTGGGAGCCGCGACCGGTACGGCGGCGGAGCGGCGCGGCCTTGAGCGAACCCTACCCCGGGGAAAAGGGCTCCTCGGCGGAATGCGCGGCAAAGGAGAGGAGCCGGCGAGCTGCGGCGGGGTCTGCACGCACGGCTGCGCCGCCGCCGCAGGTAACGGGCCGGGGGCGGCCGGGGCGCCCCGGGAGGGGGGGGTCCGGTGCGGGTAGCAGGGAGAGCTCCGGCGGGCAGCGAGGGCCGAGGCCTTTGTGGCTGCCCCCGCCGCGCTGGGCGGGCGTGCGGCGCTCTTTGTTGGCGCGGAGAGTTGGGTTTCGCCAGAAAACAGAAAAAAGGGGTGCGGAGCCCTTCGGCTCAAGGTCGCCGGTTTGAAGCCGGGCCGAGCCAGCCCTGCCTGAAAGTCTTCGCCGCTTCTGCTCGCTCCCTGTGGCCTGGTGCGGGAGGGGGAAAAAAAAAATAATCATAAATGGAGTTTTCGCTCGAAATTCTGATGGATTGAGCACGCCCATCGAGCATCCGCCAGGAAAACTGCTCTGCCGTCGCCGTGCAGCAAGTTCCGTTAGGTCAGAGCTGGAGCACGCTGCGGGAGCAGGCTGCGGGCCCTTCGGAGCGTCGCTTTATCCGCGTTTCGGGTACAAAGGGCTTCGGTCTGGCCATCCACCAGGTTGTCTTGCTGCCTGAGCCAAATGAAACGCTAATCAAGATACTGACAGCTCTTGTTAATGTAAATCCTGGTATTTGCAGTGCCCGTAAATCTGGCCGGGGTGATGTCTCTGTCTAAAGTTTGGAAGATTTCTTTGCTCTTTTGGATGTCAGTCCTTCAGCCTACGACAGAGTTGTGTGTGAGAGGGCATGGGGTTCAGGCGTTTGAAGGGTAAATGCTTTCCTGCCATGCAGGAGGAATCTTTTACTTTTTTTAAAAAAGAATATTCGAAAGTGTGTTTTGATGTCATGTTTTGACAATTGCTTCTCTTTAGATTATGAAGGTTGAAGAACGCTTCTAGTTTAGAAAGATACAAGTAGTTTTGTGCTGGAGCTTACTGCTTCCAGGCTTTGGCTTGAACTACTACACTTTCCCTTTTAAAATCACTGGTTTGGTTTGAGTTTCATTTCTTAGGCTGTAATCTTCCACTTTGGAAATTTGGTTTATTGCATAAAAACTTCTTCATTGGGGGTTTTTCCCCCCCTCTTCCTTCTGTGTTTCCTTCCTGCCCTCCAGCACTTTTTTTTTTAATTATTTTCTCTCTGTAGTTTCTGAATTCTTTGGATCTTAGTTCCATTTTCCTTTCAGAAGCCTTGCTGAGCTTTATCTTGTAGCTCAGAGTCGGATAGTCTTTAATTGTTGCATTCAAGCTGTTCAACAGAGCAAATTAACTTACTTCTAAAGTAAATGCTAAACCACCCCAAATTATTGTTTAATGAGCTGGTTCAGGTGTTGCCTGAGAAAAGTAGTAAACCAATTATTTTTTTTTCTTCTTCTTTCTCTTGGACTTCATTCCTCAGCACTTTTTCTAACATGTGTTTTTGGAGAGTGCTTGAGCACTTTATCTTTGGACTCTGGTTCACTTTCCTGGAGTGCCTGTTGCCACCAGTGGCTCACTGGCGCGGTTCCGTGTGGTGGCTTTCCCTGTGAGGTCACCCGGAGCTCGGGGGTGTCAGTGGGGGATGCCCAGCAGCCATGCGAGGGCCGCGTGGGGAGACCTTCCTGGGATTGGAAGGTCTTCCATCCTTCCAATTGGTGTGGCGGATTGACCATGGAAGGCTCTTCTGGTGAGAGTTTTTGGCAATAACTGATGTCTTGTGAGCTATCCTCATTTGACTGCTTTTGTTATTAGCCTTGGATGGAAAAATCACCTCTGATCTGAGGCCAGCTTGAAAAATGGCAGTGTTATATTGGTGTTAATATCTAAGCCTTTGCTTCGTTGGCCTAGATGGTGGAATTTTGGAGCAGAATCTGTGATGAAGAGAGCTTCTCAGCCTGCTCAGTCATGTCTGTGGCGCTTCTCGCTCGTTACCGAGACTTACGTGATCTTGACCTCTGTTTTGCTCTAAGAAAGAATCTTTTACTGAGACTAATTAAATTTGCCGTCTCATAGTATCCCAGAAGAATTTAGGTTGGAGTGAAGCTCTGGATGCCGTGTGGCCTGATCCCCTTCTCAGAGCAAGGCCAGACTGGAGCGAGTTGATCGGGGCTGTGTCCAGCCGAGTTCTGAACGTCTCCAGGGATGGAGGTTGGCTATCGGTCACTCTCGTTTTCTGGTGATCTCACTTGCTTTTGAAGAAGTCTTGTCAGTTTTACCAATTTTTAAGTTTTTTCTTGTTTAAGCAAGAATTGTGTGTGTCTCTTATTACTGTATGTGCTTGAAAGGAGCCTTGGTCAGGGTCGCTAGATGGTGGTTAAAAAAAAAAACAAAAACCAAAAAAGTAATACTGTTTTGGCATAGTCCAAACCAAACTGCCAGGTGGAACCCTCTCTGTCTCCCTCCATCTCTCCCTGGTGAAACAAGTCTAGGCTAATTCCTTATGAAATGGATATTATGGAGCCACAGGGCTTTCTTCTTCCCTGTGAATTTTTGATGCGTTAGGAGCATTCTCCACTGACTTGAATTTATTACTGCGGGGGCTTATATCTTGATGAGTGTTGTATTTAATAGTTTGTCCTTGCTGCTCATTTGTTGCTTCTCCAGGGATGCTGGTTTGTTGCTTCACCAGGGGAGAGAATTTGAGGGGAGACAGAAACTGTTGAAATCGATCTAATGCTCCTCTGTCTTCCTTGAACGAGACTATGGGCCGTTTTATGTGTGCTCTTGTTGTACCTGACAGTGTCTTTGCTGTCAGATTTGTTGAGGTTAATAGAAGGCTTAGCCACTATAGCTGGGAGCCTTTTTTTTTATTTATTTTATTTTTCTTTCAGTGTTGCTTGGAATTATCATTGACTTTCACAATCAAGTTAAGCTAAAGCACTCACTGGCTTTGAGGAACTTAAATTAGTTAATTGGCTTCTTTGATAACCCCACCCTGAATTGTCTACTATCCAAGACAGGCTTTTAATATTCCTTCATGGTCTTGGAGCTGTGGTATGGACATCATATTTTTTTTCTGACTTGATAGGAATTGAGTATGAAAATCAACTTTCTCTTGTTTTGGGAGTATTCGGTTATACTCCTCACCTCTGCAGGGCTGTGACTACCGCTAATATGATTCCTACCCAAATACCCATTCTCGGCGGTGGGAGGACGAAGACGCTCTTTGGAGGAAGATGCCAAGAAATCCAATCTGGCAGGGAAGGAAACATTCTGCAAATCCAGTTCTGCAATTTTGGATTGTTTATTTAAAAACTACGAGTGAGGCATGGCTCCATGCAAGATAAGATCCTTTCAGCTCTTGAATTTGGGATAAGAATGGGCTGAGGGTAATCCATCAAGCCTTAGAGTCACTGTTGGTACGTCAGATGGTACTGCTGAATATGGCATTGTCAGCTGTGAAGAATACATTGTGTCTCGGTTGGTAATTCGGAGTCTGATCTGCAAGCCAGAACTAGGCTTTGTTATTTAGAGATCCTATTATTCTTTGCTCTAGAATGGATTAAATATTTAGTCCTGACTGAGGAGTCACCTCAGAATGTAAGAAATTGGCTCTGTCATTAGGTAACTGCATTTTGGGGGGGACGACAACAGGGGACACATTTAAAAAGAAAGTACTTTTTACCTCCGCCTGTTTTTTATCACAAAATTTCTCAGAGTATTGTTTTTGAAAGGGGAAGCAACTAGAGGCCAAATAATACAGGCTGGTGCTAGAGGGTTTTGTTGGGTTTTTTTGTCGTGGAGTGGGTTTTTTTTTTTCCTCATTTATTAAGTGCATTTAATAGTGCATTTGGGAATTGTGTTAGTGCTCCTCCCTCCATGCGTCCCAGCGATCTGGAATGGAATAGAACTGCCGAGTGCCAAAGTCTTAGTCACTTTTCCAGTTTTCTTGAACAGGTCAAAGTCTGAGTATAGTGGTGCTTGCTGTATGAGTAGGTAGAAATGTCACATTTGCTGTATAATTACAGAAAACTGGCTCGTAGTTCTTTGTTAGGCTGAGACCATTTTCATGGTCTCCTGGCCAATACATAGAAGGTAATTCATGGACAAATAGTGTTCGTAAATCAGAGTACTTCCTGCATATTCCCCTGAAATTGTCCCAAGAGTTTTGCCCAAGTATGCGTGAGAAACAGCAGCCTGTGGGATTTTTTTATTCTTCTTTATAATGGAAGATACTGTGGGTGACCATCAGGTGTAGGAGAGTGGCAGAAAGCCCCTTGTGTGTTGACTGGTCTTTTCCACCTTGGTATAGTCGAAGGAGATTGAGCAGGCAGCAGTTCTGATCTGTTCGTTTTGACGCTGCCCTCTAAATACCAGCTTGTCCTCTAAGTACCAGGTTGAAAAGTAACACCAACCTGAGCCAGTTCCAGCTGCGAGTCAGAATTAGACAATTGTCAAATTACAATGCGACCTGTCTTCAAACGATACCCAGCTCTTGACATCGTTATCGCAGGCCGCAGAGGTTGTATTTCAGTGTCTCCCTGTATATGTTAAGGAACACAAATTCCTGCTCTATCTGGTCCGTTTGGCTTCTGAAGGAGTTTTCTCTGAGATTCAGCTGGTTCTTCTACAGAAGAACTTTCAAAACTAAGTGTCACCAGTAATTATTTTTCTTTCTGAACTCTGAATCAGCGTGCTCGACTTTTGTTTGTTTTTCTGGAGAGGGTGATAGGATTGTGTTTTGCTCTCCCTTACCCAAGTATCGACAGTCTGACAAGCGTTGGGCCTGCAGCGGTACAATATAACTCTTCTGCCTTCCCTAAGACCTCTGTGATTTCCCTGTTGGTCAGCTTTCAGGTGAGCCCTCCTAATACACCCTCATGACTTCAGTTTCCTCTTGCTGAGCAGCTGCTTGGAGGATGTCTCTTCCACGTGCCTGTATTACGGACCCTTTCTCTTAAACGTTTGCTTTCTTCTCTGGAGCCAGTTACTGTATATCTTCGTTACAGCAACTCTGCAATTGGAGTTTTCAGCAACACATAGTGGCAGATCTTGGCGATGCTCTACCAAGTGTGACTGTTGGGTCGTTTCTCCTTGGGTTTGGTCGATCGATCAGAAATTCCACATTCTGGCAGTACCGATGATCGTGTGTTGCTGACTTTTCACTCATTGCTGAAACTTCCCCTGAATACCTGTAGAGAACTAGAAGCCTTCTAAAAAGCAGTGCCCAAACCGATTGATGGTCTGCAAGAAGATGAGTGAAGTTCTGACTGCCTGAGGAGCGTGCGTTTGTGATGTTGGGTGAACGTAGGATCAGAGCGGCTTAGCTGTGCTTGCTGCTGCCAGAATGGGAGATCCCGTTCCTCTCTCCTATTCCCTTGCACTGGTTTTGGGTACCTGCAGGACTGTGCAGTTGGATGATTTTCTTGGGAAGCAAGCAGAAACCAGTGTACTCCCTTTTCCTGGTTTAGCTTTCTGTCGGATCAGGGCTGCAAATCATCTCTCCGCATGTTTGGGTTTGTGCCAGAGCTGGAGCAGTGGTGGTGTTAGAGAAGTGGCACCTAGCCCTCGCCACAACAGCGACCTGTTAGATCTGCCCGTCTGTGAGAACTGTTACCACGTTAAAACTTAATCTGATCTTGATTAGGCTGCTGCTCAAAATAAAGGCTCTCCCCTACAGTGCTGGATGCAACGGTGATGCGTGTGAGAGGTGAGTTGGAGCAGCTTCCTCGCCAGCTAAAACTGCTGGTCTTGGCATCAGGGAGGAGGCTGGAACGTGAGCTGGGCGTGACATTGCTCTGTCTGGGGGCAGTGTCATTGTTATTATTGTTATTTTATTTAAATGACTCATTTGAATTGATCATTAATATTCTCTTTCTGCAAGTGCCGTAGCCTGAGCAGCATTTCTCACCTGCTGGGGCAGGGACCTGTGCTCAGCTCACCCAGTTCTACCTGCAGCCTCAGGCACCGCTTCTTGCCTTCCTGCTTGGGCTGGTTTATCTCCAAAGACTGCGTTGGCAAACTTGTTTCCAGGGGCTTCTCTGAGCAATTTAGTACCAACCCATATTCCCAGCCTCTAACCAAGCCATGTCAATAAGTTCAAGGTGAAGGGACTAGAGATGAAGTAGAAAGTCCTCAGGTGTTATTGCATGTTACTACCGATGGCTGGATCTAGTGTGTAGCTTGTGTGTTGTCCAGACTCTTGACTTAACCCTGCAGTGGTATGTGTGGTTCAGGAGGGGGATGCAAATACCAAAGTCTGTTCAGAGTAGTTATTGCTTGGTTTGGTTTTGATGTCAAAGAATGACGAACAGAGCCTCTTTTGCCTCCGTAGTGAGGAAACAGCAGCAGCTCCATGCGTTAATCTGGGCTTTGAATTCTGTCCTGGGATATTTGTATTCAGATTCATTGGGTATATGTAGTCTGTTGTTTTTTTTCTGTTGATAGTATATTTTTTGGGGGGGTAAAAAAGTCTTTCTAAACTGTTATGTGATTGTTAGTGTCACTGACTCATGGAGTCAAACTGTCAGTGCTGCAGCTTTAGCTACAGGATGTTCATACTTCTAAAAGGGGGAAACAAATAATCTGTGCATTTCAGAAGTGTGGGACATACAGTATTGTTGCCTGTTTTGGATTTGCAGTGTCATCTTACATTTGGAGTTCAGGAGACTTTGCGCTCCTGTGTACCATTTTGCTGATGCCTGGAGATGTTTTAGGTGAACCACTTAATATCTCTGCGTACTTTTCTATCTGTAACCTTAGAGACATTAGTGCTCACAGAGCTGCGGTGAAGCAGGTGTTATAACATGTCTTTGAACAGGACTGCACAAGAATTATAAGACATTTAGTTCCTCTCGGGTTTTTTTTCAGATTCCAGAGACTTATTAAAGGAATTTCCACAGCCTAAAAACTTGCTCAACAGCGTGATTGGACGAGCCCTGGGCATTTCTCATGCAAGGGACAAGCTGGTGTACATCCATACTAATGGGCCAAGAAAAAAGGTAATCCTGTTGTGCTGGGGATGGGTGGCGGTAGGTGTGTTGCATATGGAGCGGGATGTGAGCCAAGAATACTGCTGATCCTGGAAGTAACTCTAATAGAGAAAATCATAGAAGTGTTTTAATTCCACGCAGAAGTTGTGTGATAATCTCTCAAACAAGAAATATTCTCACTTCTTCCTGTTTCTCTTTATTTTCACCTATTTTAATAGGTGTATATAAATGTCGGTCCTGTCCCTCTCCTTTTGTGTGGGGAAGGATGGATTTTTTTTCTTTTTAGTAGCTTGCTGTAACCAGCTTTTCTCAGCAGAAAGACACATAGTCTGCGTTTCAATGTGTTGAGCGATGTACCCCACTGCCTTAGAAGATTAAAATTTAAATGCTATATTTTAGGCCTTAGTAGGCCTAGACTTTATTGTAGATTCTAATGGAACAAATGCCAAAGCCTAAAATGTTCAATTGCAACCAGAAAAGAAGAATTTGTTTGCAATGGAGGGAGGCTTCTAGTACTACTTAAGGGCAAAATGAAATACAGACTCTTTTTTTTTTTTTTTTTGTTAAATGAACCAGAGGAATTCCAAGCAAACAGTTTGCCAAGTAGTCTGGGCTCTTACTGGGATGCGAGAGGCCTAGATCCAAATCTGTGCTATAAACTGAGCAGAAGTTCTTAACTAGTGGGTGCTCTGTGTGATGGGTTTGCCTCCTTTTATCATACCAGCTCTCATTCTAGAGCAGAAAGCCCTTTCCAGCTGAAGTTTAACTGTGCATTCCAGGAAAAGATTCAGTTCTGATGGATTAACATTTTCCAATAACATTCTGTCTAAAATTTCCCAGACAGTTTTTATTGCCACATCCTTTTTAAGCATCCTTGCATTTTAGGCAATACATTAGTAATGGTTACTTTAGAGTTCCTTCATTATTTGTGTGTTTTTCTTGCTTTTCCTCAAGCAGTAATGCAGTTTCCTAACTTAAATTTTGGAATACCATAACCAATGCCTCATCATTTGAGTTTCGTAATCAGTTCACATTCTTGCTACCACTTAAATAGATTAACATTGAGGATAGCTTCAGATTAAAAAGAAAAAAAACTAAACCAATAAAGGAGCTCTTGGAGAAAATCAGGGCTGGATCACAAAAACCCCCAAAACTAAAACCCGACAACCCAGAAAAAGTGTGTGGGGACAGAAGGACAGGTGAGACAACCTGGAGAAGTCTCAGTTGGAAGTGAGCGAGGCTTTTTTGTGAGCACCAAGTAACTTGGCCTTCATGAGACAACTTTTTTTTTTCTCAGCAGGTCCGTGCCTTTTCATGCAGAGCCCCTAGGCAAAATACGCAGCAATTTCCTACAGTGAGATGAGATTCAGATGGCAGGCAGGCAGCCAGATGTAGACTGTTGAAAAGTCAGGAGCCTTTTCTCTAGCCTTATAGGTGGGGTTTTCCCAGCGGACCGAAATGCCACCTTTCATCTTTGCTGCAGAAACAGGAGAGAATTCCTTAGGCATTTCCCTCCTTTGAGCCTTGCAGAAACTCAGCTACAGCATCTGCAGGGCCAGGAGTAGAACGAGTTCTTGATTTGGAGCAGTTTTTTTAAAAAGGGCAGGGTTCAGCTTTCAGCATTCTTTGCCTCTGCAGGTTTTTCAGCTGCTCTCATCCCAGCTGTACCAGGATAAGAGGAGCTCTGGTGGTACTGCTAGTTCTTTTAATAGCTTGTGTTGGGCAGCACAGACTGAGGGCTGGGTTCTTGTGTGCCCAGCGAGTACGGTACCTGCCTGGGTAACTGTGATGAAATATGCTGCTAGTTAAAATTACAGCAAGGAAGCAGTTAGGAAGATTTGTTTGCCATTGCAACTGGAAGTGTGTCAGAGTGTGCGTGTTGCTTCTCAGGCATGGTCTGGCATGCTGCAGCGTACACAGGAGCAGTTACTCGGAATTGTTCTGGTAATGAGCTCTTGGCATTTAATTCCTCCGAGCTGACACACTGCAGCCTGTGAAGTGCTGGCCCAGAGTACGTGGCACTGTGCTGGAAGTCAGCCTGGCTTCTGGGCCTGGCTCAGCCGTGCAGCTTCTATGTGACTGTGGACACCTCGTATCCCTTTCTGAGGCTTTTCTTTCTAAGTTACTGGAATGGAGCTTCCCATAAAGGGACTGAACAAGCAGTTTGTTTGGGACTTTCATTTCTAGTTTTCTTCTTTGCCTGGAGTTCAGACATGTTTGAAGTAGGGATGCTGCTGGTGGAGGAGAGAGATTGTTCTGTACTGTCTCAATTTACTGGTTATCTTTGCTTTTCAGAAAGTCACTCTGCATATAAAGTGGCCTAAGAATGTGGAAGTGGAAGGCTATGGGACCAAGAAGATTGATGCCGAGAGGCAGGCAGCAGCTGCAGCATGTCAGCTCTTCAAGGTGAGCTTATGCTCCTCCTTAACTTGAAGAATCAAGCCTTTGAGCGTGCAGGCCATGTCTGCTTTGGTGATATGATTTCTGACTTTTATCTCTCTCTTGCCTGTTCACTTTCTTAGTTGGCCTATCTGGTAATCAAGGGTAGAGGGTGAAATCTTGAGCTGTCTGAATCTGTTTGAGCTTAAAAGCCCACTTACTGCTGCTAGGCATGAACTCAGGAAATTCTTTGAGTTCTGCTCTTTGTTCTATATGTCCTAGACCTCAATCAGCTTCTCTTAGTCTCAGCATCTATGGCAAGAAGTAGAACTTCCCTTGGGTATATTTGCTGTTACAGTTCACTAACTCATACTTCTGCCAGTCTACCCGTGTATGTTTGCAAGTGTAGTACCTTCAGAGGCTCTTGTTTCCTCTTCATGTAAGCCATAGTGTGTCAATTATGTGTTCTGTTTTATGACTACTCTTTTAAAGTTATGCTTGTCTGCCACTTATTTATGGCTGGAAATGGTTGATATGTGTGCACAACAGTATCAGACAAGTACAGTAAAGTTATAAAGGTCTCCGTTTAAGATACGGCATTACATAGCAGCTACCTGACAGTAAGATGCAGTTTTGTCATCAGTTCTGCCACTCACTGTTGCCTGTTAACCCGGAGCAAGTGAGTTTCCTTTTAGAGTTTCCCTTTCAACTGTGGAGTAGGAACAATGATACCTTCCCACTAAGGAGCCTAGAAAAGATGTTGCAGGTGCTCTAACAATAAGAGAGCTTTTTTTATTTGCTTGTAGATCAAAAAACCTACGTTAAGAAATAACTGTTTAGTTTTTAAATTAAGCCTTCAGAAGTTAAGAATTGCAGCATTAAAACTAGCAGTTTCTTCAGCTGGCTTCCGTGCTTAGGCTAGTTTCTTTAATCCTGTGATTAGCAAAACCTGTTTCGCTGACTGACTTCATTTCACCTGAAGCGTGGTTGGTGCTCATTCTGTTAACGTTCACTGGAAATACATTATTGTTTTATCCTCACTGGTCAATAAGCAACGAAAGCGTTGTTTCCTGCTTTATTTGAGAGCCTAGAGGCTTTCAAAGGAAAAAAAAAATCCTTCCTACACTTACATTTTTCTCCAAACTTTTGGAAATGACTAAACTGTATTTTCAGTATAGAACTTAAAAAACAAACAAAAAGAAACCCCTGAAACCATAGATTCAGCACGCAGAGTTTTGAACTGTGATGCTACGCCAGCTAAACCTGTAACCTGACAGAAGACCCTCATGATGGGAGGCCTTGTGCAATCGTAGCTATAGAAATAGCTACAAATACTGCTTTAAATAGAATCAGTTCGAGAAAAGTAGTAATGCCTAATTGGTGCAAAGACTGTCTGAATATAGTGACTTTGAGTACAGCAGCTAGCAAAGTAAATTCTTGCTGTCTTAGGCACTCCTGCAGCATAAAACAGTACAACCTGGTCTAACATGGGGCTATTGAGTGGCCTAAAGATGTAACTTCTAATCTATCGCAGCGGACTGGTAAGACATGGCGCGTGTTGCACTCTAGATATGTCTGCAGCTTCATGTAAGGTTCAGTCCTAAATGTAGGTGGTAGGGCAGCAGTAACTAGGAACTGTTCTGTTTCAAAAACTGCTGGGTTAGGGAGGTCTTACTACTGCTTATACAGATAACCGTTCCTGTGAAAAGGAAGGAGATGAACCATTCCCTGAATTCTCATCCTGTGTTATCCCAGATTATAGATGTTTAGACTAGCCTTTCCAAAAAGATGCGTTTCATGCTCTGAGGTGGGTTTCAAAACTTCAGAATGCTAAATATAGTTAATAGTTTGTAAAATAGCAGTAAATCTTGGGCCACCCTTTTCAGCAAGCCATACAATGCTAAGCAATTGTGTTCTAGGAAGAGATGTTAGTGAACAGATTCCCTTTCTTAAGAAATAGTGGCAGGAGGAAAGCTTTAAGTTTCTGAAAGTCTCTTTTCTTCCTCTCTCTTTCTGTGTGATATGAGGAATTTCTCTCCTGCATTTCTCTCCTTTTCCAGATGTATTTTGGTTTCCTGTAGTTACCCATATCTGTCTCTTTACTGCAGCTAGCAATGCGTTTTTCTCTTGTAGGGCTGGGGTTTGCTGGGCCCCAGAAATGAGCTCTTTGATGCTGCAAAGTACCGGCTTCTCGCTGACCAGCTTGGCTGTCCCGACGAGAGGTGGTGCTCGGAGGGCAAGTGGCGCTCCAAATCCGGACCTTCTCTTGCCGACTTGTCAACCTGCTGGCGACGGATGGAGCCGGACGATTCCATCCAGCCCATGGAACAGGGCAGGATGCCTAAAGCAATGAGGAGAGAAGAGCTGGAGGAAGGGGAGCTAGAGGAAGGGGAGCTGGAGGAAGGAGAGCTGGAAGAAGAAGCAATCGATGTTTCTGATTATCTACCTATGGCACATCAGGATGCTCGAACCCCCGGCAGAGATGCAAGGTACGTCTGCCCTGATAGCTGCTAATCCAGGGCAGTAAAGAAGAGATTTTTCTTTGTAGCTAATGTACCCCTGCAGTTCCTCGCAGTTGAGCTGCAGCTTCCCACGTGGCTGGCGTGGCCTGTAGATGGGCCAAACACTGACTACTGTACCATTCTCTATGCGAGCAATAGTGGGGCAGCCCAGTCTTGTACCTGGCTGTCATCACAAGGGAATGCACAGGCGTCTTCTCTGGAGCCTTGCCCTTTCGATAGCCTGCGAACTGCTCATTACCTGCCTGCGTTATTCTCCTGTGCCTGGAGAGGCTTCCATTCCCAGAAATTGTGCGTGTGCACTTAGACCTTTTTTGACCACCCTGGTTTTGAGGGCAGTATTAAATCTGCTTTTCATCACCGTGGTTGCTTGCTTGACTTCATATTTTATGAGCACAGATCTTTGATCTTTAATAGTCACCAGGAGTAAGATCAGTAAGGACCTGGTGGTGGTGGTTGTTTTTAGGGATATTCTTCGGATTAACAGAGCTAATAAATAAATAATTCTGAATATCTGTTGATGCTGTCTGGTTTGTAGTGCTAGTGTAAAGGTTTGATTGCTTTTCAGTAGGTGGCTTTACTGGGCTGGGTGGTTGTTCTGTGACTGACAGATTTTAGTAGCAAGATACAGCTTGACTTTTGAGATGACCAAAATTACCTGTGCCTTTACTGCTCGGTAGTGGACCTGAAGTGAGGTGGGACTGAGCACAGAGTGGGTATTTGTATATCAAACTATTCTCATCTTCCATCTAGCCGAGGAGGGAGTTCCATTGAAATGACAGACGACAACACTGCCATCCGTGCCCTGACGCAGTTCCCACTTCCCAAAAATCTCCTGGCCCAAGTGATTCAGATTGCAACCTCTTCCTCCACAGTCAAGGTAAGGTCGTGTTTCACCCCTGCCAGGGATGAAGCTCAAAGACTCCATCAGGAATCACTTAGGATGCTTTTTTTGGGCAACNCCTGACGCAGTTCCCACTTCCCAAAAATCTCCTGGCCCAAGTGATTCAGATTGCAACCTCTTCCTCCACAGTCAAGGTAAGGTTGTGTTTCACCCCTGCCAGGGATGAAGCTCAAAGACTCCATCCGGAATCACTTAGGATGCTTTTTTTGGGCAACGGAGAACTGGGGAGAGAAGGGAAGTTAAAACTAGGCCTAGAAAAATCAGCCTGAAGAGCAGGGAAAAGACTTTGTGGTGAGAATTGAGGAAGTGTCTTAAAAGAAGCATGAAGAATGTTGTTACTTGAGGTCAGGGCAATAGAGGAGCTGCTGTCTGAATGAAGGCAAATGTTTTCAAAGGTGAAAAAGGCTTGCGTTTCCCCATATATCTGCAACAAACACAAGTTTGTCTTACTCGGAGCAATGCGTAATTTCTGTGCTGACGGAATCTTTCCACAACTCAATTCTTGCCAGTATCCGGTGATCCTCCTCCTTGGTATGTGTCACCCACCTCCTTTCCAGACCTCATGTGCTTAGCAAACAGTAGCTGTTCCCCACCCTATGGGCTCTCAGTGACATTCTCGACACAGCTGTCTGCTCTCACTTCTGCTTAGCCAGTGTCTTGTGAGGCAATAAAAAACAATTTAAGCTCTGCTTAGAAATATTGGGGTGCATTTGAAAGTGCCTGCATAGTTACATAGGCCCTTAACACCGCCCCAAATCTGATGTTGTTTATGGGTCTTTTAGGAATACATGCAGTTCCGTACAGTAGGCACCAAGACCAAGATCTGCAAGCTCACGCTCCGCTGGCCCTGTCCAATGACTTTTGCTGCCAAGGGCCGTCGCAAGGTGGAGGCAGAAAACAAAGCAGCAGCGCTGGCCTGCCAAAAACTTAAGGTAAGTGCACATGGCTCTTCCATCCCATGTCTAACATGTCTACGGATAGAGGCTTCTTGCACCCGACTTATGGTATTTGAGCCTAATGGGGTGATACCTGAAACTTCCTGATCTTTGACTTCATGCTTAATGAACACGTATTTCCAAACCTTAGGATTCAGTCCTAACTGCTGTTGTACCCCTCTAGTGTCTAATCTGTTGTGCTTGTTTTGAGCCCGCAACAAAGGGTGTAGGGGTCACCCTGGAAGTGTTAGCCTGGTCTCTTGGCCACCTTGCTGCTGTCTGCTAAGACACACTATCTTCTCATTCTTGTAGGTGGACTAATCCAGACACTTTGCTGCAATAGAAAATAGTGCAGGACTTATTATCGAATTGGCACAGCATACCAGAACCATAGCAAGAGAGTTAACGGCACTTGCAAGGGGGTTTTGTCAGATACTGCTGTTTCTTTGATGGGTCTGGTTAAGACCTTCTAGCAAACATTGTGTTGGGGGCAGGTAGCAGTTGGCTCCAGCATGTCTGTTTCATCAGAGTTGAGATGAGATCACGTCTTGTTCCTTGCTGTCAAAAAACATGTGGGACCCATGTGCTGTGTACACCAGCACTTCGTATGCAGCAGTCTTGTGCCTGATAGTGTTGTTTGCCTCTTCCTTTGCAGAGCCTTGGCTTGGTGGACAAAAACAACAACCCGCTTAGCCATGCGATGTACAACATGACTTCTCTCCGAGAGCTTGGTGAGAACCAGAGGAAACCCTGCCACATCAAAGTCCCTGAAGCAACCCTGCGCAAGATTGAGAACTATCTGAATCATGTAAGGCTTGCTCAGCTGTCCAAGAACCACCTTTGGCTGATCTCATTTAACTTCAGGAATTGCATGTGGGTTGAGAGCTTCATGTCCAAATGTTGAAGGAATTCATAACTTGGTAGTTTGCCACAAAACCTGATCAGTCTCTGCTGACCTTTGGGGAAGCGAGACCCTTTCTGGGCAGTGGGCCTTTTCTCTGTGCATCTGTGACATTTGCCTGCATTATTTGGCTTTTGGGATGTTACAGGGTGCAGTTTTGGTCTGCTTTTAGCCTCCTTTGGAGGCTTACAAATGCTGCCTCTTGCAGGCATTGGTTCCTTTAAACTCTGGTTGTGCCTCATAGCTTTACAAGGACCAGGGGTTGGTACTCGCACATCTCCCTTGAGAGTGTCCGTCACAGTTTTGTACATCAGTGGTGGTGCAGGTCCTGAGGCACCTGGTGGTGCTTTCACCCAGGAGATCCCTCTTCCTGGTGGACCAGTGGTGAACAGACGCCCAAGGGAGCTGAAGCAGTGCCGAGACAGGGTTCCTTAGGAGCATTGGCTGTCAAAACAGGAGTTAGCGCTAAAGTAAGATGAGGTTGAGCATAGCTCAGGTACAAATGTTTGTATCTTACTGAAGTCATTGAAAATTACGTCCGTGTTTGGAAGTTGGCAAGTCACTGATGCAGCACTCTTGGGCCTGCTCAGTAAGGATCTTAGGCAATCTTCACAGTATCTTACAGATAGTGTAAAGTAAACAAAGCAGTAGTGAATGTCCTAGAAAGCCAAGACTGCGCCTAAGACAGCAGCCGCCTCTGAATGACCTGCTCTAAGTGGCTGAACTAAGGCCTAGAAAAGTTAGAAAAACAGCAGCATCTTTAAGGAGCTTGGTCTGCACCCCATGCTTCCGTGACCACAAGCTGTCACACCGTGTGTGGAAGGCTTGGGTTTGCAACTCCAAATAAGGCTGAATCCAAAAGTACTGTTTTGTAGCTGAACTTGTAATCCTGTGAAAATCTGGGCCAATGTTTTGATTTGTGTTCTAGACAATTCCTGACCTGTTGTTGCTCCTTTTAGTTCTTCCTGTGGGATGTGGGACTTCTGCTTTTTCTTTTGCCAAGATGGAATATTTCTGGCTTAGCTGAATGCTTACATTTTGTGCAAGTTATGTGTCTGGGCTTCCTGAGGGAGAGAAGGGTGGTGGTGTAACCTGATAGGTCCCAAAAGTTGCATTTGAGGGGCCGTTGCATCACTTGCATGCAGTGTAGCCGCTGACTTGGAGAGCTTAAGTTACTGTTTCATGCCTGTCAGTTCAGGCATCAGCGCTAATACTTCTCTTAAAATAGGGGATGCAATGAGGAAAATGCAGGGAGCTGCCCAAGTTAATTCTCACTTTAAGTAACCTCAATTCAGAATATATAATATTCAGAATAGAATAGAATTGAATTGAATTGAATTCAGGCCGAGTTACCTGAAATCTGAAGAGACTTCGGCTGAGCTTCATGGTCACGGCAAAGCCAGTCTGGCCAAGTCTGTTCCAGGCACTTGTTTCTTTCTGTCCTTCTCGGGACTAGTACTAATCTTTTTGTCCTTGCCAACTTTCTTCATCTCTCCCAGTATCCAGTGGACATCAGGGAATCCAGGCCCCGGATTGCCGATGACATGATGAACCTGAGCAAGGAATCTGGTGCGATAAGTGATGCGATCACGGGGAAGACATATATACCCATGCTGGAAGCAGAGGAAGTGCGCCTTAGCCAGAATCTCCTGGCCCTCTGGAAAAGGAGAGGATCCTCATGGCAGGAGAGCCACCCACTGCCAGTAGATCCTCACAAGGACACCATCCTATCAGCCATCGAGCAGAACCCTGTAGTGGTAATAGCAGGAGACACAGGCTGTGGGAAAACCACGAGGATCCCTCAGCTCCTGCTGGAACACTACATCCTGGAGGGACGTGGCGCCCGCTGCAATGTAGTGATCACCCAGCCAAGGAGGATTAGTGCCATCTCAGTCGCCCAGCGCGTGGCACAAGAGTTGGGTCCCAACATGAGGAAGAATGTGGGCTACCAGGTGCGACTGGAGAGCAAGCCACCTGCCAGGGGAGGAGCCCTGCTTTTCTGCACCGTGGGCATCCTGCTGCGGAAGCTGCAGGGGAACCCCAGCCTGGAGGGTGTCAGCCACGTTGTGGTCGATGAGGTCCACGAGCGAGACGTCAACACTGATTTCCTGCTCATCCTGCTGAAGGGCATCCAGAAGCTCAACCCTGACCTGCGCCTGGTCTTAATGAGCGCCACAGGAGACAATCAGCGTTTCTCACATTACTTTGGGGATTGCCCTGTGGTCAAGGTGCCGGGTTTCATGTACCCAGTGAAGGAGTACTATCTGGAGGAGATCTTGGCCAAGCTGGGCCGGCACCGACACCGGCACTACGAGATCAAGGTAGGTGTGCCGCGTGGTGGTTAAGCTGTTTCCCTTGGATGAGACACTGACTTTTGGCGTATCAGCAGGGGAGGGTTCGGGCCTGGAACCGGTCCCTCTTTCCTGTGGTTGTTGGGCAGTGTTTCTTTAGCTTTAATGCTACGTCAGCGCTTGTGAGGTAAAGTCAGTTTGGTAGAATCCCAGAGTATTTTGATTAAATTGCGGATAAAGATTGCTTCAGATTTGGGTGTAAGTTACTTTTATCCCTCTTTAATGTGAAGTTTGTTTACATTTGAGTAAGCTAACAGCTCATTGTACTTGTGTATGTATACACATAGATGCAGAGTTGAATGTTGCGTACTCTGTGCAAGCCTGGTCCAAGACCAGGGTGGTTATGGCTTACAGCAGTCTGTTACCTAAGTGCTCACCGTCCTGCATGACTGAATTCCCTGATTGCTGCTTTTTGCAACTAGTCTTACTGTTCCTCTGGAAAATGCCCTCCAGACACATACTCTTTGCTGTGGCTACTCTTACTTCAGTTGTGGGTCATGGAGTCACCGGATCATTGGGGTTGGCCAGGACCTCTAGACATGTTTCTGGTCCAGCCTGCTGGAGTAGAAGCTGACAGCCCATTTCTCCAGCCTGTAGAGGTCCCTCCCTGTGGCTGAGCAACTGTCTGGTGTATCAGCCACTTCTCCCAGTTTTGTATCGTCAGCAAACTTGCTGAGGGTGTCCCATTGCCTTCAGGGCAATCTTTCTGTTTCTGTTGTGGCTGGGATTTTTACCTGCATTTTCTAAGCTCACCTGATAGGTGTGTTCGAAATTACTGAGAGATACAAAAGCTGCTGCTTTGTGCCTGGTGGATTTGAAGTCCCGGATGTGTATGGCATGGTTTTGTCCCCCAAAATTTCATGTTAATTTTTGTTACTTGTTAGGTGCTTCTCAGTAGAGGTACACAAATCTCAGTTAGCTTCCAAGTCCAGAGAAGGGGAAAGGGACTGTCTATTCTCAGTGCACTGCAGAGGAAACTGGCAGCAATTGTGACCAGAGCAGGTTCCAGATGGAGCCCAAACCAGGCTCCTGAGGTTCCTGGTTCCTAGTCCTGGGCAGGCCATCCAAACACAGGCATTTGTTCTCTCCAGAAGATGCTCTGGGAGGCTGTGTGCCTTTCTGCTGTCTGCTAGATTGCCGCTTATTTGTCTGCATGTGTCCTCCTGTTTTATCCAGCAATCGGATGACGAATGTGTCCTTGATCTTGATCTGATCACTGACCTCGTACTCCAGATTGATGCCCACGGAGAACCAGGTAGGTTCTGCCTTGCCCCCTTGCTCTTTTCTTTTGCTGAGGGTGGAAAATGAACCCTGCAGAGCCCAGACGCTTTGCAGAGAAAACATGATGCTGATCTGACTTCTACAAGGCCACCTTGAATTCCTGTTGAACTGAGCGGTCTGGAGCAGTGGGGCATGAGCTAATTCCTAGTCTCTGGCTAAGACAACATTGGAGTCCTCTATGTCTCAGTCTTCGTGTCCTGAGATACAGCTGTTCTTGGGGTGAAGGGCAAGACTTGTCTGTGCTCCAGCATTTGCGACCTTGTGCTGCACAACTTTGTTATTTTTCTGTATTGGAGACCCATCCCTGTTAAATATCTTTGTTTGGGAGGAGATGGTTTTTGTGAAGAAGGCAGGACTTTCAGATGACTTCTAAGAGTTTTAAGTGTTTCAGAGCTAGTAGAAGGTGTTCACTATCAAACTACAGGTAGCCTGGTTTCTTTCTGGCTTTAAAACCTTGCCCTAATGAGCTCACAGAAGCAGATACAGCATAGCAGGCATGAAGTCTAGACGAACGTTCCCCCGGGTCTGACTTCCCATAATGGCTGTATCTGTCATTTGTTCACGATAAGTATGATGCAGGTTTCCTTAGAGATCAGCTGGCAGGGGGTATCACAGACCAGGGCCCTGCTTTTCTTTGGGTTTCTTGGGCTAAAGGTAACTGTGGACTTGGGGAAATAATGGGTGTCCCTTCTATGCAGCAGAAGCAGCTTCTGTGTCTCCAGCTGGGGAAAAATGCTTGGATTTCTAGGTCACTCATTCTTAACTCTTGCTCTATTTCAGGTGGGATCCTGTGCTTCCTCCCTGGTTGGCAGGAAATCAAAGGAGTGCAGCAGCGCCTGCTAGAGATGCTCGGATCTCAGAACAGCCGGTACCTCGTCTTACCAGGTGAGACGGCAGGGCCAGACCTTTTCTCCCCAGGATTCAGGAGAATGGATAGGCCAGTTGACTTGATGAGCCCCTTCGGCTCTTGCATTCTGATACAGAGCAAGCTTGTATGCTCTGATGTACGTACCTGCTGTGTAATTGTGCACGTTAAGCGCAGATAACTCCTCCTAGCAGAGGCCATCCAAACCCGTATGTGATCAAAGAAACTGCCTTCCTGTTTGCCTCCAGCAATTCAGAATTAGGCAAGGAGGAAACTGCTAAATTCTGCATTGCTGTTAGCTGTATGCTGAGCCTACACAGAAAAGATCTTCAAGACCTGTTTTGTGGGATGGAGATGTACTCTCTAGCTCAGCTTTGATTAGTGAATTTAATGTTCTCTATCCCAGGAGGGAAATTTATAACAAAAGGCAGTATTACTCTGCGAGGCTGTAAGATTTTTTGGAGTTGGTTTGTTTGGGTTTTTTTTTTGTTTGTTTTTTAACGGTCCTCCCTATTCAATGTCAAATAAAGCCAGCCAGGAGCACAACTTTGAGCAGCTCATTTGCTAATAAATGCAGATGNTTGGAGTTGGTTTGTTTGGGTTTTTTTTTTGTTTGTTTTTTAACAGTCCTCCCTATTCAATGTCAAATAAAGCCAGCCAGGAGCACAATTTTGAGCAGCTCATTTGCTAATAAATGCAGATATTCTTTTGTGAAAACTGCACGTTCTTGTGCTGCCCTGCTGTTCTGTGTGGTTGCTGGGAATTTCTCCGCATCACTGATCTGTAATAGGGCAAATATGCAATATAGAAGAGTTACAGGCCCTTGCTGATAACTGTTTTTGACCAAGTGAAACCAAATATCAATGAGGATACCCCATTCCCCTGCCCCGTAGGCCTTTTGAAAAGGGGGAGCTGGAGAAGTGGGCTGTGGCAGGGAGTGGGACTTCTGCTTGGGGCCCAGGGATATTCGGGTGATGCCATTAGCCTTGCTGGGACAGGAGGTGATAAGAGCTCCTGCTGATACTGAACCATATGTTGAAGCAACTGAAGTAAGGCCTTCCCTAAAGACATGGGGAAGGTGTTTCCTGAGGTCTGGCTGGCAGGAAACTGCTGACAATGACCATCAGTAATACAAGTGGTGTCCCCATCCTTGTCTCCTACTTCTGGAAGCGGGATGATGGTACAAGAGGGCTGAGAATCTCTGCCCACCGTGGCCTTGTCCTGCAAAGCAGCTCAGCAGGGCAGGACTGACTGTTTTTTATCTCCTAGTGCACTCCAACATCCCCATGATGGACCAGCAGAACATCTTCCAGAGGCCTCCACCTGGTGTCAGGAAGATCGTCTTGGCCACCAACATTGCTGAGACCTCCATCACCATCAATGACATTGTCCACGTGGTGGACAGTGGCACGCACAAGGAGGAACGCTACGATCTAAAGACCAAGGTACAGATGCTTTCTTGCCTCTAAGTGCGTTTGGGATGTACTGGAGCTAATGGATGTTTTCAGAGCAACATTTGAGATGCCATTAATTGGATGGTAGAGCTGATTCCCATTTGGCCCTTCGGGCATTGGCATTGTGTCCCTGTTTGGGGACATCATCACTCAGAGAGTGTTTGCCTTTACCAAGCTCCCTGCCAGGCTCTCCATCGACTTCTGCTGAACAGGTGAAAGTCTGGTGTCTTCAAAGAAATGGAAGGCAGATCCTTCTCCCTTCCCATCTCTCTGTTACACCATCTAACTAACTTCTGTAGTTTTTCCATTTGCCTTCTGCCTTTTTCTATGATTTCGTCATAAACTACTCTTCTTTGAAGCTATCTTGCCCTCAATGCCTTAGCTTGTTAGTCAGCTTTAAGGGGAGGGGCATTACACTGCTCTCAGACCATGTTTCTGGCGGCGTTGGGCCCTGCAAAGGCTCTTGTGCGTACACTTTCATAGCAACGTGAAGGCAGCTGTGCCACTGTTGCTCTTAGAAGAAGGGAGAAGAAGGGATTCTGGCTACGCGCTGCTGCCCGTTTCCCTCCCTGTGCTAGAACATCTTACAGGGCCAGGTGGCGATTCACACCTCGGACCAGTTCTAATTTAAAAACAACCCAATTTTTAACCCAGTTCATCTCACCGTGCAGACCCTGCAGTGCCTGTGCTAGCGTGCAGCGGGGCTGGTGTGGGGGAGGCAGGGACCACCCTCCGCTGGCAGCTCCCAGCAGGGCACTGTGGTGAGCCCCTGGTGAGTGCCGTGGTGTGGAGCCAAGGCAGGTGTCCAGCAGATGGCATCAGGGTCTCGTCCATGCACTGAGCAGCTCAGACCTTCACGCTGCTGCCTGCTAGAGACTGGTATTGCAAGATGTACGAGGGTGGGAAGGGCTTCCCTTGCCCTTTAGCAAGATGGTCGCTCAGTCGTGAGGAGTTTGAGGGCTGTGGACTGGATGGAAGGCTGCATTTAAACAGGACAGACAGCCATGACAGCATTCATGCCTAATCCTCCTTCTCCTAGGTGTCCTGCTTGGAAACGGTGTGGGTGTCCAAGTCAAACGTGGTGCAGAGGCGAGGGCGTGCTGGCCGCTGTCAGTCGGGATTTGCCTACCACCTCTTCCCTCGCAGCCGCCTGGACAAGATGCCAACTTACCAGGTTCCAGAGATCTTACGCACCCCACTGGAGAACCTGGTGGTTCAGGCCAAGATCCACATGCCAGAGAAAACGGTAAGCACAGTGCACGCCTTGCAAGACTGCAGCCAGCTGAACCAGTAGGATGCGGCCTGCGTGGTGCTGGTTCCAGAGATGGGATTTGACCGCAGACATGAGTAGGAAAAACCCAAGATGCTGATGACTTTAGTTCTTGATTTCCTAAATGCAGTGCCGTCTAGGGAAGTTAAGACCAGGAAGTGTATAGATTACTTGGATTACAGAGTACATCTAAAAGACTCTGCAGGAATGGCGAGGGCTGAGCTCATCCCTGTAGGCAAACAAAGAGGGAACTGTGTTCCAGTCTGGGGCCCTGGGGCAGGGCAGGGGGCTCCCCAGTGCTCTCCCACACCCCTGTATGGGAAACATGCCCTTTTTTATTCTTTTCCCTCCCCCCTGCTGTGTTGCAGGCAGTCGAATTTCTCTCCAAGGCTCTGGACAGCCCTGACATCAAAGCTGTGGATGAAGCAGTGATCTTGCTGCAGGAGATCGGTGAGCTAACGCTGTGTTCTGGTGGGGGTGTGATGGAAACATGTTTGCTGTCTAAATATGGGAAGTGGGAGTTGGCACAGGATTCTGTGGGACAAACTGGGCAGGATTGTCCCTAGATAGGGATGGCAGCTGATAGGGACTTCCCAAACTGCATGTTATGGTGCTATTTTATTTCTCCACACTGCTTTGCTCAAGAATTGGGGAGAACTTCCCAAGGTTTAAAAGAAAGGTGGGAGGAGTGACAGAGAAAGAAGGAAAGTTGTGATCTGGAGTTCGTGGCTGGGGTCTTGTGGATTGTCATCTGGGTGTTACAGCCGTTTCTTTGGCCTTGGGTCAGTTAGACCTGGGAGGTTCAGGGTGCTTATTGCAGGCACCTATGCTGTGTGCCTCTTCTGGAGGTTACGCCAAACCTTCCAAGCCTGGTAGGTGGGTCTCCTGGCAGCTCCTGAAGCCACCAGCCACCACTTTGGCCCCAATCAGAGCTGATGGATGTGCGCTTGTGGGTGGCTCTGTTGCAGGTGTGCTGGACCAGCGAGAAGCCCTCACCACTTTGGGCAAACGCCTTGCCCAGATCTCCACAGATCCTCGGCTGGCAAAGGCCATTGTCTTGGCGTCCATCTACCGTTGCCTCCACCCTCTGCTCGTCATCGTTTCCTGCCTCACCCGGGACCCCTTCAGCAGCAGCCTGCAAAACCGTGCAGAGGTGGACAAGGTGAGGAGCCCCTCCTAGAGGAAGGTAGAAAGCAGGTAGGGCAGGGGCTGACACGTGTTTCTGTCTCCCAGGCCAAGGCCGTTCTGAGCCGGGAGAGTGGGAGCGATCACCTCGCGTTCGTCAGAGCTGTGGCAGGCTGGGAGGAGGTGCTGAGACGCAGAGACAGTCGCGCCAGGGATAACTACCTGCAGGACTATTACCTGTACGGCCCCAGCCTTCGCTTCATCAATGGTGAGTCCCAGATCGAGGCCTCCTTCTTCCCTCTGTCCCCTGAAAGGGCTGACGCGCTGGTGAAGAACGTGGTGCAGTAACGGGGTAGACTGGGCCGGTGACTGCGTAGGCGCAGGTTCTGGCTGTGGCACTCGTGAGCACAGGTGTAGTAGCCATGGGTGCCAGGGAGGCCACAGGCAGGACAGGTCTCCTGTCCTAGCGCCAAGGCCAGAGCTGGTGCTGCCCCGCTGAGGTTATTCTATCCAGTGGGGTGAAGGAGAAGGTGACTCTCTCCGTGGGGCTGTCTCCTCCCTGTAGGCCTTGTCAAGCAGTTCTCCGAGAACCTCTACGAAGCCTTCCTGGTGTCGTCCCCATCTGACTGTACCATGCCCTCGTCTGTATGTAACCAGTACAGTGAAGAGGAAGAACTGGTCAAGGGAGTCCTCATGGCTGGACTCTACCCCAACCTCATCCAGGTACTGGCCTCCTGCTCTGCCATCACACTCCTGGGCTCGCTGGTCACTGCGGGTGGCACAGGGAAGCGTAGAGGCGCCAGAGACGCTTGTCCTCTCTTGGGAGCGTGTGCCCTAGGCAGGCTGCCTGCTTGTGCTTCTGTGCTGTCCCTGGAGCCTTCCTCGTGAGGAGCAGCCCCTCAGCCTGTGTGGGTCCATAGTCGGGTTCTTGTAGCTTGGTCTGGGGGCCATCGACGTGGCATCTTTCTCCTCCTGTTTGCTGCCCCTCGCGTGGCGTTCGGTGCCTGCCAGGTCTGGTCACCCCCCATATGTACTCTGCTAACCCGGCAGAGCTTCTGGAGGTGGAGGAAGGCACCTGCCCCTGCGCCCGCGTAGGAGGGACAGCTGTGGGGCGAGCCGGGCTGGCTGCTTGTGGGCAGCGCCTGCTGGCTGGGCGGGTGTTGGAGAGGCTCTTCTCCTCTCAGGTGCGACAAGGCAAAGTGACCCGTCAGGGGAAGTTCAAACCCAACAGCTACGCGTACCGGACAAAGGCTGGCACCGTTCTGCTCCACAAGTCAACAATCAACAGGTGGGTGATCTGTGTGTGTCTGTGATGGGGGGGGGACGACACCACACACCGTGCGCTGCACAGCACCAGCTGGCTGTGCCGGGGACGCCGGCACTGCCACCGACACGTGTGCCAGAACCAGAGTACAACACGTCTCTGCCCGTGGTTGACGAAGCTGTTCCCCCGTGCAGGGAGGCGTCCAAGCTGTACAGCCGCTGGCTAACATACTTCATGGCGGTGAAGTCCAATGGCGGGGTGTTTGTGCGGGACTCCTCCCAGGTCCACCCGTTGGCCGTGCTGCTCATGACTGACACGGATATCCACGTCCGAGGTGAGTGCTGCAGCAGCTGCAGGGCTGACGCGTCCCCCTGCACGTCCTCTTGTGCCGCTGCAGGCTCCTCCTGCCACGCCCGACGCCCCAGGCACTGCGCTCCTACAGCTCTACTGCGGTCCGAGGGGCTGCAAGGTGGCTCCCCCCGTCTCTGCTCTGAGCAGCTCTGCTTCTTCCCTCGGCCAGCTATCTCCCCCTGCTTTCTGAGCTTGTGCTTTGGACCGGGTGTTGCTGTAATGGCACCACAAGGGCCATGGTGTGTGAGCTGTAGCTCTCCAGGGAGACAGGGCAACCAAGCCGCAGGCAGGCTGAGCAAGCGGGCTTGTGCTGGGAGGCTCATCCCTGGGGAATGAGGACTTGGGCTGCTCTTCAGCCGCGGCCGGTGTGTGGGGAGGAGCACTTCTTCCCAGGGATGTGTTGCTTTAGCCCGTGGGATTTTGGCAGTGCTGCAGTTGGTCTCCAGCCCCGGAGCTCTGACGGGCTGCGCAATCAGTCACCTCCTGTGGGAAACGGTGGGAGGATCCCAGTGGGATGGGTCAGAGCGCTGCCTGGCTTTTGTGGGAACTGTTTGGCCCAGTTGAGTCCCACCTGGGCTAAAACGAGCATGCGGAGGACGGAGCGGCCAGCGCGGGCCAGAATGGGTCAGCACCATTCCTGCTTCTCACCTCCTCTCTTCTTCCCACCAAGATGACGGCTGGCGAGCAACAGTCTCCCTGACAGACAGTGATCTCCTGGTGCTGGAGGGAGACTCCTACACCATCCGCCTCCTGCGTGATTTCCGTGTGTCACTCTCCAAGATGGTGGAGACGTGCCTGTGCTATGAGATGGCGGCCATCCCTGGGGACCTGCACCACCAGCACAGCCAGCTGCTCGACATCCTGGTGGATCTGCTCAAAGGCCCTCCTGGCAGCTTTGGCGCTTAGGCAGAGCTGGAGGATTGTGTGGGGACTTGTAATTTGTATAAAGATGTTCACAAATGTTTATTTAAATAAAGTTCTATTTATCCCTTGTGAAGTCATCTCTCTCCATCCTAGAAGATTAATGTTGTCTGAATCTCCTGCTGTCGGCTCCGTGCATGGTCACCGCGTAGGAAGAACCAGCGCAGTACGGCCTGGAATGGACTGGGAGTGCCGATGGACCCTGATGCGAGCTTCGTGGACACCCACCTCCTCCGCTCTTAACAGCGTCAGTCCCTGAACTGGAACGCGAGGACGCGGCTGCTGCGGGCCGTCCCCTGCCCCATCCCCACAGGGCCGGGCTGGAGCCGCTCTGGTGCCGGAGCTACTCCGGGCTCAAGAGGAGGACGGATCTCTCGGCTTGCGGCCGTGCCTGCTCCGGGGACGGCACGGGGCAGAGCGTGGATCCAGCAGCTCCGGTGCAGGGTGCTCGATCCTTGTCGTCTTCGCTCCGAGGATGTTGGAGGGGAGGAAGCCCTGAAGGCGCCGGACGGAGGTGACATTCCACGCGCAGGATCTCCGAGCCTCACGGCGAGGCCCTGCCACCCCACAGCGCGAGCGCAGTCGTGGCGTTGAGTGTGAGATGTGACTTGTCGTTCCTAATCTGCCTGTACTTTTTGTCCTCTTGCGTTGTTATTTTTTTTTTTTTTAATTATTTCTTGTTCTCCCTACGTCAAGGAGGCCGGATCCCTGTAACTTGTGCAACACAGGACGTGATTGTAGATGCCAGTCTGCCTGTGAGTGCTTTCTCCTGCGGGAAGCCAGGAGCATAGGCACAAAATCCTTTGTTTTCTATGAACAGGGACCATATTTCTGTAGAAGGAGGATTGTGACAGGTGCAGCACTAAATGAGAAATCCGGAGTTTAATCCCAGCTTTGCCTTGGATTCCCTGTCAAATGAAGACAGTGACCTACCTCACAGGGCTGTTGTGAGGCTTCGTTAATGTTTGTAACGCATGTGAGCCCTCGGGCTGGACAGTGCGGGAGAGGAACGAGTACTTCACACTGGGTTTGCGGGCGCCGGGGTGCCCTCTCGGGGCTGGACGCGTCGCAGGGCTGCGAGTGGTGCTGGAGGGAGGAGCGGCTGCTGCTTTCCCCGGCAGCTGAGCAAGAGGCAGTCGCGGGGCTTGGGATCATTTGTTTTTATTCACCATTTCTTATGCTCTTTGTATCTGAAATCAATGCGAGGTTTGACCGCACCAGCCGGACCACGCTCCGCCCTGCTCCGCCGGGAAATGGAAGTGGCAGTGGCAGAAATCCCTCGGCTGAGCGCGTTTCTACGGAGGGGAGCGATGGCGAAGGGGTTCCTGCCCTGGCAGCGTCTTCCCCCGCTGTGGGATGGGAGCTGCCTTCCTCGGGGGCACCGCTTGGGTCTCCCGCTTCTTCCCTACTAAGATTTAATTTACTCGTCATGGGCTTTAATTAAGGGAGCTGTGGCCTCTGCCATCTGAGCTGAGGGCTGTGCAGGACCCCCACGCCTCCAGCGGCTGGGGGCGAAAAGCACAAGGCCGGAGGTGCTGGTGGCCAACTCGTGATGGGGGCTGGAGAGGCGTTTCTGGTCTCCTGCAGCCTCCGGGCTCCGCGGTGAGGAGCCAGCGCCGGGCCCCGGCACTCCTGCAGCCTGTGTTCACTCAAAACTTTTCATCTTCATTTCACTTGCTTGAGGTTGTCACTATTATTTGACCAGTGTTTGTTTCTTTTGGCCTGTATAATGGGCAGTATGGTTTTCCCT
>RSEF01000002.1:1217717-1229201 GCA_003993805.1 Himantopus leucocephalus | reverse complement strand
CCCCCCCCCCCCCATTACCAGCCCTGTGGGTGAGCAGTATCAGCCCCACCTTGCAGACGGGGAAACTGAGGCAGAGAGGTGGTGTGACTTCCCGAGACCCCCGAGGGAGCCAAGAGCCAGGAGCCGCCCTGCTGGGTCCTGCGCCCTCGTCTCCGGCCACACTGTCCTCTCTGTCCCTCCCCACCACGTGGGCATTTGTCCGACTCTGTCGTTACTCAGTGTACCTACGTTATGGGTAATGGAAGCTGCAGGCAATGCTCAGCGCTGGGGTGGGACGATCACAGCGGGTGCAAGACGGGAGTCTCGTGTCTGATCTCTTACTCTAGACACCAGCTGGTGGCCAGCGAGACTCGCGTGAGAGGGAGATTTTAACGGCAAATGCTTACTCTAGCTGGAATTCAGGTGGGGAGGAGGAAGGAGAGACGGAGAACGATTTCCGCTGCTGCCTCCCGTAGCAGTCTTCCACCCCACCCCCAGGCTGTCCCGGCCCAGGAGGGATTTCAGGTGACATTTCTCCCAAGCCTGGCGGCTGCTGGTCTCCTGACAGCTGTGGCCGCTCGGCCTTTTGCAGGGACAGCGCTGCCCCGTGTGAGCGGCTCAGGAGGGGCTCAGCCCGTCCCTCCTTCCACACGCCGGGAGGACACAGGAGCCCCCGTCACCCCGAGGATGTCACCGACACCAAGCTCCTGCTGCATTCCCAGAAAACTAGAAATTCTGCCTAAGCGACACAAACACACGAGGGTCCCAGAGCCCAACTCACACACCGACACTACGCGGGGGACAACAGCGAGGGTCAGCGTAGAAAACTACATTCAGTTTGCGGTCAGGACTCCGACCCAAGGGGAGGCTCCCGGCCTCCTGCTCCTGTGGCCTCAAGCCCACACGCTTGGTTACTCGAATGTACTTTGTTTAACAGTATAAAAAGCCCCAAAATAACTGTATATGCCACTGATACGCAGGGAGACGCCAGCAGACGGGACAGCGGCTGAGCAGCCCAGGCCATGGGGAAGCCGCCTGCGCAGGCGCCGACAGCCGGGGAGGGACCGAGCTCAGACACCTCCAGCCAACGCTCACCCTGACCACGAGCAAAAGCCTTTGCTGAGCATCTCGCCCGAGGCAGGACCAGGCTCCGGCACACCCGGAGCTCCAGCGCTGCCCACGCAGCCGCTGCGCCCCAAACAGCGGCACCGAACCCACCAGCGCCCGACTTCTCCCGGCTCACCAAAGCCACCGGCCCTCCCCTCTCCCCACGCTGCCTCCCCCGAGAGCAGAGTCACCCCATGCGCAGCTGCAGAGAAAGCCGGGACCCACACGAGGGGGTGTCCCGGGACAGCATCGCGTACATTCAAGTTGCATCTAATACGGACCACAACTCTTTTTTCTTTTTTTTTTTTTTCCCCTAAACAGAATTTGCTACCTCCAGCCCCAGACAAAGCCGACAGCGAACACGGCTCCTTCCCTGCTCTGCCCGGCCGGGCGGGCGCTCGCTCAGCCAGCAGCTTCTCCACCATCCTCGTTTAAGGTCTCAGCACTAACCAGCTCACTCCCACCTCTCCCGCTGGGCAACTGAAGTCATTTTCACCACACATGGATCTCTTCCCGGGCTAGCAGTATATACAGCCTTTTCCTTAAAATAAAATAAAAAAAAAATATCCGTATTAAAACTGAAGCTGTCCTAGAAAAACCACACCAAACTAGTGTCTCTGGATTTAGTTTGTCGGCTAAACACAGGCACAACAAGTGTTAGAGAAGTGGCACAGAAGCTCAGGCCGGTCGGTCGGTGTTCAGCTGAACCCCGGCAGTCTCGGAAGGTTTGTGCATGTTCAGACGGGCCCGAATGCCGCCGCAACTGTACGCAGACGTGAAAGCCTTATCCAAGACTGCCGCGCAGTCAATACATCAGAGAAAAAGCAATGCAGGGGGAGAAGGTGGCGTTACCGTCCCTTCGCAGGGCGTTAGGGGTTTTACTTCATTATTTTATTTTTTTGCAATCTCAGAAGATAAAGTGCAATGTTGCCACTCGCCCTCCTCCTGCGGCACCTGAACCGAGACCAGCACCCGGCTGCCTCCCTCCGCCGGGGCGTCTCCTCCCCGGGGCAGCAGGAGGAACGCTCAGCTTCCACCTCCTCTTTGGTTCACCACGACCACCACCGAACTTCCCCGCTCCTCTGCCCGGCCGGCGAGCCTGGAGGTCGGCTTCAGCCCGCTGCCAGCCAGCGTCTGCCCTCGGCAGGCGGAGCGGCCGGGCTCCACGCACACCCCGCGGGCACAGGACGCTCTCGCCAGCGCCTGCCCGGAGCAGACGGACATTATTGCTTGGGGAAGCGCAGCCTCTGCCTTCTCCTGCCCGGGGGATCAGCCTGCTCCCCGCTCAGTCCCTCGCCTCCAAACTTCCCCTCGATTCAAGTGTTGGAAAAAGAAAAAACAACCACCCCAAACCCCAAGACTGACAAGACCAAGCTGGTGTTTAGAATTTAGCAGTAAGAGAAAGAAGGAAGCATCAGCGAAGGGGCAGTGATATATACCGGAGGGCGGCATGCGGGTGAACGGGTAGTCGGAGGCAGCACCGTCACGGGACCGGCCGGAGGGTTTCAAAGCGTCACAGCACAGCTCTGCTCGCCAGAAATGAGGTTTCCAACCCCAGGCTGGAGCTGGAGGGCGGCTGCAGCCCCTTCCCCAGCTCCGGCTCCTCTCTCCGCAGAGCCGGCCGCGCGCCAGGAGAGCGAGAGGGCCCGGGGTGTTAGTGCTGGCTAGTCCAGGGCCGGCCGTGGCAAGCGCCGAGGCCACACGGCACACACAACAACCAGGGCAGGGAGCCACCAGCTCGGCCGCTTGCCCTGGTCTGGGGTTAGAGGGATGCGGGATGGAGGGGAGGGGAGAGGTGGGGAGGGAGGAGGAGGAGGAGGAGGGCGAGGAGGAGGAGGAGGAGGAAGGGAAGCGCTGGGAGTTCTCGAGGGTATATATAACCGCCCCTTTCAGGTGCAAATCTGCATCGCTTATTTAAATTTGTATTCAGAGGAAAAAGCACTTATGAAACTAGCAGACGACTTTGATGCAAACTAGTACATTTTAATGCCATTTTATTAGAAATCATGCAAACTTTAATATAAAAAATACAAGTGCAATAAGAATCTTTGTGTGTAAATACAGATTCCGGGTTATCGTGTCATTGTCGGCTTCCCAAAGAAATATTCCCACAAGCATGAGAAGCGGCAGGCTTCCCTCTGTCCCCTCCTCGAGCAGCCCCCCTTAGCACACGCCTGGTTCGCTTCACTTTGATCCCAGCGTTTTGTTATTCCGCCTTTTTTTTTTTCTTTTCTTTTTTTTTTCTTTGCTTTAAATTAGTTTGACAACCAAGAACACTTTTTTTTTTTTAAATTTATTTACATTTCTTTAGTGTCATTTGCAACATGAAACGAGGAGCTCACACCTCAAAGAGGAGGTAAATCTCCTTCCTAGTCAGAGCTGCAGCTCCCCGGCATGAAACCCTGCTCCCCTGCCCCAGCGGGGGCTCTGCATCCCCCACCCCTCCCCACACCTTCTGCTCCCTTCTGCCTCAACGCCTTTCCCGGCCTCCCCGCCTCGGCCTCCCGCCGGACTCGCTCAGCCTGACGCTACGGTTACCCCACACATCAGCCTCTGTCAAAACCACCGCACGCGCGCGCCACAGACCTGCTTTTGCCTCGGAACTCGGGGCCTGCGTTAACCTGCAACTCCACCGCGAAAGGAGCCTCCTGCCCTTCCTCCAGACCTCACGCCCTGGCCGGGAAAAGATAAATCCCAGGGCTTTGGCTGTGCAAGTTAATAAATAAACCGTCTTTGCCTTGCTAATGCGCAGAAGGTCCTAGGCATCCTCCAGGGCTGGCGGTTTGGCCTTACAGGAGGTTTTACGAGCATCGATTCAACACGTCTCGTCGCAGTCAACACAGGCTCCATCTGATCTGTTACAGCAAGTTTTCCTTTAACACATTCCTGTGCCTCTCATTTCAGACATGGCTTAATCCCATGAATTTGCTCCATCGTTTTTAAAATATTAAAAAAAAAAAAAAANAAACAAACAAACCAACAAAACAACGACAAAGAAGTTACAATTGCTGGATATGTCAATAAGAAGCCAGCACTGCAGCAGCGGTTAATGTCTCTACTCTCCTACGGTTAGGAAAAGAAGGAAAGAGAAAAGGAAACTTAGCATGGGTTCGTAGCACGATAAATCATCAACACAGCGTCACAAAGAATAAAAGGTTTAAAGTCAACAGTTAAAACAGCCTAACGTGTGTGTATCATATATATCATCATCAAACAGGGTCAGCAGAAACTGAAGCGGCAAGGAGGAAAAGGTCGGGGTTTGTTTTTTTTTTAAAAAGAAAAAAGAAAGAAAGATCACAGCTTATCCCTATTAACTCTGGCCTGGCTTCAGCCACCAGCAGCGCAGGCGTGCTCCTCCCCTGCCACCCGCCGCCCAGGCTCGGCGCGCATCTCCCCGCTGCTGGGGACAGCGAGACACAGCCTGGAAGTCACCAGATGCCCGTCCCCGCCGCGCGACACTACCACTCACTCTAGTGTCCCCCTAAAAGCGGAAGGGCCGAGGCGCGGAGAGGGAAGGAAGCCCTTTCCAGCCCAGGAGGGACCACCAGAGCCCGGCACGCCGGGGCGGGGGCGAACCTCCGGGCTGCTCCGAGGAGCCAGCGCGGCCGAAAGGGACGCTAGCCCTGCTAAACGCTGTCCCCTTCCCATCTAAAGCCAGACGCCGGGTTAAGAGAGCCAAGCTGCGTTCCGCGGGGGAGCGGGCGGGAGACGGGGCTGGGAGGGGTCACAAGCCTTGCGGAGAAAGCGCTGCAAGGGGAGCTGGCTGTTGCAGCGGTGACAAGGAGGCGACTGAGCCCAGGCTCTCGCTGACGGATGTGCTACGCCAGGGGGAAGTGCTGCTGGAAAGGTTGGGGGTTTTGGAGACGACAATTTCTGCTCCGTGGTCTGTTCGAGCCTTGGCCTTCTCACGGAACGTCAGCTTGTGAGATTCAATCTGCAGCGACACAAGGGCAGGTGAGAAGGGGAAGGGTGGGAGGAGGAAAGAGGAGGAGAGAGGGGACAGGAGGGGAATGGAAGACGATACCATAATGTCATCATTAGATGCCTGGAAAATAAAAGGCAATTTTCTGAATTAAAAAAAGGCCAAAAAAAACCCCACCCCCCCCCGCCTCCAACCCTACAGACAGTTCAACGTTCCGATTACAGCGGTGTGCCCAGTGCCCGGGGGCGGCTGCTCTGCCCTGCTGCAGTGCTCTCCCACCCCACCCGGCGGAGTGCGTAGAGAGAAGGCACAGGCACTTACTTGTTTCTTGTATCTGAGTCTCGAAGCTCTGAATTTCCCTTTGGTCACCACCGCTCAGGGCAGTGGGCACCGCCGGCCCTACGCCATTCTCCCGCATCTCACTGCCTGCCTGGGCCGCTGTCACCTCTCCGTTCTGAGGGGCTGGCGGGAGCTGCCCTGGCTCCGCGCTCCCCTCAGCCTACAATGAGACAACGGGGTGGGGAGGACGACAGGGACGAGTCAATAGAAGACGGGGGGTGCGGGAAGGGGGTGAAGTGCGGGTTCCCGGAGCCCCCTCCGCCCTCCCCAGCTGCCGGGACACACGCAGGGATGAGGGGGTGTTTGGAAGGGGGAAGCCACCGTCCTGACCGGCTTTTCCAGCCTCTGACAGCGTTTCGGTCCCCGCAGACCCGTCGGCCCCACGCTGCTCCCTGCCAGCGCGTCCCAGCGCAGGCGCTGCGTCCCGGCCCACGGGGTCCGGAGCTCAGCACCCTCTCCCCAAACACACGCCTCTAACACCCCGGCGACGGAGGACGGCCGAGGCAAAGGCAGACCAAGGCACGTTGGCAGGACTAAAGCAGAGCGCTATGGGGTGAAAAGCGAGGAGGTGGTTTGGTACATGGCAGCGAAGCAGACTGCGTTATCTGCGGAGACGTTTATCTAGACCAGACCCAAACAATACACAGGAAATCCATCCCAAAACAGGAAGGCCAAGTTTGCACAAAGGACCTCATCCTCGCTTGATGCTGATGCTGGACTATGAACTGGGAGTGCAGTCTTTAGAGAAGACTCCGTCCTGGTCTGTTCTCCTGCCATAGCCGGTGATCCTACCTGGAGTCACCAACTTCTCCGAGCCTTGGAGAAGAGCTACGTCTTACTGCTGTTAGAGAAGAGACTAATACGCTGGCGGGCGCCTGCTGAGAGTAACGCAGAGTTGCTCGGAAAGACATTCAGACACCACCAACCAACACCAGGGCACGGCAAGCAGAGAAGATGTCACGCTGGACCACCCCAGCTCCGGGGAGGAGCAACCCAGCCAGCCAGGACATCCCCTGGCTGCCACGGTCAGGAGGTGGCACGTCCAGTCCAAAGCAGCTCTGCTCTTACCCCATGCCATTGCCCCACAAAGTCTTATCCCACGGGGAATAAGGCTGCAGCGCTCTTCTCAAGAGTAAGTCAGGGCCTGTCCCTGCAGCCCTGGTGGCAAGGCGAGACAGCCAGGGACTGGCTCTGGACCTGCTCGCTCAACAAGCAGCAAAACTACCCGGCCTTCCTTCTGGGGTCCCAGTTCCCACCCATGAACTGCCACCAACACTGGTATCTAGGTGCTTCTGCAGGAACTACAGGGACTTGGATGATCCCCACACCTCCACGAGAGCCACAGAGGGTCTCTGAGCAAGAGGAGCCGGTCCCTAAGCGCCACCTGCCCCGACGACAGCACTGGCTGAGATCTGTGGGATGCGACAGGGACATGATTTGGTCTCTGTATTGCAAAGCTCAATATTAGAGCCCCCCAAAAATACTGGATGAGAGTGTCATGGACAGAGACTCTTTGCACCCATGAAGATAGAGGAAAAGTATTTAAAAAAAATCAGACTAATTCTGAAGAGGAAAGATTTTAGAACTTCAGTGAAAACCCTAGTTACCAGCAAATAGCACCGGTGTATGGACTAGACGCTCCAGTGAACTGGAACAGCCAGGCACCGTTACGGGAAGTTCCCCATCGCTACCAATGCACCAGCAGCTCCTCTAGTTCCTTTCGGCTTTTCACTGAGCCCCAGTTCGCCAGGCTGAAGTTTACATCAAAGACTGGAGACAGGAGAGTCCTGATGCGTCCCCAGCAAATACTCTGGCAGTCACCTCTTGCCTTGTTTTAACGGGGATGATGAAGCACATACTAAATACACTTGTGAATTCTGCTGCATGATCTGCTCTTTAGGACAGGGATTATTTCTTTCAGATTCACACGGCATTTCAGACAATAGCTCAACCCAGCTGAACTCTAAACCCTTCCACAACACAGAAGTGCTCAAACAAAACAACGCTGGGACAACCGAGGGAACTCGGTGTTTAGAAGGGTTTTCTTCTCCTCCGTCTCTCGATCCCGCTGGGGGCAAAGTCATATTTTAACAGTTAGGATGCCAGAGCCCGGGATTGTTTTCTCCCCTTCCAGAGGTATCAGCCAGTTCAGAAGCAGCCGTGTTTCCCACGAAAGCCCCAGCGCTAGGGACGACCTACACGTAATCCCCAGCACTGCTCTCATCGTTACGTGGCGTGATAGGTCAAGCCCACACATCCATCACTCCGGTCAGTCAAGCGGGGGCGATTTCCCTCCCCTAAGCACAGATGTCGCATTGCTGTAGCGAGACCTGCAATTTGCAGAGCCGAGGCTGGGGGCAGTTTATGTTCTCATGGGGAGAAGCGCTGAATCACGGCAACGAGAGAGAAACGATCCTTTCTTATCCTCACACAAAGGGCCTTTGGGCTGGGCTGAAAACTGCTCCCGGGAGCTGCAAGGTGCTGTCTCCCAGCACGGAGCACCTCGCTCACACCAGCTTTATCGGGGGTAATAAAAAAAACGAGGAGAGAAAGGGCCACAGGCAGCTTCTGTGATGGGCTCGAAGCTTACAGAGCGATCCCGGCACTCAGATTCTTAGAGGAAGGATGCAGACGGGCAGCGCGAGCCCTCTGCGTAACACCTAGCAGGGAGCCCATTCAGGCAGGGCACGGAGCTGGTTCTCAGCTCTCTCCTCTTCCACTCATACTTCCTCCCGGGGTTGACAACAGAGGCTATAAGTAGACGGCTATAAAAGGCTGGGGGTGGAGAAGCTGCACTACATCAACAGCAGGACAAGGAGGAGAACCAAATTTAAACCCTACCCTGCATGCCAGAGCTTGCTGCACCCACCTTCACGGTTCCTCCTGCTGGCAAGTGTCCCACGTTGTCCAGAGAACCCACTTTGGCTTGGGCCTTCTCCTTGAAGTTCAGCTTCTGGTTCTCAATTTTGACATCTCCTCCCCCTGGAACAAGATTGTGCAGGAGTGAGTTTATTAACGCCTCCAGAACAGTCCCACCCGAGTTCTGTCCCCTTCCCACCCCCTCCGAGGAACCACTGCGCACCCAATGTGCTTTGGAGGAGGGACGTGACCAAGCAATTCATTCAGTGTCACAATCTCTCTCCAGTTAAGGTTCAGTTTAGAAACTGGCAAGATCAAAGCTGGCGATTCCCACCTGCGCAAACCGGGCAGGACTGCGGGCAAGCAGGGCAAAGCCCTGGAGGTGCCCTCGGAGGGGGGGAACGCCGCACGCCCGGACAGACAGGCTGGAGGACATCCTCACCCTGACTGCCTGACTGTAGATCTGCTCATGAATCCGTCTCCTCCAGCAGAGGTGGGAGATGCCAGTCCCGATCCCACCCTGGTGGGTTTCCGATGGCTAACACCAGCTGCCCACTCCTATCCGTGTCCCTCGCCAAGGTCTCTGCCAGCTCAGCCCATCTGCAGAGTCATCGGTATTGGGACACTTTCTGCTCCTTTTTGTTAACTGCCTTTCTTTGCTCATTAGCCGTTCCCACTCCCACTCCATCACTGGCAGCCGTAGGACTGCCTGGACCGACAGCTCCTCCCTGGCACAGACGCAGGTGCCACTGCCCGGATGGCTCCGGAGGCGGCCGTGCAGGCGGGGAGAAGCCAAGCGTGACAACTGGACAGACACTTCAGGTTCAGGAGAACATGAAGGTCAGAAGAACAACTGTAGATTTCTAGCAAAATTTTTTCTAGATTTAGAATACTGCAGTTCCCGTTAATAAATAAGACGGTGCGTGCAGTCCGTATTCCAGCAGGTGTCTCAAAAAAACCCTATTTAAGTATTGCCAAGCTCAACTTTGCTCCCCAGTGACACCACTCAATACTCAGTCCTCAGCACTTTGGGAGGTTGGCACGGCCAGCGATGGAAGCCAACTGACGCGGTCAAACAAAAATCATTTAAAACATCTGACAAGAGATAATTTTGCTTTAATCAGCCCTGGACAAGAGCCGTTATTGTGGCGCACAGCTTGTTATTACAGAGCACTGAATAAACAGAGGTCATGTTTGTGGCACCACGTTCTCAAAGTGGGAGCGGGTTTTGAGGCACTGAAGCGTGGTGCTCGGTGTATAAGGTTGAACTGCTTTCAACCGAACAGGCTGGCAGAACGGGTGCAGGAAAGTCCCGGGAGGAGACAAAGACAAGCTTGTAGTATTTTTCAGCTTTGGTCAGCAAATTTTGTCCCCCGTGCACGGATGTTTGATTGCCAGGAGTTTTCCTGTGCAGATAACTGTCCTCAGATACAAACCGGCAGAAGTCGGTGAAGGGACCGTACCTGAGGATGCTACGAAGGTACAGGTCAAACAATCTGCCTACAGCCACCGGAGCTCGAGACTCGCCTACGCTCCCGCTGAGCGGTGGGCTGGGGTTGGGAAACCTGAGATTCGCCGGAATTCACGCAGAGTAATTGCTGTGTTCTCAGTGGGGAGCAAATAATTCCTGCACAGTCATCCCATAATGTGTCATTAAAGAGCCAAAAGTGTTTTATGTAAGACAGGAGCTGCTACTGAACCAAAGGCTAAAGAGACCCTTGCATCTGCTGTGAAGAACTGGAGGGAAGTTACTTGATCCTTCCGTAGTGCACACACGTTCAGAGAGCCCCAAAGCCCTCTACACGTATGGATGAAGCTTCCCAACTTCTGGAATGATTGTGGTAAGTATCCACTTTTGTTTTTTTTTTTTTTTTTTTTTTTTTNACTTGATCCTTCCGTAGTGCACACACGTTCAGAGAGCCCCAAAGCCCTCTACATGTATGGATGGAGCTTCCCAACTTCTGGAATGATCATGGTAAGTATCCACTTTTTTTTTTTTTTCTTTTTTTCCAAATGGGGAGGGAAAAAGAGAACCGAGTCAAAGCAGTAGATTATCTTCACAGGCAAAATGAAATCCGACATCTCCTAATCGCCTTCTCCGCTGATGAAACCACCAGGAATCGCTAAGAACCTAGACAGCACTTCTGAATACTCCCTGAAAGCAGCAAACCCCTTAATCTACTTCAGTTGCAATCCAGGACTCCATTTGAACGACTTGCAATATCTACAGACAAATCGTAAGGAAACGGTAAAATTTCTACCTGGTTTATGCTTGATATTTGCTTTAGAGCCACACTTCGAAGACACTTTGGAAAGGTCAACTTTCTTGTTCTGGATCTGCACCTAAAGAGGCAAAAAGAAACAACTCAATACAGAGAAACATTTCCCGCGGTTCTGGAAGCCAACGGGCCATCTCAGCCATCGGGTCACACTTAGCGCACCTGCACCCCTTTTCCACCCTATCATAGTTCCGTACTGATCTCCCGGCCACTGCGTGCCCAACGCTACAGTTGGCTCTAACGTTATTTAAAGGCCTGCGCCAGCCAAAAGTGGTTAATGCGAGCAGACAGAAATTGAGACCAGATAAAAGTAACAGATGGGCAGCAACCAGAAACGGGAGTCTTGAGTTCATGGAATACCAAAAGCACTTGGGAGAGGGACCAAAAAACGCCAATCCCACTGCCGTGTTCCCCAGAGCGTTTCTGCCCAGCGCTGGCTCTGAAGACACTGGCTGTTGCCTGGGCAGCTCCAGACGGTCACCAGGACAGATGTCATCTCACAGTTCTACTCAGCCACTCTCTTGCCGTAGGGTCAGAGACGTGCCACCAGCTCCAGCTTTTTCTCTCTACCACCTCCAACGTGCAGACTGACCCACGTCTACCTCAGGCTGTGTGTGCAGCCTCCTCGCAGCGGTCGTTCCCCCCTGCTGAGAACAGGCCACCAGGAAGGACCACCATGCCCAGATGGAACAAACTGCTCGAAGCAGCTCTCCTCCTCAAAGACAAAACACCGGGAGTGGGGAAGCTATTTCCCAGTATTGTTTCCTTTAGCCCCATTCTACAGTGACTTGATCCTGGCATACAAAACCTTCAATGAAAAAACGGCCGGTGACGCAGTCAGGAAATCATGAGATGTTCATGACTCAGTAAATGACCTTCTTCCAAGTCAATGAGCCAAACGTTCTAGCGCGGTGTTTGTGGACACCAGCTTGAATTTGAGGAGAAGTGTCTTCTCTGGGGTAGGACAAAGGTGGAGACAAAGTGTCACAGATTTTATGT
>RSEF01000002.1:1199013-1210411 GCA_003993805.1 Himantopus leucocephalus | reverse complement strand
ATCATCTAGTTCCAACCCCCCTGCCCTGGGCAGGGACACCTTCAAATCTCATTTACTTTAGAATTTACATAGAATACATTAAAAATCCTAGCGATCAGCCAAAACCAGAATTAAAACGCACTCAAGAGTGTTTCCAACTCAAAACATGACCAGTATTTGGTTATTGTAGGAGTATGCGATAGTGGAAACTGAAAAGAGACAAAGGAAAGTCAACAGAACGGTTTCACAAGCAGTGAAGCAGCAACATCAGCAAGGAAAGAGGAGGCTTGAAATTCAGACATCCCCGGAAAGTTAAACATCATCACTAAGGAAACGTGTTCAACCTTCTTCATCTGGCAGAATTTACAAACAGAAGTGTATTTGTTTTGTTCCTCGCTTTTCCTGAAAACCAGAGTGTCAAGGATGAGCAGGAACATAAAATAAAGGAAGAACCGAAAACTTTGGAAATCCTTCCAAGGACTGCGCGGTGCCAACTTAAAGGGAGGGACGCCGCGTGAGCCCTCCCAGCTAGAGAAAAAGCCGGTATCAGTGTAACATGGCACAAACCAACGAGAAAAAAAAAAAAAGGGCACATGCAGCCAGTTACACGCGTTTTGAGCAGCCCTTAGGAGATGTTCAGAGCTGTGCAGTGGTTCAACAAAAGACAGAGAGGCCTCTGAAGAGCCGGTGTCTGCCAGGTACAGATCTGCAAAAGTGTCCTCCAGGCTCAACTCACCTTCTAATTACAGATGGAACCGACACCTCAACACAACTTTCTGTTCAAGCAGATCAAATACAAACATGCGAGTACAAAAAATTTAGGAGAAAAGCAGGTAACAGCAAAGTTCTCTTGCTGCTNCGTTTGGTTCCGATGTGAGAATTGGCTGGTGCCAGCGTTCGGTTGTCATTTCTCTCATATACCTACCTGGAATAATTCACAGGTCTTAATTAACAAATTGATGTTACTCCATCCATTTCAAAAGCATTATTCAAGTACCGCTGTTATTATGAGGTACTCGTCCACAAGTGTGTTTGCGACGATGATTTCAGGAAAGATGGATTAATTACACATCCACGCAGTCCACTGCCCCACCGCCTTCCCGCAGCTGATTAGCTCCTATTAGACAAACCCAATTACAGCTCGGGGTCCCACAGGAGAATTACAGACATTATATGAATGAAAGGTTACTGGGGAAATGCTAAACCGACTTAACATGGTGGTGACACCAGTACAATGGAAACCAGTCAGGGAAAGAAAATATTGAGAGAAAGGGCTTCTTTGCGGCTGCAGAAGAAAAGCAAATACTGTAATTAAGCAGGGATGGCATTTCTTGCTTTTCAATGTATCTTATTTACACACAAGGGATTTAGAGCTGTCATATTGAGAAATATGTAGCGTATTACACACGGCGATCATGCCAGCGCGCCGCAAAGACAGCTTGTCATCAGCTCAGCTGACCGGACGGGCGCTGGAAGGGCGCCCACAGAAGGCAGCGACACAGATCGCCAACGGGAGCTTCTGAGAGAAGAGGGAAACTCAGCATCAGATGACCCCTTCAACAGACCCCTCCGGACCGTGCTCGGGAGGATAATTCAGAACCGTAACTGTCTAGACCACAACGTGGTTATACAATAAGCTCTTTGCTCTGCCCGCACCGAAGCCCCCAGCACGAAGTACCGGAGCATCACTCTAACAGCCATACATGAAGAGAGCCCTTTCCCAAAGAGCTTACACACATCAAAAAACATAAGACGACAGAAAACCCAAAACACTGAAAGAAATTAATGTCTTTTTTTTTAAATAGAGTGTTCTTTAAGGACGGATTGGAGAAAGAAAATCTTTTCAAAGTCTTGCTGTTGAAATACAGCTTGAGGGAAGAGGGATGCCAGCAGTAAGTCTGAACCGAAGGGCTCAACGCGGGATGAACGAAACCCCTCCGTCACTCCCTGCGTTAACCCTTCCTCAGCCTCGGCGCCCCAGCCCTGCGCCAGCCAGGGCGCCCGCCTGGCAGTGCACATTTAGGGCCTTGGGTTTTAGACATAATTCCCAATTTTAGCTTTAACTCCACCCAAGCAGCAGCATGAAAGCTCAGTCATATTTTGAAGGCTGATAACGTCTGAGATGTTTTGGTTATCATCTCAGCCGCCTCCTGACATTAAAAGGCAGAAAATAGTTTTCCAGAAGAATCTAGGGCAGTTCTTACGACGGCAACAACAAAAATGAGAAGCTGCAATAAATCCAGAAAAGATGGATAAAGGATTAAATTCAAATCACATGAAGAGCCTTACATCCAACATTTCTTAACTTTAAGCTGCAAAGTCAAAATTAGGAAAAAAAATAAAATTCCAGAAGTTTGCAGGCCTAGTTTATAAAAGATACAGACAACTTCCGTCAGGGAGAGGAATCCGCAGCATCACAGTTGCCATGGCTCCCAAGAGAGCCGTATCACAAAGCTCGTACCTATTTTAGCCGTACATACAGGAGCCGCTGCATTTAGGAAAGCCGTCCCGCTATTCTAGAACACGCAGTGTCAGAGACGGGAGCCCGGCTAAAGAGATTTCCGTTACTAAACTTCAAGCAGAAGATGCTCCAAAATATCGCCACGCGTTATTCTGACAGCAGGTCACCGACTGCCCAAAACAAGGGAAAATAGCTTTATACGGGCGGATATTAGATGTTGCGGAGTATGAGCTTCACAGGCTCTGCCTGACAAACGCAGATGACGCCATCGGCAAGTTCTGGTGGCAGGTAAAAATGTAAAACCTTTGAGCAGTGAACTGTTACCTTAACAGGAGGATGAACTGACACGTACAAGGTCTGTACGGCCCATGGCCCCATCAACTCAGTGAAATCTGGGCTGTAACCGTTATAGCGGTCTCCTGGATCCCTGCTCTGTCCCGTAAACAAGCACACTCATGTTCACAGTCTGGAAATCTCAGATTTCCCTTCCTTGGTTTCTGGTTTTAACTTGTGTTCAACCAACGCGTGAATTCCCTTGTTTCAGCCTCGGATCCAGCCTAAGGCACTTCCACACCAGTGGTGCCAACTTCGGGATTCCGTCCAGGTTTTGCCGGCGTTTCGCAACTCACTGAGCAGCTGCTTCGTTAGGGGTCGGGCAGTGGACAGCAGGAGAGACAAGCCTCGGTAACGCAGCTGGACGGCAGAGCAAACCTGCTTCCCTGCTCCTCCGCTGCTACCAGCTCGACGGCAACGTGGGCTTCGTCCCTCAGCCCAGATGTTGCGCGGTCCCCACGGGAGCACCCAAAGCTCTGTCGGGGGCCGAGTCTGCTGCCAGCGCCCCTCCGCAACCCCGCACCCGACAGCACTCGGATTTAAACTGCCGCAGGAACACGTCAACCAACACTGCCAAAACCAAGCTCCGTCATTCAGAGCTGCTCTTAAAAACACAACCGCAAGTCTACGAAGAGCTGAAAGGATGAAAGCAAGTGAATATTATTAAAGCCCTGTGCAAACTTTGGTCTGACTTACTCACGCGCTGATGTGCTACTCAGCACCAGGAATCCTTCAACTCTGTACAGAAAAATATTCAGGAGGAGCTTTTCTTTTTTGCACGGATCTGCTACTAAAATTCTGCTCCCAGTTAGCAAAGGAAAATAAAGACTTCTGGCAGACAACGGAAAAGCTTTAAAGAATATTCTTTTTTTTTTAAAAAAAAAGATGCTGCCTTTAGCTTTCCCTTTCTTTTGTAGCATCATGCACCAAAGAACATTACTTCTGCAGGCACAAGTTCATGCAGAGAACACCACTTTCACTAAAATAGAACTACTTCAGGTTATGCAACACTCATTAAAATTACAAAACCTCTCAAAAACCTGACCAGCATGTTAAGGCGCACTTGAGCTCTCTGTTTGTTAAGTTAGTGGCTGCATCATGCAAACCGGCAGCGGAGGAACTCCACAGAAATAGGAACAGCAACAAACTTTCATGCCTGATGACAAGGCAAAAACCTCGGAGCACCTAAGGGCAGGGCGAACCTTCCCCGGCCCCCTTCAGCGGGGTGCAACCCACCGAGAAGACGCCAGTCCTCGCTGAGGAAGGTTCAGAACGAGAAGCACAAGGGTGGTTTTACATTTCATCTGTATCCATACCGTATTCCCCGTTTCAAACCTCCTCCCGACTTCATTAAATTCTATCAAATTAGTTCCATCTCATTTCCTATGAGTACAGGGATCTTGTTCCCTGGACAACAGCCAGGGTAAACGGTCCAAACCACCTCCCAGGCCATCCACAGCCGCAGAGAGATAAAGTCTTACAATCTCTATCAGTCCCGCTATTGTTTTCTTAAAACTCTGTTTTAGTAAAGATTATTATTCTAGAAAGAAGCGCATTTTCTACAGGTAGGAGTTCGAGGTAGCTTAAGATAAAGCCATGGACCAGTAGCGGGAGGAAGAGTAGATGGGTGCAGTCAGCCTGAGGTAGGATTAAAACCCAACCCTGCAACGTGACGGCCATCGAGAACATTCTCTACCACGGAAATACGCCCGTCCCTGCGCGCCAGGGCACACAGCGCCGTTTAGCGATCGCGACACTTCACTGTCGCATCGCAGGTGAAGGTCACTTTCCATCTCCGATGACAAGAAGCTAACGTAACTTTGCACTAAAAAGTGCAAGTTTACTTAAATACTCTACAATATATATGTAAAAATAACTCTGATTGAATAAAAAAAAAATAATAAAGAGTTCTGGAATTTAGACCAAGCTGTCAATCCTTCAAACTCTGGGAATTAGCGCTGTGAGACAGGCAAGCAGAACCAGCAGCCTTTTAACATCAGCCAAAAAAACCAGTCATGCCACACTCGCTTGTGCCACGTAGGATTAACGATTACTTAATTCATGCCAACGCACTGACAAATAGCAAGGTCTTGCACGCAAGCTGTCTGGATTACTGCTGCTAGCTCACATGGCAAACACACACCTTTTTCTTGCCTCTGAGGCCGGCTCATACCAGCGGGTTTCAGTTTCTCTCGCTCCGGAGCGGCAGGCCTGGCTGGCAGAGTCGGCACCCCTCTTGACTTGGTGGGTCTCATGTAGCCTTTTATCTGTTCTGCTGCTTTAACTCTCTCTTTCTTTGCCTCCTTCACAGCTTTTTCTTCACGTTCCTCTTCTTTTCCTTTAGTCGTGTCTTCAGGTTTAGCTACCCCAGGCTTCGATGCCGCAGCATCCTTCAGGTGAGCTTCCCCGCCGTGAGCAGCGTCCTCCACCACGGGCTGAGAATGACCTTTATCGTTGTCTTTGGGACTTATTTGGGTGGTTTGGGCAGCTGTCAGGTTTAAAGCAGCAGCCTCTGCTTCAGCCACTTTGTTGTCCAGTACCTGCTCACCCTTCCCACCTCCGTCCAGCTCAGCCTCTTCAGCTTTATCCTCCATCCACGCTTCCGCCTTGCTGTCTGCTGTCGCTGCGAGTCCTGGGGCTACGCACCCAGCGTCCTTCTCTCCAGAAGAGACGGTGGCTCCGAGTTTCTCTGTCCCTTTGGCCCCTACAGGAGCCGGTTTATGTTTTGTATCGGCCACTGTCTGAGGAAGGTCTGAGGAAGTGCTGTCAGTGTTTTGCTTTTTATCAGTGGTTCTTATTTCTTTATCATCCACCTTTGCCGCAGGAGAAAGGTGAACTTCATCCTTCTTTGATTTAACGTCCTGTTGAACTGAACGTTCCGAAGAAAGCGGTTTACCTGCCTCGCTCCCACCCTGGGAACCAGCCGCTTTGGCTTTACCGTCTTTCTTCAAAACTTCTTTTCCAGGCTCTGTGTGGCCCAGACTGATCGGTTGCTCGCGAGGTTTCTGCGCCTGTATCTCCTTCGCACCAGCCCCAGGCTCTCCGCTGCTCTCCTCTGCCACGGCTTCAGGAGGAGGAAGCCCCTCGCTTCTCGCCCCCTCACCTGCCCGCTCTGGGAAGCCAGAAGAAACATTGCCAGCGTTATCAGGGCCAGCTCCCGCAGGCTCAGCAAAGGATTCCAAGTCGCTTCCTTTATTATTCCAAAGCATTTGAGGGCCAACAGGAAAGTTTTTAATATTTCTGTTTTCATCTACAAAATCCATGTCTTCCATTCCGTATTCCATCGCAGGTCCCATGGGAGGCTGCACTTCTCTCCTGTTCGTTTTTGGCCCAAGAACAGGCTGCTCAGAGGCATTTTTAGCCTTTTTACTACTTCCATCATAACTCCTCTTAGATCCATCAGTAACTGTGGCCAAAGCGTGATCTGCCACTGCTGGATGCTCTGGGATAGGAAGTCCACCCCTGCTGCTGCGAGGACTGACACTCTCTGCTTCGGATTTGTCAGCTGTCTCCCCGTCACGAGGAGGAAATATCTCTGCACCTGCTTTATGCTCCGGAAGATGTGGCTGCTGCAAGTTGGCCTCCATCTTTTTGCATTTCCCTTTATCACTTGCGTGCGGTTTTCCTGGCTCCAGAGGTCCAGCGGGAGCTTGTGCTCCAGCAGCACCGCTCAGGTCACCTGGCAGACTCGCTGACACACTGGAAGCAGTCTCTTCCCCTTTAGCAAAAGACTGAGCTTGTTTAATACTTCCCACCTCTTCACCTACTGCCGGGATGTTACCCGGACCCAGTACGGAGTGCTCAAGACTATTTTCGGCCTTTTTACCTTTCACGTCTCTACTTTTTTTCTTAGGCGCGTCCATCACCGGTTCCCTGGTGGGACCACGTGCCAGAGCCGCGTCTGCCCCATGCTCTGGGAGAGGCTCGGACCTATCTAGTTCCTTACCTTTATTCATGGGCCAAGTTTCTTTAGCGTTGACTATTTCTGGCTCTGCTGTCTCTATTTTATGACCTGAAAGAACCGGCTGATTCGAGAAACTTCTACCGCCACTCTGTATTTCGGGCTTTTCCAGCACCTCTTTGGTTATACCTGTCAGATTCTCCAGCAAAAGCTCTCGCTCAAAACCAGACACCTCATCTTTATCAAAGGCTGTTTCTTTTGCGCTGCCACCTACCTTCTCTTTGCTTGGAGAACCGCTTGTTCCCACCCCCGCGTCCAGGCCAGCTGCCCACCCCAAAGGACTTCTTTCAGTTTTCTTCCTTTTCCCATCGCTACACCTCTTCCTAGCTTTGTCTGCCACCAGCGCTGCATCAGAACGTACCGCAACCGATTCACCTGCGGGGGTAATTCCAGCCTCTCTGCCTTTAGTCATCAAATCTACCTCCTGGGTTGTGCTGACCGTGTCAGCCGCAGCAAGATGCTTTGCGTCCTCTCTCCTACTCCCCAGCGGGACTGGCTGGACTAAAGCACCCAAATCAGCTATTTCCTTTTTTCCAACACTTTCTTTAGGCTTCTCTGTTTCCAGTTCAATCGACCTTTGCATTTTAGTTACATCTGATGTATTCTCCTGAAAACGCTCAGCAGTACCGCAGCCCCTCTCTCTGCCTTTATCACTAACGCTGACTTCCTTAGTTTTATCAGTTGCATCAGGAAAACCACTCGGGTCCACCTTATTCTCAGGAAAAGGCTGCTGGAAAAAACTTCTTTCGCCTTTTTTACTTCTTCCATCGCTACCTCTTTTTTTTGGCTTGTCTGCAGGGTAAGCACGTGTAACGCTCACTGACGGCTGTCCTCTCGCGGCAAAACCTCTGCCTTTATCAGGGAAAGTTGTTTCTTTCATAGCCTCATCTGTCCTCACTCCATCACTAGGTTTGCTTACATCCTCCGAAAGCACCATCTGCTCAGAGAAGCCTTTGATTTTTTTTACTTTCCCTTCACCGCGCTTTTTTTTAGGTCTGTCCATCCCATGTGCAATATTGGGATCTTTTCCAGTCTGCTGCTCTAACGCAGTAAATCCTTTCCCTTTGTTTTTATCAGGGGAATCTGCTACCGTCACTCTGTCCGCGGCTTCAGCGGAGGCGGGAGGGTCGGCTGCATCGCACTTAGCCGGCAGAAGAAACGGCTGCTCTGAAAAACCGTCAGCCTGCCTGCTTCGCAAAGCGGCGGCTCCCTCGGGTTTTGGTAAAGCCAATGGCGTACCAGGCATTTTACTGGTATCTGTTGGAGTCTTCAATACTCCCTCTGAAGTACTAAAGTCAACGGCCACGTGCTTTTCGGAGGACACTGGTTTAGTCTCCTCAGCTGCCTTTGGCTCGTTAGGAAGCTCATCTGCGGGGGCTGCAGGCTGGTGGAGGGATTCGCTTCCAACCCCTTTGCTTTTTTCATAACTACCTCTTTTCTTTGCTGCTTCTTCCCGGAACCCACTGGAAGTCTGAAGCTCAGGATGGACAGTGTCACCGAACGCTTCACGCCTGGGAGTCGCGTATTTACCCTCCTTATCTTTATCAGAAAGGAGCAATTCTGAAGGTTTGGTCTCTAAAGCAGTTTCTGCTTTGCTTAGATTGATCGTTTCTGAAAGAGACGGCATCAGGTCAGCGCGTTTGGACTCCTTATACTCCCTCTTCTCGTTTTTATCAAGAAAATCTCTCTCCATAGGCTTGGTTGGCACCTCTGTTGTAACGGATTCCCCCACCATAGTCTTGCCTACCTGCTCCAAGGGAACCTCCTTTCTTTTGCCTTTAGATTGCAACATCGAACTGTCATCTCTCCTTTCTTCTCTTTTCATGCCGTCTCTGTTTTTTGCATCCAAGACAGATTCTAACGGCACGTTGGGTTTCTGGGCCTGCTGTCCTGGTGCTGGCGCTGAGAAGGCATTTTGCTCATCCAGGACGTGACCTCCAGGTATGGTTTGAGCATCCTCTGGCATACCTGGAGCTCTGCTTCCTGAGGCAATCGACTGCTCTTTGCGAGCTTCAGCCGGCAGTACGGGACAGACGTCTGGTTTTTGCAATTCAACAGCAAATGGGGAATTTCTAGGAGCTTTTGAGACTGCTACATTTTCATCCCAGAACTCCATAGTTCTTGGCAGCTGGTTTCTCTTTTGTTTTGGTTTCTTTTTCTTTTTCTTCACAATGGCCAGAGAACCTTCCAAATCCCAGCTCTCCCTTGGTGCATCTCTGCAGCTCTCCACAAACTCCGACAGCACACGGGATGGCTGCTCAGTTGCCTTTTTATGCGAAACCCTAGTGCGAGGGGATGTTGCAGCAACACATCCAAGTTCCGCTACGGAACAGGGGTCTACTTTTGGATCAGTACTCTTCTGTTGTGGGAGACCTATCGGCCGTTCCTCTGGTACATCTGTAATAGGCACTGGTGCAGGTTTTGCTCTGCCAAACCTGCGTTCACTCGATTTGTTAGCTTGCCTTATTTGTGCAGTAGGTAGACCTGGAATACAGGAAGCCTGCTCAAACATCGAAGCAACTATTTGTTTGTTTGTTTGTTTTTAAAAAAAGATATACTATATATGTGATTTTAGCCATCTAAAACAGTCCGTATAGTCATATATGCAGAATTTCCCAGCACCGATATCACACTAATTCTAAATCCACCTCAGTAGGGCTGGGATAGACATTTACAAGCAAAACCTATTTAAACTACTACCAATAAATATGTCAATGCTATTTAAAAATACGTAATTCCTGATACATGCTCTTACCCCACGGAAAAGCAACACTTCTTGTAAGGACATGCTATCTCTTTCTAAAAATGCATTAAGGATCCATTTTGTCTTAGCAAGACAAGAAAACAGATATACTGTTTATAGCCCTAACCGGCATCCTTCCGAAACGTGAAAATAGAAGTTAAGCGGAAAGATGAGACCAGGGAAGAGAGAAGGGGCATAATGGGGAAGGGGGAGCAAAAGAGCCAAGTTTCCCCCGGCACCCCCAGTGGAAGCAGCGGAAGGCAGAACCTCCGTAACAGAAGTCATTTGCTGTACTCCGTTAGCGGCAGCACGAGGTTTCCTTAGCTACAAGCCACCCGTTTTAGAGAGAGCATCAGTCGTTTGTCAGTTAGCCCTGGCCCACAGATCAGCCTCCCGTCACCGGCGTCGGCAATAACAGCTCATCGGAGAGGCTGCGTTAGCGGAGCAGGAAAAGAAATTACATTTTCCTTTGGTAATTACAAAACTCAATTTGGAAGGGGGTCTTCACTAGGCATATTGCAATAAGAATTAATGGTCCTTTTTAATACCAAAGTTAAAAGCCAGCAGTAATGGCAAAAAAAGATGGTGAGCTTTTAAATTCTACAGCAGAAAAGATAAGCCAGTCCCAGTGATAAAGTACTCGTAGCACCCATATTCGGGCTTTTAGTCCGGTGAACACGGAGGGGAAAAGGCTATTTAAGGGGGCATGGATTAGAGGCAGAGAGCAAGCAGAGTCACTGCCGAATGCAAAGAACCGCACAGCTGCTTGGTGCAAAAAAGATTTCTGCTCGCTCAAGTGGCAACCCAGTCAGTAGGAAAAGGTGAAGAGTTCACAGAGGATTTTTCCATCGTAAAATTGAATTATGATTTGTATTCTACCTGTGGGCTCTTGCGGGGTTTTTTCTTGCTGAGGTTCTGCATGTTGGACATGGTTGTGCTCAGCCTCCTCCTTTTGTTTCTCTGTAACAGCAACATCCACAGTAGTAACAGATTTTTCTGGAAGGAGGTCTTTATTTTCTAGTGCAACAGCTTCTTTTGCTTCTACTGGAACTGAAATATGAAAAACACGAACAGAACGCTTCAGTTCTTGTGAATACAGGCAGCCTGCAGTTTCAAAGCAAGCCCTTGGAAAAGGTTTAGGTTTTATTTTCATTTTTAAGAGGGAAGAAGTTCATAAGCTACAGTAGTCTGCTGTGTATTATCTCCTCACAATCCCATTTTAAGCAGCAATTTTATATTTTGGCAGACACGCCAAGGTGGAGGTAAAGCGTGAAGCAAAGACTGTCTTGGGGCTTAAGGACAGGGTGAGGGTTTGGGGGTGGGGTTTCCCCCCCCCCTTTGTAGTCAACCGAATTCACACTATGCTCCTGGAATTCAAATCCAGAATATACTCCGTTATCGGTCTGGAGTCCCTGTCTAATGCCAATCATCTAGTATTCATATATACCTTAGAATATATTCACGCAGACACTACAAAATTCCTAGCTACGCATAATTATAACGAGTTTTAATTTGTAAGACATAATTACATTGCAGAACAGTTCTATATATAATTAATTTCATTTCAATTTTAATTAAAAATAAAAAATTATGACAGACATTGGTATAACTATGGATGAGGAAGAAAAAGACAAGTTGTATGATGGTAATTTCAAATGTTAAAACTACCATCCATTTAAAAGAGTCCCCACGTTTCCACACACTAATAACCTTCTTGAAATTAAACCTCTGTTGCTGTGTCCTTGATAAGGACACGAGAACAGTGTCTGTGAGGAAGGCCGGTTGGTACTGGGACCAGTGCTGTAAACATCTTTGTTGGTGACGTGGACAGTGGGATTGAGTGCACTCTCAGCAAGTTTGCCGATGCTGGAGAGGTGCGCCCACGCCAACCTCATGAAGTTCAACAAGGCCAAGTGCAGGG
>RSEF01000002.1:1158099-1174373 GCA_003993805.1 Himantopus leucocephalus | reverse complement strand
AAGACTTGTCCTCCAGACCCCTCACCAGCTTCGTTGCCCAAATCCACCCCATCTATAATACAACGGCTATTCTGAGAGTCCCAAAAAGCACATACATATTTCAGGGCAAACATTAACAATTCATTTCTGCTTTTCTATAACTTTTAAGGTTCTCTAAGTAGCAACTACTTGTCCCTGCCAGTTTCCAGTGGCAGCCCTTTAGAGGATGGAGTAAACTACCACCTCTCCTTGGTCCGTGAAACAAGCACACAACACACCTTGCTAAGCCACCCAAAAACGATGCACGACAGAAGCAAGGAAGTGATTTCCCTACATCCACCTCACAAAATTATCATGATTAGACAGTCTCTAGTCCCAAAAATTTAGTTCTTTATGTATGAACAGTGCTTTTCTCAATCTGCGTTTATGTTGCTATACTGCCACAGGGAAATATCAGAGCAAACCTTCAGTTACGTTCAGGATTATCACTCTTGCCCCAGCTCAATGGAATGTCCTTCACTGCAATTAGGTTTTGTAACAGAAAGAACGTGCCATTCATCATAGCAGATGCCCTTACAGGCTCCCTCAATGTCTCTAAACAAGCACCACTTTCTGTTTTCTCATCCCCAATTTCAGCAGAGTGTTTCCCATATCCCGGGAGAAAGCTACTCGGTCTTTTAGTTTCCTGTTGTCTCTCACCCTTCATACTTTGTTTCCAATTCTCTAGATAAACAGCTTCCTTTAAATAGCTCCCTGTCTTAAATATGCATGGTACACAAAGATCACTTGATACGAAGCGCCGAGAGGGGCGGCACACATTGCAGCTCCAGCATTCCACATGCAAAGCAGTATCACGTTGTCAGATACCATGAGTTCAAACACAAAGTCTTGTAAACCCTGAGCTATATATACACAGTGGCCATGAAACCCGGAGATTAAGGCATCTCAGATTTTCACCCCGAGTCCTTCCTGAGAGAAATCACGCTAGCAACAAATTAACTATACCACCTTGAACAAGGAAAACCACCTTTTATAGCCACAAGCCCCTATCTCGGCTCCTTGCCCATAACTGAACTCACCAAGATCCTAAACCAAGAATTTATTCAAGAATATACGGTGAACTTTTTTTTCCTTCATGGGTACCATTGCCAAATATTTAATGAATTTTTGTTAAGCATCAAATTCCTGTTCCCACACTTGCATGAAGCATCTCAGATAAAGGTGACAGTATTCGAAAGGGACTGCTTTTAGATTCGATCCGAGGCTTTTGAGTTGAGTGTCTCCCAGGAGAGAAGGAAAGTGCTGAAGTTAGACTAATAATTTAAGGAGTCTTCAAAACACAAGATGGAGTTTCACTGAAGTCTACGAGTGAATAATCTTCTCAGGAAACATTCATGAACCGCAAGTGAGTTTCATGGTAGTCACGCAACTCTTACTACTTGTAGAAAGAGATCATACTTCCCAATTGCAGGTAGCACCTGGAAGAATAGAGGTCTGCAGCTGTAAAGCAAGCAGATACTCTTTGCCAAAATCCACATTTAATCCTTATGAAAGAGGACAGGCTTTAACAAATAGTCTCCTGTAGCAATTCAGGTTGACAAAGTTAAACAACAGCGAGGTTCATACAATCAGACAGTAAATAAGCAGCTGCACAAGTGTAGCTGTTTTTATAGCACAGTGGATTTTCGTATGTCAAGAGCAATTTGAATAAAGAAGCAACATGCAATGATTCCAGAGAGCTGGAAGAGTAACTCACAGATTGCCAAATCACCAGTGTCAAGGACCAACCAAGGACCTTCCAGAATGATCCCGAAAGGCTGGACAGTGCAGCAAACACTAATTAAGAGGTGAGCTGCAGCAGCGTACAACCAGACAGCATGGGGAGGGTGGGAGCGAGCAGTCACCTGCATCACAGAGTGCACACAACAAGACGCTGAAAACACCCAAAGAAGGCTGAGATTAAATACTTCGACAGAAGTAATTTCTGAATCTTTCTATAGGTCTTTCAACTTGTCCAAACAGAAAAAACAAACAAACAAAAAACCAAACCCAAAGCTTTAACACACAAACATCCAGATCCACAAGAAAAAAAAAAAAAAACACCAAAGGCAGAAAATGCCTTTGGTGAGAAACAAAGCACATTCCTTTTCAGCAGAAGCACAATAAAAAAAGAAAGTGATTTAAGCAAGCCCAAAGTATCTCTTTTCACAGTTGAAGAACTCTGCTGCTAACAGGACTAAATTAGCTAAAATTAGCTATCACAGTTGCATTCCCAACAGCACCTCTAGCTTCCTGTGTGGATGAGTAGTTTCGGTGAAAGCAGTTCTAATTTGGATTCAGAGCATGCAAATTTAAGGAGAATAGTGATTTCTGACCAGTTCCTTCCATGAACACTGATGCATAAGAAAAACTGTCTTCCACATTCAAGTTTAATCCTCTTCTGAAATATTTATTTTTGGAACAATTCATTGAAGTAAGCCTTCAGCCTAGCCAAATTACATCTAAAAATAAGGGTATTAAGAATTCAAGAATTCTTCCTACTGTTATATCTAATCAATACAGAACCACCGTGACTCCTGTCATATGCTTTATTTGTCAAAGCACACGCCCACACCCACACTTGCACAGCGTTACCCAACAACCTGCCATCTTTTTGGATAGTATAGACCAGAGATAGGCATTTTTAATAATTTGATGTTACGGAGATTCACTGAGTAAAGATTCGGTTGCATGCACATTAGAAAAAGGAGCAGTAAGAACCTGAGTTAAGTCTTGAGCTATGACTGAAATAGGAAATTAAATGCAACTGAACCTGCTCCAGTGGCCATTTTTGCCTCAGCTGGGGCTGAACACTACTGATCACTTGAGGAAGACAAAGAGAAAAGCAGCTTTCATTATTCAAATTTCACTTGCCCTCTAATGAAAGGCTGCTAAACTGACTGCGCTTCCTGCAATGACAAAGGAACGCGAAAGCTACCTCCCCACTAGGAAGTTCAGTGTCACGACAGCAGTGACTAGGAAGGGACCGCATTCCCACTTGTGAAATCTCACTCTTTAAAGCAGGGTGGCTGCATGCAAACAGCTCTTGGGAACAGTCTTGGTCCATGCCAGCTCTTGAAGAGCATCCCCCAGTGTCTGGGAGAGTACTTCTGCCCTAAGGCCAAAGATTGCAACAGGAAATATTCTAAAAACAAACAGCACACACTATATTCCAGCACTACCAGAAGTCACCAAGCATCATGTAATTCACTAGCACAGGCATAGCTGGAGACGCCAGACTATGAGAAGCTTTTACTAAGTTGTTTTGATGTTCATGTCATCCCAGCTTCCCGGAAACTCCGGTAGTCCCGCTCATCCCCATCTGCCACTGTGAAAGACCACACCACCAAGAAAGTCTCCCCAGCCCACTACTGTAAGAAACAGGGTTGTTTGCAAGGTCTTATTTCTCAATGCCTTTTTAAAAAGAAGTTGTAATTTTTGCTAGTCTTTAAAAAGTATTTTATAAAGTCTCTCTGCTCTAGATGGTTCTTTTTCTCTAAACTGAACGCCTGGCACATCTGTTCTTCACGGGTTAGTGGGACAACCATTAGGAGGTTAGCACGGGCAACCAGCAACTCGCCACTTACTCTGCTCCATAGTTTTCCTCTACCCCTTCAACAGTGTAAGCCACCCATCCGTAACAACTTCCCCTAAAACAGAGGGCTATTTCCAACCCAACTCCCTCTTCACTCACACCAATTCGGCTCTGACACTTTTTAAAAGGTTGTTTAACGAACAGCTGCAGGTGTGAGGTGATCAGAAGTTTTCACCAGTGGGCTAACTCACAACTGCTACCTCCTTAACCCGAGACACTGCTGAGCCAACGGGCTGCCTAGATCCTCGTTCTCCCATTCTCCATACAGCGCTGTATGGTGCTCCATTAGCTGTATTTCTCAACTGTGTGGAAACTCTTGGTCTCACTTTGCAAAGGAACTTCTTGCAGCTCAATGCTATTCAAGCCACAGTTAACAGTTCCTTTTTGCTCCACAGAGGCAGCTGTCCGCTGTTTCCAGACACAGGTGAATGAGGATAAAGAAGAAATCTAAGGCTTCTAGCTGCAAGTCATAAAGGCACTGAGGTCACATGCCCAGCAAACAAGGCTGAAATAGGTTTCTCAGTAGCCAAGTTGTAACAGGCTGTTCAAGACATAAAACAAAAAGCATCCTTCTCTCATTCACTTCATCCACAGTACATCCTTTTAGGCCAGCAGTAGAGAACATCAGTTTTCCCACACCCTAACCTGGCAAGTGCTGAGATGGCTCAAGAACAGGGCTGTTTGACCACTCCGTTTCATCTGCACAGTGAGAGTCTGTCAGCAGAAAGAAAACAGTGATGCTATGCACATTCAAAAATACAATGTGAATGTATATCAAATATACCCAGCTGCTGGTGCATCCCTGAATGGAGAACGCCATAATCTCAGTTGGCCTATGAAGCACTGTCTTTCCTTGACTTGGGAAAAGGAAGACCAAGAAGGGAGTTGCAGATGCCAACAGCAATTTTACAAAATTATACCAGATTAAAGAACGTTGTCAGCTAACGTACCAGCATGGGCAAACAAGAGAGAAGTTTGGATTTCCTATTTCATTGGGACCCTGAAGACTGCCTCGGCGGTGACGTGTTACCATGGCAACAGCTTTAAAGCAAAACAACTATTGGAGAAGAATTCTGAACCGTATCTGACATTTTGCTATTGTAAGAAAGCATGAAAATTCATGAGACTTAAATCTACTTATGTTTTCAAGGTTGATGCCTGCCGACTTTCATAATTTAAGTGCCAGAGTTGCCCGTTAATGTCTCCTCACTTACACCCAAGCCTCCTGCAGAGGTCATAATCCTCCGCTTATATTACTGCTCCTCCCGGAGCAGACGCAGCATGGAGAGGGTTACACTGCTGGTACGTATGGACAGCAGTGATGTGGGCACGGGAAAGGGCTGCACAGCTACAGGTGACTTTCCAGGGATACTGTTAATTGCCTTCACTGAGCCCTTAAGTGCTCAGTGCATCTTAAAAAAACCACCTACCAAGCCACCGTCATTTTTTATGTTAAAGGATCCACACAGAGAACAGCGAGTGCTCTTCACATTGAGGTTTACGTGGTGCTTGTGAATGGGACGTTTCACGGGGACTTGAGGACTCAAATGTGGCAGGGCTGTTGGTCTGTGCTTCTTCACCCTAACTTGCAACTGCCGCAATCTTGACCTAGAAGTACCTTTAAGACAGAGATTTATGATTTACTTAATCCTTGGATTTTCACTTTGGAAACTTATTTATGAAAGTATATTTTACATGAAATGTGTGGAGGGGGGGGAACAACACAAACAACCCATTAAGTACCAAAATTCAGCAGAATACATACTAGCAGCCTGACCAGCACCCTGGGTGAAAAGCTCTAAAAGTACATGTTATTTAGTTAAAAAAAAAAAATAATAAGATGTCTCCATGCAAAACATCATTTACATAGACCAAGTTCTCATGCCCAGATGTGCTCTAAATAAACACCAGTATCTGAGCAAATCAATTTGACAAGTTTAGTGACCTGTGCATTTAGGTTAAATATTTAAGACGTTTAGGAACACTTAAGAGGAAGTGAACTAGCCATTAACTGTGCCCTTAAAATCAGTCACACCATCACTTCAGAAGGTGAGCAAGACTAAAATGAATCCACTCAATAGCAAATTCAGTATCTCCTTTGTTTACGGTGATACATTTGATGAACTAGTTGCTCTTTACAGACACAATTCTGTGAGCAGTTCTGAGTTAAGGCCACACATTTCCATGACAAACCACAGGGCAGAGCTTCCACCATGGCTCTATATATATTCTATTTACTGTCCTCATTGCACTTGTAGACACAACAGGCAGCAACATTTTCAAGAGACAGAGATGCTCGTCCCTTGCACATATAACGGGGCATCAAAAGAGATTTTTCTGCTTTCTCAAAGGCCAAAATGGTAGCAAGGAACAGAAGGAGCAAGCAGGGGTATAGGGGAAGAAAAACAACACACACACATATATATGTAACACTGCTGCTTAAGGGCTGGAAATCAATGCGCTCTCCTGCCTGCTTTTTGTGGAATCCACTACTGAACACAGGTGCTGCTTTACAGGAAATTCTATCTTCCTCCACCTGATACCTATTACCTTTGCACACACGAGCTTCACAGGTTGGTTTCCAGTGCCTTGTGTCTCCGTTACAGAAACTGGAGACGAGGTCGAGCAGAATGGCTCTAAAGGCTACCAGCAGCAGGACTGGTGTCAGAACAGCCAGATAAGACCTTATTAGAAACACCTAACACTCCTCATTAGTCACAGGTGAACAAAAGCATCCCAAAGGGCAAGACACATGCATGCTACTTCTTAAAACAGATGAAAGAAGGAAAACAGCATTTCTTCTGTGTACAAGAGCTCCTGTATTAAAAAGTGTAGATGGAAATGATATTCCCCATGTTTAGCCCATGCCAAAATTCAATAGCTACAGGTTACAAACACAAAGACTGATTTTGCTTTTACATTTTCTGTATTAATTTTGGGACTGTTACTTAGCCAGTGATGATACAGAAGATGCATCATCAGCATCTGTCTTATTAGACAGAGAGAAGGCAACCTTTTTTTTTTTAAATTATGCCAGACAGCAATACAAGAGTACACCAAGGAATATATTAAAAAAGAAAACCACAGTAATCTTGATTTTTCCATTGGGCATAGATAACAGGTTTAGAACCTCTGCATTATCAATAGATTTTTCTCTGCATCCTCAAGAACCAGAACATGAATATGGATCAGAGGGAGGAAAGCAAAAAACCCCAGTGCGGAGACACACGATCATTGCTAATTGAGTGTTAGAAATCATTGAGCTTCCCTATTTGCTTTTCTGGAATCTGCTACTAATAAACCAGCTGCTGCCTTGCACATCTCTAAGACATCATCTTCACCCATCTCCCTTCAATGGGGAGGACCGGTTGATAGGAACCAAGGCTTACTCGCTGCCAGTGCAACTGCAGAGACACATTACCCTCCCAAGTACAAAGCTAAAACTGTTCAGGGCTTAAGTGATCCGCTGCACTTGACAGCTGAATATTTTAAATCTTGCTGCTTCAGAGTCTGGATTGCACAGTGAGGAATTGCAGATCCTCACTGTAGTTCTAGAGCATGTGAAAACATACTCCACTCGTAAGGAGCGCTGTAAGACAACCCTGGCAGGGGCCAGGGGGAGGTTCCTCCTCTCTCTCCCCCCTTCTTCAAGCCAAAAGGCCTTTCCATGAGTCACAGCTATTCAGTAGCACACAGACTACGTACTTTACCTTGTATCTAATGTTTACTTCTAGACTAGAGGCCATCCTTTGACAGAAAAGTTAATGACACTCAAAATCATTACAGACACAATATACAGTGTTATAATCGATTAAAAGGAAGACCATTCCAAATAGGACTATATTCCTGAAGTTTTCAGAAGGCTCGATGCTCCAATGCTTTACATGGAAAAGACCAGATTCACTGCAATTATGCAGTATCAGCGTCCTGAGACAGCAAAGCTACTGAAATGGTGGACACACGGACTTTGCCAGGACCTCATTGAGATCCCAGCTGTGCAGAAGTCACCTGTGGAACATCCCACATTCTCCCAGTTACTTCAGGAGAAGCCTCAAAACATCATTTCGCCTCCCCTCTGTGGAGACAGTGACCAACCTGGCAGAGCTAGAGCTGGCACCTCGGGTCAGGTGGACTCTGGCACTAAGGGGAGGCGTGTGGGCAGCAAAAGAAAACAAACCTCCCATTATTTATCATCCAGCACCAACATTTAAGACTTTCAGCTAAAATCAGAGCAAGTAAGAGTGGATTTGTTCTGTAAGGTGTAAGCAGAAAGCGATATCCATACCTGGTGAAAGGGAAGAAGGGAAGATAAAGGTCAGAACAGTGTTGCCAGATAGGGTTAAGATCATTAACATTTAGTTATTTGCCTCTTAGATTGCATATCACATTTCCAAGGCATAAAGATGCCCATCTTACCCAAGCTTTTGGGTTTTCCATAAGTCTAAACACTTTGAGGTGATGTTAAAAAAAAAAGTCCTGCCACAAAGGAAATCTTTGTGTCTCCAAGAAGAGCAGTCCTGGGGAATCAGATTGGAGAAAAACAAAACAAAACACCAACCAGCCAACCAAACAAAAAACATCAATCTGCAAAAGGCAAGTTTCCCCCTTTTTACAAGTGGGCGGAAAACCCAAGCAGTCAGAATAAGATACAATGCCAGTTTGCAAATAGATTAAACATTTGGTTTAAGCTGAAACATGTTCACATATCCTGCATCAAAACTATGGCTTTAGTGGTTTTTAGAGTGTCACTCCTTAGCAAATTCCAGACAAAAGTGACCGGCCTTGGAACTACCCGATAAATCCTTCAGATGTTTTATTTACAACTGTAGAAAAATTAATGTTTGTAAAGGAAAAAGTTTCTAAAGCTAACAAAAAATTAACTGGAACAGAGAAAGAACACTAATTTCCCATTATGCAACTGCCTCCAAAACCAGATCTGTTCAATTCAGCAGGAAGAAGCGGGATGGAGTCTTAGTACCCAACATCAGATGAGGACAGGTTGCAACAAGGTGCGGACAGCTGTGTTAAACCGGAACAGATGAACAAATTGTTTCAAGATCTGAGACACGATATACACAATGGTGTATTTGACACAGGTAGGATTTTAAATAATATGCTGCAGAAGATGGGTGCAGAGCAGAGCACCACAGGGCAGGATCATTCATCCGACATTCACTCTACCCTGCCCTGTGATGCATTGTTAAACATGACTTTTTTTTTTTTTCTTTTTAAACCTGTGACACCTATGGCCATGGCAAAAAAAACAGAGAGGTCTGCATGACAAGACTCATGCACTTTTATTTTGCTACATTTTTGCAAATTACTATTCAGCCACAGTAAATAAAAAGTAAGATGGAGAAGAACTGCAGGAAAAAAGAAGCGAGAGACTCAGCATCTTAGAAGATTCCTTCCCCACAGACCTTGTTTTATTTTGGTGAAGGCAGAGGAGCAGTATTAGTTTGTCAGTGTTATCAGAACAACGATACCCTAAACAAAGGGAGTTTCGTGGAACTGTTCTCTCAGATACTTGTTCTGTGCCTATCAAGAAAGCGATAGCTGCTCTGAAGATGTAGTAAGATCAGCAGCAGTTTCCCATCAAGACTGAAAGCAGTACAACATGCGTTACTTTACATCACAATCAAGTAAATCAGTGCACAGATTTACTGCCTTAAAAATATCAAATACCGTCTTCAGAAATCAAGAGCAACATGAATAAAATAAATATTGTATTTATGTACAGCTGAATGAAAAAATCCTCTTGTAAAAATGCCTCAGATGTACCAACAAAACTAGTTTCCAGCAGTATACTTAATCCATCTGATTTCTATTTCTCACACCTTTGGGAATTAAGGAAGTTCTGCAAAGCCGCGAGAAGCCTACACGCTGGAGGGAGGACACACACCCAGACTCAGCACATCATCTACTCAGTGTAGCAAGGCCCCAGCTGACCACCGAAACAATCCGAAGAGCTACTGCATTGCCAAAATAGATGTAACTTTCTAATGAAATTCCCTCCCTCCTCCATACAGGGGCCTCGAGTCCAGTGCCTTGTCTTGCTCAAGCACGCAGGTACAGTACTCCGGTGACAGTCCCAGAGTCGCCGAGGTTTGCACTGCCACCAGAAGGAGCAGTGGCCCCAGCTCCACATCTCTGCCCCGCTCCTGTGCTGGGAGAGCCGATCGACTGCTGCTCAGGCTAACTCAACTCATTAAACAAACCAGAACAGCTTATCGGTTTAATGCGTAGGTTCTCACTGCAACGACCAGTTAAAAAAATAATTATACCATCCTGCTTTTAATTGGAACTTAAAACTTTTCTGCTCAGACTCGTTAAGAAATTAAAAAAAAAAAAAGTGGTTCATACATCCATCCAGAGTTTCACCTGCATGCTGGCTGAGCCACCAAACAGCCCAGTTCTGCTGGTGGCCCTTACGCCTGCCCTGAAGAAAGCCAGCAGCACACCGAGGCGGCCGGGTGCGGCGTTGTGCCCCTCACCCTCCCGCACGAAGCGCTGGGGGAGGCAGGCGGCGTGCACGGCCACCAGCTTCTGCCGAAACACGGGTGGCTGGCTCCTGGAGGAATGAATCACTTACGAACTGGACTTGTCCGCATTTGGATTTGGGTGCTGGTTTTTTTTTTTTTTAAAAATATTTATTTTAAGCTCACTGGAAAGTTTCACTGTCTGCTGCGTTGCTGCACCAGTACGTGAACAGCAACCCTGCACCTACAGGCTCTACTCCCAAATCTCACATTCACCACTAATGAAGTGTAACTAGGAGGTGGGAATACAGCGAAACTGGCCAGTGCAACGGCCTGACAGCTACTAACAAAACAAAAAAAGGTTGTATAAACAGCTCTGTTCCTATGCCACCCAGGGTTTGGGGATTTCTAAGTCAACAACACACAGGTGAAATGTAGTCACTCCTGCTGCATTCAGATTTAGAAGCTGTTATGATTCAAAAATTACTAATTAATTCTTCCATAGTTTTAAGACAAATTCCAACTAAAAGGAAGACAAGTATAATACATTGTCTCCTATGCAATTCATTATTTTTACAGTTCTCAGCATTCCATTAATTGACAGAAATAAAATATTTGTATTAGAGTTTGAGCAGACTCAAAACTTTTTGGCTCCCCCTACACGCAGATATTGCATTTTAAACTGGAACCAGCATGCGGCTCTCCACGCATCCAAGGACAGCAAACAATCATACAAGGGTGAGAAACTGAAAGAACAAAAACAAATACTACAACTTCTAGTTTTTAAAGTTGACTTAGAATGAATCAAACTCACTTTGTTTCTGGCACATCACTGAACTCCAACTCAGCAAGCGAGACGGATTAAACTGTCAGCTCCCATGAGCACCGCGGGAGTCGAATAGCTGGGGTTTGCTCTTACTACAGTAAGTTTCTCCAGTCAACGGCATATTTTAAAGCAACAATTTTATAATTTTTAAAATGTAAACAGGTAGAAATCGTGGCATTTCACCACGCACCGCTGCTAGTAACTTGCACTACTAAATAAAACCCCATGGCTTCCAGAACCTTCACTGAAAGTCAGTCATCTCATATCGAACCCTGATCATGCACACAGCGATGTGATGTGGGGAGAGGGGTCCTCCTCTCAACGGTTTCATTTTGGAAGGCCAGAGGACATCAGTCACTGCAGCACGAATACGCTGATAGCCAGCATTTTGGAGAGAACCTATCGGGATTTACTCTGAGCATCGCTACGCAGTGGCTACAGCAGTCCTTGAATTTTTTTTTTGTGTAAGTCTGTGACAAAGTTAATCTAACAGGAACGTTAGATAAATGCTCTAACCCAGTTAGGAGATGCCTTCATTTCTTACTCCGGCAAGACTGAAATTCACTGCAAAATACAGCTGGGTGAATTTAATACAGAAGGCATATTTATTTTAAAGCTTAGTACAGTGAATCAATAACTTAAAACTATGAAGCTAGGACCACTGTTACATAATTTTTAATTAAAATTTTCCATACAGAGTCCAAAAAAAACCCAAACAAACACACACCACATCAGTGTGATTGCCAGTAGAATAAGTACATCCAATTCAGAGGAAGCAGTTCTTGGCTTAACCCACCTCAAAGATTAGCTCTTGTTTCTGAACTGAAGTGAAAAGCTCTACAGACAGCATCTCCTGCCGGCTGCTGCGCCACGGCTGCATCTGAACGGACGCTCAGCTCCCCCCGACGCGACCAAACAGATTACTCAGTGCTCAGCCGATGCAGCATACTTTTGTTTCAGCAAATAGTTAGAGCATTGCACAGAGACCGGTTGGTCGCTAGGATGAGATCATTCCCAACAGCAAACTTTATCAAAAAGCTTTTTGTTACATGCTGTTGTACTTCAGAAAGTTAGCTTCATTTTATGATTAATTAGTAAAGATGATCTTTTACAGAAAGGTTCACTTTATTATCCAGAAAATATTCAGTAGTGCTCCCCCCCCCCTTTTTTTTCCCTCTTACATTTCTAGTGCTTTAGATTTAGAATGCCTATAGGACATTTTTATATTTTTTTAGCCAAATTATTAAAATCATAAGGGGATGACTTCTGACGTGTATCAGAGGGATCTGGGAGGGGCTTTTTATTTGGGTTGGTTTTCCCTTGGTGTTTGAAAGAAGAAATACTTTTAGAATCCAGAAAAATCACTTCAGTTATGCTTTGCATGTATTCCAAAAGGAATGAGAAAATATTCTCAACTGCCCATGCCTGGCCTCAAGCTGAAGAAAAAGAATATGCCAGCATGGAAGAAGGCTGCTACTGCACAAAGCGCCCTTGCTGACAAATGAGCAAAGGAGGGGGGTGGGAAGTAGTGGCCACAGTACTATTGCCCCCCCCAGTAAAATCCAAATACTGCTCTTGATCTCCTGAAGTTCAGCTCAGAGGAGCTGAGACACCTACTTTCAGAATATCAGTTCAACAAAGATTGAAAGCCCGCCCCAGTGCCTGATAGGCTCCAGACAGCCAAGGTCCTCCATCCAAAACTTCACGCAGCCTTTGAAGTCCTAATGCTGTACCTGTCCAAGGTCACTGGCAATTGACTAAGCCAAATATTCAGCAGATTCTGGATCTGTAAATTCAGCATCTTACATACGCCTCCAGAGGAACTGATCCTACATATACACACAAGTGTACAAAACATGCACAAACAGCATCGAGCTGGAAACACACCGATGGTGTCCCCTTTTCAAGTGAAGCAGGCTCCACACCCTGCAAGTTGGAGATCCCAGTTGTATTTCCTCCTCAGCCTGAAAGCGTTCAACACCATCTACCCCACTCCTGGAAAGCGCACTACCAGCCAAACATCTGCCACAGACACTGCTTGCGCAGGGTTCAGCCTCTACACGCAAGGTAAGCCCGAATGCATGAGTTAGAACGGCCGAGAGACCAGCAAGGCTGAGCCTGTCTATCGCCCTCCTAACCAAGCATTCTCGGGTTTGACTTCTGTTTCAGGAACTGCTTCTGTGCTTCATGCAAGAGGCTTGCTGGATAAAACCAGAAATAATCCAAAGGATATAAGCCAGAGCGCACAGCTCCTGACACCTGAGCATCCTGTTACTCTGCTGCAACTGAGCATGCCGTTTTTTGAGCCTCCTTCTAGAGCTTCCCCATTATTTTATTCCAGTCATGCAATAATTCTCATCTTGGCCACAAGAAGCAAAAGAAAACTGGATGCAGAATTGAGGTTCACCATTGTATAGCACACAACTGAAACAACTCAAAACACAGTGGCATTTATTAATGGCTAGATCATAGAAATTAAGAACAAAGACAAAAACTGGAAGTCATGTAGTATTTAGTAATCAAGAGAAACTTTGTGTTCTATGAAATGATCAATTCCACAGATCTCTAGTGAGGCACAGGCTGTCTATTCTCAACTCGCTTTTCAGATGGAAACACAGATGCCTCAGAAAGTTTCACCCTGTGGTTGGTTTGTTTCTTCTTTCATCCAAGCATCTGCCGCCTGCAATTCATTCGCCTCTGCAGCCTTTCAGCTTTAGCTAGACGGAATGAATGAGTCACTTAATTAACCTAGAGTTTACACAAAAGAAACGTGAAAGCAAGAGACTGCCTTTAATGAGATCAATCCGGTGAGCATCTTGAACACACTGAACTTTTCTTTTTATAAATATATTAAAAAAAATAGTAGACTAACAGAAGTAATTTAGTAAAAACTATCTAAGAGAACAATTCACAGGCAATCTCCAGACTAAGAAACATAAGATTTGAGTCAATTCCATAAAACACAGTCTACTTCCCTGTTCAGTAGATGAAAATGGTGCCCTCAGTATACACGCCCTTTTTTGGTACCATGCTTCTGAAAAGTATAATACAAAGCATTTCAGCTAGAACTTACGGCTCCTGTACTTTGAAAGACTGAAAAAAAAACAACCCACTGTCAGAAGAGATAAGCAGGGACACGAGAGCGATTAGTGTGACCTGCAAGCTACAGGTGTGATAAATTGTGCTGAGAGGACAAAGGTAACAGTGGTAACCAAAAGATAATCTTTTTTATTTGGAGACAGACTTTTGAGCTGGGTCATTTCCTCAACACCACCAGCACTTGCCCGTTTACAGATTATTCGCCTTCTATGAAGGATTTCTTGCAGCAGGTCAGCGCTGGTAGATGAAGGGACTCTGAAGAAGCTGTAACAGAATCACAGGCAGGCAGGCTGCAGTACAAAAGCTGCTGATCAACACCCAAGGAAGGCTCCAATGCAAACAGAGTTCAGAGGTGACAGCGCACACTTAACCCTCACCTGAGCATGGAAACCGAGAAGACGAATAAAAGACAAAACATAAAACATACTACTGCGCAAATCCCCACAGATGATCCCTTTGCCTGACCTGTTGTAGTAGGCTTGATTTTTTTCATATGCTATGAAAGTAGAGAGAGTAATACTGTCTTGCTGACTTACAAAAAAAAAATCAAAATAACTAATAATGACTTACTTCACCCTATTCCACTGCTGCTCATGCTGAAATATTTGCTTTTATTCCCCCCCCCCCATACATTCCACTTATTCCTCTGATCTAGCATTTTTTTTGCTACCCCCAATGCTACAAAATGGTTTAGGCTTTAACCTAAAGCATTAACAGGACTACTGAAAGAAAACTACTTTGAATGAGTCCAGTATCAGTAAGTGAGAAGCATAGCTGGTGGATATACAGCTTCCCTTTGTGGTCTGACTTCTCTTAATAACCCAGTAACATCCTTCAGCTGAATCCAAAGCTTAGGTTGCGTGAATAATTAGATCCAATCATCTTTGGTTTGAAACAAAATAATTTAAGGACAAAATATCATAAATGACTTGGAGGACCTACAAAGTCACCTTTCTTTAAAGGTTACGGGTTAAAAATTCAATATGGAGAACAATACTACTCAAGTTTATCTGTATGTGCTAAACGAGATACTAAAGATCAGAGATACCTCTATTTTACTTTTCTCTTTCTGAGGACTGTTTATGTTTTATTCCTCAATTTATGAAGTGTGACTTTTCTTTTAAGTAACACTACAATAGTGGAGAAAAATGCATGGTTTTACAGTTCTACAATCAGGATGCTCTAATGCATTTCAACTGAAATTACCTATTTTCATCTACTCATTGTGTCACCCTCTTCACATTTGCAACATTAGTTCAGCAGAATCTTTAATTATTAGAACAGAGTTGCAAAAACAACTCCCACTGAAATTTTGATGGAAAGTTAAAGATACACAACACATCAGTATCGACTCCCCCCACTCCCCTTGCGCATTCAATAAATTGACATCTCTTCCATTAAAAAAAGACTGAAAGCTAAAGTACTGAATACCACAAATGCTTACTGTAAAAATATATAAAGAGAACAAATGCATTTTAATTCCATACAGATTTTAAGAGCAAGTTTTGCACTATATTATTTCCTGCTCAGTTCAGGTTCAACCATTTGATTACATCAGCCCCTCAAAACCATATTAGAAGATGTGAAGCTTGCCAGAGAATTTCATTTGGGAAATGTAACCAGCACAGTCAGCATATTTGGCTGCTGAAAAATAAGGCTACAGATAAATTACATACTAGAGAAAATAAACATACCCCAGACTCGAAGGAAGAAGAAAGTCTAATTTTGATCAATCTTGGGCATTTTCAATGTTTCTACAGCAATACCACAGACGAAAAGCAGGTGAGGGTCCTTTCAGAAACAAACCTGCATTAATGCCGCCCTTACTACATTTTGCTTTGCCCCACGGGACAGCACCCTGTCTGTGGCATCCAGGGTAAGCACAGGGATCTGGTCTTGGCAAGCTGCGCCATCCGAGGTGGAGTTCTGGGACGATCAATGGGCATTGAGGTCCTATTAGCACAGGATGGAGAGCATTGCTTTCATTAAGATAGCTGATCAACTATGCCCAGAACATTTCTCTCAATCTGTGTTCCTCCCACCCCCCCACCCCCAATTTCTTTAATAGAAAGCTGACAAAGAAAAGGATTTTAGAAGACAGAAAAAGGTACGGTCTCAGGTAATGATTCCAGAGTGACTGGCCAACACCTAAGAGTTCAGGCTTTAAAAATTGTAATTCTCAAACTGGATTCTACACAGGGACTGCTAGAAATTAGGACCTCCCTTTTCACTTCTATACGGGGGGGGGGGGGGGGGG
>RSEF01000002.1:1146466-1158076 GCA_003993805.1 Himantopus leucocephalus | reverse complement strand
GCGAGAGAGAACTGTGCCAAAATTATAGCATCACTCAAGAGTACCCCATGTCCTGGAGCCTACCAGCATATTTGAGCTCTGCCAAAAATCTAAATATGTTGACCTCAGACTGTACCCCCAAGAGCTATAAATGCGTTATCTACAATACAACATTGCTTTTTCATGTATGCAATCAGACTGAAATGGTGGTCCAAGGGAAGTAAATTCCCCCCATTTATTTTACTGAAGATGACACTTTAAAGAGTCAGCACTATTTCAAAGCTTAATGCTTTAATGCATGTTACCCAGGAAGCAGGAGAGAAACAAACAGAACTGGGAACTAAATTAACAGTAGTCTCATTCCATTCCCCTCTGCCCTTATTCCCTCTGAGGCAAGGACAGACACAAAGTGGTACAAAACATGAGAACAGCATAAGTGAAAACAAATGAAAACCACAATGAGCAAGAAGATAGAAAATTATCTCATTACACAACAAAACGTGAATATCTGGAGGTAATAAATCTTAAATTTCTTTAAAAGAGCCTTATACAGAAAACCACAACTGATATTCCAGTTTAAATCCAAAAACACCACAACCAATATCCCATTCTAAACCCATATGAGCATCAGGCTTGCAAGAACAGCTGGTCACAGTATGGAGCGCAGCATGTACGCAGCGCTGAATTTGAACCACTCCATCTCAGAGCGGACTACGAAGGCTCAGCAAGTTTAGTGGCCCCCTGCCAGAATCCAGTTGGCTTCCCCGGGAGTTTATATCGCTGCCCCTTAACAGTCCCTGTTGAGTAAAGGCGATCTGATTTAGGAATTTCAGTATCGCCCTACCAATAGCATAAAAAGCCAGTTTTTGACTACTGACTGCTGCATAACTCTTTGCAAAATTGCCATACTGGTAAGGGGGAACGGAAGACGCAAGTGGAAGGAAGGAATTCCCTGGACTGGCATTGGGGGGGGGAGGGGGGGAGGATGGAACGGAGACAACCACAACGGCACACACAAATACTAAAAAATAACCTATATTCACGTCTTCAAACCAAAAAAGCAAAAGCCAGCATGGCTCTTACAGCTTCAAACTTGAAGACAACAGAGCAGCTTATTGAGGAGATTAAAAGTAGTTCAGAAAGAGTTAAATCTTTTAAGAGGAATCCTAGATGTGCACTGTACAACTTTGTCCTTAACATAACCTCCCTTCCTCTGCTCTGACCTGGTCACTCCCTTACTTAATTCCTTACATGTATTCCTCTCACTTTCCAAAGAGAATTCAAGTTACTAATACACTCCTGAGCATATTTCCTATTCTCTGGTCTAACAGTCAGTTACCAAAATAACTTTTCTATTCTTCCAGTGTCACTTTTGGACCATTTCCTACTCTCATTATATAACCACAGACCTCTACTTTAAAAGGGAATCTCATTTTATCACAGGAAGTCAATCCCCCAGGGAAAGAAAAAAAACATCAAGAAGTCTGCAGTATGTTTAAATAAGACACAGCATCAGCTGATGCCAGCCAGAGTTAGGTTTTTTTGGAGCACTGTATTAAATTATGTGCAGCAATCAACCCTCAAACAGCCTTTTTAAAAGGTCGCTGGAGCAAAAAGGAAAACCACCCCACGTTCAATACATTCAGAGGGGCCATAAATGGGATTTGGTAGGCAAGAAACACAAATAAGGGAGGAAAACAGCAGCACAGGTTAGATGCGAGTTCAGGCAGGTGCAAAGAATTGAGAAATAAACAGAGGAGCACAGCAGTAGTAGGGCAGCAGAGTAGAACCTGTAGCACAAACACAGCTCATGGAAATTAAGAAAAAAAACCAAATCAATGCTTTAGACCTAAAGGCCTTTGTCCAACGCGTAAGGAGATTTGATGTACAACACAGCTATCTGCTGTGAGTTGACAAATTCAGCTTTTCTTGTTTAGTGCATCACAACCATTTACTAATCGTTACCAGAACGTGATTGTAGGATATTCTGTCAGCAGCAAGGAGCATGCATCAACTGCAGACTAGGTTAAAATGGAAAATCCTAGGGAAGCTACCAGCCCCAGCGATAACCAGTACTGGATGCAGAGGAGCCTGCAAGAATACAGAAGGATGTGCCCATAGGGTGAGTCTTTTAGCAATTCCAGCAATTACTGGTAATTTGGCAAGTTAAAAGTCTTAGCTGGAGAAAACTAAGCTTGAAATTGCAAAAAGTTTCTTTGTGTTCCCCGACTCTTTCAAATTCATATTTATTCATTCTAGGAGAGGGAAGTCTCATAGAAACTGCCAGCAAAGGAAGACAAAACATCAAAATAATATAGAATATCATGAGTTAAAGAGTTGTTACAGTTTTAAGAACAAGACGATGACTACTGATGCAACAAAAGAACAGTTGATCAATTTATTTTTTTTAAACACCATTAACATCCACAGGTCTCAAATGAATATACAGCTTATTGGACAAATTTGGTTGTCAGCAATCAGACAATGTCGTACAATATTTTTCTACATTAAGATGTAAACTATTATTCCTAGTAGAACCACCATTACTTAAGGGGAAACACAAGCCTGAAAACGCTAGTTTGAGGCAAATTATAGGATGTCTCCTTAAAAGTGAATTCCCAAGCTGAAAATAATTTGGACCAAGAGCAAATAAGCTAGAGTTACATCAAACCAGTGCTAATGCAGATATACATCCCTATAAATCCAGTCAGTCATTCACCAATTACACCAATGCAAGCTACTAAGAGGGTCACTCCAGGACAAATATGTAATCCCCAATGTGACACTTGATCCTATTGCCCTACATGCTCTGTCCAAATCCCAATGAAAAAAAAAATAAACACAAAAACATTTTACCTAAAAGACCAGTTTAAAAAAAAAAAATCCAGTCCTCAGAACACGAGATGGATATATCCTTTAATTCTCATGCCATAAATGCTTAAATAGATTAAAATACAGTCTAAGAAAAAAATAATATATATGTTTTAAGCATAAAGATATCCTGAAAAAAGTAACACTGCAGATTACGTACACTGTAGCTTCATATGTAAATGCAAATTTGTTGGATAAAATATAGCTTGAGCCACCCACAGCATCCTACAGAGTTCCCATCATCATGGTGTCACAGTAATACCACCTGATACATATATCAGGCAACAAGCATTATGACATGTCATCCCAAAAGCATTTAATGAGAGATTTAAACCTCAACAATGATTACTAGTTTTACCGACATCCTGGTGATCATCTCCCCATCATTTTGTCCAACTGTGCTGCTGTAGGTGGAACCAACTTACACTCCAGGAGCTGCATTCTGCAAGCCCCAGCAGGAGTGCAGACACTCAAATCACAAGTACCAACTGCTGTGCTGACCAACCATTTCCTCCAGAATCCCAAGATCATTTCAAGGGTTTCCTTTTACATCCCACCTTTCTTTCCAGAGGTTTCTCTCTGCCTTTTCAGGGATAAAAGAAAACATCAGCATATATGAAGTTATAATCAAAGTAATGCTTCTGAAGCTGTGCATCAGTAACTTATGTTATGACCTGTTGCTGGATTCCTAACAAATATATTTAAGTTGCTACTGCACATCTAAATCACTTTAAAATCCACAGCTCCTGCTAAGTGAGAAGTCCCAATCATCTAGCTCTTAACATCTAGAACCTTTTTCTTAATTGCTTCGATGCATGACCAAGAAGAGAAACGATTCACTCCCACCACAAAAGTCAAAAGGAAGGAAGAGACGATGACTCAGTTCTTTGTCTCATTCTTTGCCTCTTAAATCTGCAGTCTAAGCCTCTGCTGGAACTGGCTTATGGATTTTTGTCTCTGCTCTTCCACAGTTTTGAAGTTTCCAATTACTTTCACTACTATTAATTAGTTATCTATGGACAGCAGAAAAACTGCTCTGAGATTTCTTAAGACCAGTGCCGACAAGCACAGGAGCATCTTTAAAAAGAGCATTACACTTAACAAAATTGCAGTAGAGGAATAGCCTTTACAGAGTCAGAAGGTAGAGATAAGTAGACTACTCGAGGTTAAAAAACAAATAAACAAACACACAATCAAGAAGAAGCCTGGAAAGAGATGAGGAAAAATAAGAAAAAAACCACATAACCCCAACCAGCAACAACAAAAAGAAAAGTTCCAAACTCAAGATTCATGTGTTTGGTGTTAACACCATTTCAGTCCAACAGAAAGGGAACCTTAGTGTAGACAGTAATCAGGTTACAGGCAAGATTAAGCACTTAGAACAGCTACAAGCAGTGCTAACAGCTATGCTTAAAAATGCTTTCCGTAAGCTGCTGTTTGCAACAGCATCCATATTTCTAACAGCATTTCAGATCTAGCATCATTAATAATTTCACAGGACTGCCCGAGCGCTCATCAAGCCATACTTGGGAACAGAGCACGTGAGACTTCCTGAGCACACATCATTAGTCACTGTCAAGAGCACCTACAAGACCAGGTGGACCTTTAGCTTAACCCACAATAAACAGCCTTTTATCCAAAGGCAGACCTCTTCCTCTTAGTGTGCCTGAAACACGGTCAAATTTAAACTACTAATAGCTGGAATCTTAGAAAATGCATGGTACTTTCCAGAGGGGATTAAAGGAGAACTGTCAGCGAGGCACAACTTTCAGAGTTCCACTAACATGCTGGCATGCCTGGCAGCTCAAGCCTTTAATCAAAGGTACATATGGTTTGGGGTTGGATTTTCCACCCCCAAGACTTAATGCTTTGCACTGCGCCTGTTCAGTTGTGCCACTGACAGTGCTTCTGCATCACGTTCTCCCCAACAGAAAGCCAGATTGATGTACGATTGGCATCCTCTTCTCCAACTAGTTGTTTCTAACTTCCCCTTTAATAGAATTGATGCAAGTCCTGGAAATAGTTCTAGAAATCCCACCTGATCACCAACCAATTTTACAGCACATAGTTATAGTGGCATAACAGCATGATAATAATAAAAAAAAAGTAATGTGAAAGAAGGCTGCAGCCTCAAACCAGTTTTGTTATCAATAAAAAGCCATAATATGGAAACAAACTCGCAGTATCACACTCCTAGAAGGACAAACAGCCAGAGTGTCTACAGCAAAGAGCCAGAGTTAGACATACCACAGTCAGTGCAAGAAACAAGTGACAAGCTGGGGGGGGGGGGAATAAAAACAAGTAAAAGCACATGCATGTTTTTCTGCCCCTTCCAAAGGATTTCAAGCATTTCAAACACCAGTTAAACTACATGTACAAATTTCCCACAACCCTCAGTTTGCAAGCCGAGGGTTCAAAACCCCAGTGGGCGGGGGGGAATGAAACCCAGCACACTCGGAAAGCAGCACCCCCAGCACCAGAGGGTTTTCACTAACAAGTCTGAATTGATCTCATATTCTAGCACTTCAGGAGTCGCAACTGAAGAGTGTGTAAACATACTTTGAAATTCATCTGATAAATGCTCCCATAGTTTTACTTTGTTTAAAGCAAGTGTCAACACCCTGAATTCAACTGAAAAACAGCTTTTCAGGATGATGTAGCTCTAATGCAATTTTACAAAAGGAACAATGACTCATTCCCAGGCGGGAATGTGTTGGAAGTGTATGACCTAATACTCAGAAAGAAGCTTGCTTTTTCAAAAAGATCTAACTTTAGTATGTACAGTATCTCCCCAACAAGAAAAGTTTTAAAGAGGGAGAGGTTTTGCACAACAGAATTTACAAAATGACGTCCCTTTTTTTGCCTCCCCCCCCCCTTCTAATTAGTCCTTGCCAAATCCAATCAGCCTATCTGCAAGCAGTTCCCCTAGCCTTCATTTCAATTTCAGCCTAAAACCGGTCATCATCCCGTAGAATTATCCAAGTATGACTCCCTCTCCAGCCTGTTTTAGGCCTGGCCATTAGAGGTAAGGACAGCACCGACCCAACGCACCAACCATCATGAAGAGATCATCATCAAATGTGGATGGAGGCGTTAAAATTAAAACATTAGTACGCGCTAGATATGAAACATTAGCGAGCTACAAGCACTTGACTGACGAGCAAGACAAGCCTACTTCGTGCTCAACTGGATTCCTGACAATCTTGCTGAATATCCTCTATCTGTGAAGGGCTGATTTTTAAGATTCTATGTTCAGACAGCAGCTGCATGGCTTTTTGAGGAACTTACCTGTTATAACAATATAAAGCCCGGAACTATTTGATACATTAAAGCCCAGTGACCATCCCTTGGGTTTGAGCCTGCATTGTTTTCAGCCTGTCTTATGCTCATACTTGCAAATACTCTGCATAAAAGGGGCAAAGTGTAGGTGGAGAATGGGAGTGAGTGACACAGGCTAATCAGGATTTTAATCATGCTAATGGCTGTGATTAACTGCATACTTCTCCTAGAAGCTTCCTGCAGCTACACATGAGTAGCTTGATAGCCAGAATGCAGCATGAGAGAACTGCTCATCCCATTTTAATCTCCAGCTACGCCATGCGCGTCACGTCATCCAGCGTGCAAGGATATACCTAATACTTAACCTTATTTCCACCCACATATCAAATCTTCCACCATGCCAACACAATCATTTTGGGCTCCAGACCTGTGTTTGTCTAAGCTAAAGTCTCTTTACAAAAGTTACTGCTCCAAGAGGCTGGAAATCTAACCTTCGCAGAGGAAAGCTAATACAGGGCCTATTGCATTACACAAACCCGCCTGAATAATACAACTACAGCTGTTTGGGGGTTTTGGTTTGTTTGTGGGTTTGTTTTTTTTTTCTTTGCTAGTTTTATCTAAATCACAGGGACATTGCTAGCTTTATCTCAAAGTTAGTATCTTGCTAGTCCTTGAGAGAAGTACTAATTCAGCAGCTGCCGCCCTCTCAGAGGAAAATTCCTAAGAGGTCAGGCAAGGATTAAAAGAGCAATAAGAAACAGCCTTTTCTAATAGTGAGGAGGTTGGGTGGGCAGGGAAGAAATCAGACCCCTCTCTCCCCATTTCTAGGGGAGGATGCATGCAAAGCACCAGAGAAGTAACCCACCATCCTCCCACCTTCCAGCAGGTATTTCAAGGGAAGAATGTGTATTACAGAGTCTGAATATACTATCGTTTACGTATACATCCATTTTTCATCTAGGTAGCAGACTTACACTTCCCATTAACACAGTATCTCCCATGTTTTCTAGAGCAACAACTGCAGACATTCTGCTCTCAAGCATTCCAACGTTTACAAAACATGGGCTTGTATGACAACTTATTCAGAGGAGTCTAAGACTAATCTTGTTTGGGAACAGATCCAAACGCTTAGCACTATCCTGATATATTTTTTAAGAGTGCTAGATCTTAAATACTACTTAAGCATCACACTAATGTCTGTCCATAATCCTCTGGGAGTTAGAATTCCCAATAATTTTAAATAACTTTAATATTTTCTAACATTTAAAGTTCAAAAACTTTATTAAGAAGTCTCCCCAAGAGCAACATAAGACACTAGTGTGAGCCAGAAGTATCTTACTCTTATTGTTACCAAGTTAAAATCTGCATAACATCGACAGCAACTGATTTCACTGACCTTTTCTTCCCACAAGAAATTCCTTTACATGTGCAAAATACTAAGTCATGAAATGGGCTTCTGAGTTGCAGGAGGCTGGAGAAATTCACCACAAGGGAAACACAGGTTTGCCTGCTGTGTAAGCCTACCTGCACATGTTATTCACGCGGGCTGTACTTTGTTCAACCAGCTTTTATGCCACTTCCTCAAGAACCTGATCCAAAGTACATCTACCCTTTCTTCTGGGAGACGAGCTCTGTCATAGATGACGGCAGTGATGATGGCTCAGGCTCAAGACTCAAGCTGTTCTGCCACTATACTGTCTGCTGTAATCACAGACCCCTGCATTTCTCTGATCTACAGGTGAGTGTAATCTAATTTGCCTTCAAGGAAAAGAAAAAAGCACAAAGAAAATCAGTTCAACTGCATTGTTAAGACAAGAGGAAGCCATATACACAGACATTTGACTAAGCAAGACATTGATCTATTTTAGTTGGGACAGGAAGTGTAAACACGAAGCTACAGGAAATAACTATTTGCCTTTCAGAGCAATATTAGCTTCTTCAAGCTTGCCTTTGAAACTCCAGAAGCACATACACAAAATATAATTTTGCTGTCTACAATCAGACTGGCAACAACATGATGAGTAACGTGCCTTGAACTCTTAATTCTCAGAGGAGGAGACTGGAATTTTATCTTCCAATCTATGTCTGGACCAGCAAAATAAATTATTTGGAATTTTTCTGGACCAAAACAAGGTACAGTTATACATTGTTTGGCTTTTAAGTAACCATCACTTTCATTTGAATTGAAAGTAGCTCAAATTCATCTTGACTTATACCCCGTCTGACCAGTGGTTTCCCTTAGTCATAAGTTTGGCATACGTACAGACTTCCAAATTCTGATATTAGTGCTATGCACATAGAGACAAATGTAGTTTAAGTGCTGAGTTATTAGCAGAAGATCTTGAAAGAGCTTAGTAAACATGAGGTAAGCTTAAGAACAGTACACGAAAGCAAGAACAGCGCTAACAGCAATGGGTCCAAACTAGACCTGAACTCTGCAGGAATTCAGCTCTGATTTAATGTCCCAGATTCATTTATTTCTAGGGAAGAGAGGTAACCACTAAAATACTACAGAGGTTGGGACCTCAAATATAATTATAGCTCCAGTCGCTAAAATTAAGGCTGCATCAGCCCTTTCACAAGCACCAGAAAGAATACGTAATTCATTTGTTTAAACTGAGTATTCACCAGACTTCATAAAACAAGCTTGAGACTAGAAATCAAGTCACATCCCACCCTTCACACAGCCTTACCTACTGCCCCTTAAAGAAAAAAAAAAAATACAACTTGTTTCTATTTCCACTGTACTTCTGTGCTTCTATTTGCACTATATTGAGCAGGTTGCCTTGTGCTTATGTTGTTGGAGGTATGGGGGGGTGTTTTGTATCATGATAGAATGAACAGTTTAAGCAATACTTCAGTATTTAAAACTCTGAGTTAACCATGAAGTGTCCCCAGAAGGAATACAAATGAGCACTCTCAACCCAGGTACTTCAGAAGTAGCACTGCCATCTTTAAAGGACACTTACCAGTACTGTAAGGCTTGGCATACACAGATGCCAGAGTAAGTCCAGGTTGGTTTCAAGAGTTTATAGGAGCCTGTCGTGTGATCATTCACCTCCTGGTCTCTTTGCTCCACTCTCTACGATGCCCACAGCCAACTCGTACAAAGCAGCGGGCAAGGGCTAAAGCAATTCATTTACCCACAACACCACACTACTCATAACCTTCAAAGTTTCCCACAGACAAATTAGGCAACTTGTTAAAACAGATCTCCAGATATCCTACAAGGGTGAGGTTCTGCAGTTCCCAGAGCTGAGCTGTGGTGTTCAACACTCCTCGGAGCCTGCCCGAGGATCACCGGCCAGCAACATGTAAGTTGACTGACAGTCATTAGCTTTTAAGAAACAATCTGATAAAGTCAGATATTAAAGCTTCAGCAAGTATCCGCTGGCATAAGCGTACTACCAAGAGGCTTCCCATTTGTTAAGGACAAGAGTGACTTAATCCTCTCCTAATATCATCTGAGGACTCGGGGGAACAAGGGTTGACCCACAAAACTGTACCCATGGCAACACTGCGCTCTAGCCGGACTTGCAGGGCCGTGATCTTCAAACCACTGACACTTCTTTGTATTATTTGATATTTCCCTGATGTCATTTCTGCAGAGACACATAATACCGATTTAATAATATCCACGTCCTTCAGTTTTAGAGTCAACAATCACATTCACAAACAGATCAACTATTCTGCCTTCAAGCTTATTATTTGTCACTAACGTGTAATTATTACCAAAGAAAACAAAAGACACAGGATATTGCTGCTATTGCAAAAGTCAGTCAGTTAAGCTCTATTTAAAACTGAAAAAGCCTATCTCTTCTAATGGGAGGAGGGCACCAAAAAAATAAACGTTGAAAATAAAAAATGAGTCCATGAATTCTCCAAAATGCATCTGAAAGAGCAATGAGAAATTTCACTAGTCCCCATAAGGAAAAACAAACAAAAAGAATTAAGGCAATTTTAACACAGGCAGCTCCTTCCAGCCAACAGCACTTTCATCACAAGTGTATTGCTATGTTGAGTATTTGTGAGTTAGGATTTATTTTTCTTTCTCAAATAAAGGAAAAGTCAATCAGGCTACAATAGCACCTTATATGTATAATACTGGTAAAATATACACTACCAGATGCAATAATCAAGCCCTAGCAAAGAGGAAACAAACTTTCCAGTTGTAGAACTCCAGCACAGTCCCGTCCTTTCACTTTACAAAACAAAGCTATAGCAGTATCACACACAGAGCCCCGTGTAAAGAGGGCACAGGGAGGAACCGAGCAAGGCTTGCTATTCCGCAAGCTGAAACACTGAGAAAGTACTTAAGATGTCTACTATGTCATTCAAGAAGCCTTTCAGATACTGTGCTGAAAGTGTAAGCCAAGAAGAACACGGTTCATTGAATATGGGATTACAGTTTAAAAAAAAAACTTTTTAAAAAAGCTAAAACAAATGAGTTTATTTGTTAAATCCATACAGGAATCAGGGGAAAGAAATAGAAGAGGGAGCAACCAAGTAAGAATTATCAAGAAGAACCTAAAAATGCCAAACAAAACCAAAACCCAGCATCTAAATTCANATTTGTTAAATCCATACAGGAATCAGGGGAAAGAAATAAAAAAGGGAGCAACCAAGTAAGAATTATCAAGAACCACCTAAAAATGCCAAACAAAACCAAAACCCAGCATCTAAATTCAGGTTTAATTTGTTCACAGATCATGCATTTAACACATCCCTGTAACAGAAGTAGATTTTACAGCAAAGCATACTACCTACAGCGAGATACGCTTAGAAATAGCTTTTGGCAGCAGAGCAGCATCTTCAGAACCAAAAAACTTCACTGTCTCGAGTTTAAACTCATTAGCAGCAATCTTACATCAGGCCGTAGCACACGCTCGTTTAATACTTAAAACTAAAACTGTTCTTTCTGAAACGAGTTCGCTCGTCTTTAAAGCGGGCCCAACCGATCTCCACCGCTGGCTGCTCGACTCTGCCGATGGCTGAGCACCACCGCCATATAGGCCTCGAGTGCCGCATCCACCCCGCGCGCCACACCCATGGCACCCAAGAGCGAGCGGCGACTCCGCAAATACTCCATCCCTCCTGCGATTCCCGACTTACGGCACGAAGATGCCCTGCTGCAACGATCCTTATAAAGCAGGGAAGGAGACCGGCCGAACAGAAGGATAGCGGGAAAGGATGAGGGGGGGGAAAAAAACCACCTTACACAAAGTTTCGAGAGGTCCCAAGGAGAAGTGACGATTCACAGCGTTGCCCCTGACCAAAAAAAAACCCTGTTTCCTCTGCGTTTGGGGGCAGCCAGCTCTAAGAGAGCTCTGTTTACCACAAAGCACAAGCAGCAGCCCTCCCCAGGATCACCTCAGCCTCTTCCCACACCCCCCACCAATGCAACAAAGACGCTCCCCGGCAGCTCCCCCTTCCTCCGGGATGACCCAGCGCAAACTCCTCCAGGCAGATGCTCTCCTGATG
>RSEF01000002.1:1119919-1135898 GCA_003993805.1 Himantopus leucocephalus | reverse complement strand
CACGGAGGGACGCAGTAGCTGCCGGCGCAGAGCCATGCACGTGGGGAGATGCAGGGTGCACCCGGCGAGAGCCCCGCTATGGGTGCGTCGTGGTGGCTACGCCCAGTCCCCCCCATCCCCTGGGGCTGCGGTGCTGTGCCAGCCCGGCCTCTCATTGGCACGGGGACGCAGCCACGCTGCGGCTGCTGCCAGGCCAAGGGCTGGCACCCGCGTGGGGGGTTTTCTCCAGCCCGCCTGAAGCTTGGCGCGACAGCAGGAGATTAGCTTCGTTTCCAGCTCTGCCTGGATTTGGTGACCTCTAACAAGGACCTTCCACCCTCCGCCCTGGCTGGCAGCCTCTGCTCCTTGCTCCCACAGAAGGGAGGGTGATGGGCACCACTCCCTGAGGCACAGCCGCCCCGTTCATCACTGTTATTGGGGAAATGGAGGCACTGGTGCAGAGCCGGGAACTGGGACCATCCCCTTGCCCTCCCTGCAACGTACCCAAAGTGGAGCAGGGACCACAGGACTTTCGATAAGGGACCGGGCGATGGCAGGGTGTCCCTGTGGAACCCACAGTGGGCCGAAGGGAAGGCAGGTGGGACACGACACAGCAGGGTCACCCCATGCAGGGGAGGGCTTACGGGGCCCTGGGTTGTGCTGCAGCCCCAGGAACGGCTCCGTGGGATCAGCCGCTGCCCGGCTCCCAGTTCAAAGCAAACCCACAGGCAGCCCGGCTAAATCCTGGTACCAGCGTTTCCAGGAATTATGCGGCACTGCTGCCCATGCACCAGCTCTCCAGGGGACAGCTTAGTCACACGTGTCACTGAAAGCCATTGCCAAGACGAGGAGTGAATGGTTTTCTTGACAAAGCAGCTTCAGCCCAGCAAAGCCGTGTGAACCTCCTTCAAAAAGCATTACCTGATTTTCATCAGAGCTGCCTCCTTCCGTCACTTCTCCCTACCAAACCCCCCAGCTTTGGGGAGACGGTGCTTCCCCGGCCGCTGCCCCAAAACACATCCAGCTCTGCCATTCACAAGCCAGCAGCAACAGGCTTGGTTTATTAGGGAATTCCAGCTGATCATTTGAACCCTCTGCCTCAACCCAAGCCAGCAGCACTCAGGCCCTCGCAGAGCATCCTCCTTTGCCCTTTCACCACGCTGGGTACCCGGCGGAGTTATCACACCCTCTGTGCTCCTGCCCCAAGCTGAGATAATTCCTCCTGGCCTGGCAGAGCCTCAGGCGGGGGCAGTTTCACTTGACAAATAACTGGAGAAAATTGGAAGGTTGGGTTTGACAACAGCCGGGCTGCTATGCGCAGGGGAGGGAGCGCAGCTGGGAAAGCTGCCTTCAGCGGCTGGAGCAGAGATGCAGGAACAGGCTCCCAGAGGCCGGAGAAGAGCCTCCCTGCAGCCCTCCGGGCACAGGAAATAACGAAGGCAGAACGGCGAAGAGAGAAGGTTTGTATTGAAACATTGCAAAAGGATTTCACACCAGGGATTCACCCGCTATCGCAGCTGTGGCTAAAAAACACCTTTTCCCTCTTTGTAAGGCAGCAGCTGAAAAGCGGCAGTGAGGCAGTGTTGGAGGGATGGCCGGGACGCGCTTCCCTGCGGGCCCCCGCTGAAGGAGCTGCTGGCCCTTCACCACACCCCTTTCCATCAGCCACAAGTGCTGCACGATAAAAAGACAGCGCAAGTGTCCTTTTAGGCCACAAAAGGTAAAGCGATATGAAAGAAAACACTAAGCTTTGCGGCATTCAGGAGCTCACGGTAGAAGCTGATGAAGCCGTAAGCTGCTTTCAACATCAGTTTTAAGGATGACAGATGGAGGCAAAGAAAAAAAACCCCACCCCGTTCCCTGCTTTAGCCTCCAGTGGATTTGAAGTCACATTGCTGTATTTTAAGTGAAGCTTTTAATGCTGACCCCATTGTTGGCCACCTGCTCTTCAGCCCCATGCTTTCTGCTGAAGCTATTAACTTCCTTAACAAAACAGGTGCTCCGTGGGGAGAGCATCCAGCACCAGCAAGGATCTTCAGCCAAAAGTGAGCTGCGACTCTCCGCAGTGTTGCCGGTACAATGGAAGTGCGCTGCTTTGAAATGCAGGTGGCTGCAGCTGTGCTGTTCCCAAGTCACAGGGGGGAATGACAGGCCCGAGTCCCCACCAGCCTGGAAAACTGGGCTTTCCCAGCTCCGTCCACCCCTGCCAGGGTCCTGCACGAGGCCGCGAGTGGTTCTCACCCAACCGCCTTTGCCAGGTACGCAAACACCACGCAGCTCTGCCAGCTGGGCCAGAAAAATCAGCCTCCCACCAACTGGTCCAATTCCTGCCGCTTGCAGCAAAGCGCAGCGCTATTCTTTATCATTTAAAGTTATGCCAGAAGGAAGGAGCACAGAACACAAGAGTGGAAAAACAGTGATTGCCAACGGGGGTTTCTTTTGAAGCCGCGGTGGGTGATGCCGAGCAGTTGACCAACGCCCCTTCTATTGCAAGACGAAGGGAGTTAGACAAACTGTGGAGATTTTAAGTGCTTTATTCTCTTAGCCCACAGATGTCTACTGCAGTTGGGGGCTGAGAGGGTACAGATCCTGTTTAGCAACATACATCTCGCAGCCTTCACCTTCCCATGCCAGGACTCTTAACGAACACAGCACGCACAGAACCAGGTGGGGTGTAAAGCAAGGGGTCCCACTCCCATCTCTACGGGGTTACAGGCGTATCTGATCCCTCAACAGACTCACAACAGTGAGTCCCCTCGTACTGCTGGCCCCCAGGACACAACAACCCCCACACCACGCTCAGTTTCCTGAATGTCAGGAAGTTCGGGATAATGAGCTGATATAGGGGCACTCGCAGGAAGCACGACTGTAAATCCAGATTGTGATAACGGGTTTGCTCCAGATGAGCAACCTCGGAAGAGCATCGCAGCTCCATCAGCCTTTTCTGAACGCGGCTGGAGAGTTAAACTTTCCCATAGAGCGACTATCTATCTGTTCACGAAGTTGTACCGAGACACCTCGCCCGGCAGTCCTATTGCTAAACTGATTATTTACCGCTTCGGCTTGGCGCAATGCGTCTTGTGCCAAAAGCAGTTTGGGTCAATTGTGTCACTGCGTGTGTTGCAGGCAGCCGGCCCTCCCCGCTGACTCACCTCCCAGTGCACAGCTCTCCCGNCTTCCCAGGTGAGATGGGGGAGATTTGGTAAAGGCCATTTCTCATTTAGCATTTCATCATCTCCCCATTTAAGGTATGACAGAAGCCAGCAAAATCTAATTATTTTTTTTTAAATGAGAAATAGTTCAAAGTTTATCCTTCCAGTTCTCAAGAGGATTAACAGCAGGTTTTAAGAAACAGTTAAAAAAAACAAACAAAACCAAGTTAAAATTCCACATAAAGCACCTCCATTTCAGTATTTTTTGACACAGATACAACGAACGGCACGCAAGACCAGCTCGCACAGAGCAAGCCAAGCCGTGTGAAGCAGGGATTTCTGCGAAAGAGCCCAGAGCTGGTAGGATGCGTGGCTGTTCCCAGGCTGCACGCCAGGCCTCGGGAGCGCTAATTCCACCAACAGGTTCGTGTGTGAGGAAGATGAGCTACAGCCATCATCACAGCGTTGCTGCGGCAAGCAGCCAGCCTTACCCCGAAATCACTGCGCTACTGTAAGGTTCATTAGTTGGGTCTTAAGTAACACCAAAAGCAGCAGCAAAGCAGTTTTAGGACTGGCACTGTTGTGCCACAGAACCACGAATTTGTAGGGCTCAGCTATGGGGTACAACACCAGCTGAGGACATTCCTCTTCCTTCAAGAATTAATTATATTTTGTGCCTTTCCTGGCAGAAGGTGCTTCTGCTACTGGAGAAGCGGCCGAAGTCAAACCCACGGCAGCAGGAGCAGTTTCAGAACAGCCTCCCAAGACCATCAGCGTGATTCCTCACAGCCAGGCTCTTTTCCGGACACATTTCAGGATAATAATACGCAGCCTCAGAGAGAGCAACGGCAGTGAATTGCTGCTGTTGGAAATCCTGGTGACAGCTTTGCCACCCGGTACTTCTGGGATCACTCGAGAGCACCCGATTCTGAATTACCCTCCATTCCCAGAAGTTCTCCCTACTTTGAAACACCAACTCCTCTAGAACTAAAGCAGCAGCTAAATTCTAGTTACTATGAAATAGAGCAATCTAAAGTCAACGAGGTGAACATGATATCTACGAACAATAAGCAATTTCCCCTTAGACTGTCTTCAAGAGGCTTCCCCCAGCGGAACACAGGAGTTCGGCCAAGTGGGGACCTCTAGCTGTAATAAGCTGTTTCCCATTTCACTTCACCACGACGCGTTATGCTACCAAAGGACAGAATCAAAGCTGCAGCTGAGAAAAATAATTAACACCCCCCCCAACACACACACAACAGCAGGCTGCCCTTTAGCAGAAACAAGGTTTAAGTACAATCCAGATGATTCAACTGCAGCAGTATTAGCTTCATTTGACTGTATTTAAATAAAATAAAGCATTTAAAAAAATAACAGGCACTAAAATACCCTCACTGCTTACACCACGTACCAGCCAAGCCCCACGTAAGTGGCATGCGACAGCCTCTCCCCCCCCTCCCTGGGCAGAGTGTTGACAATTTGTGGATGTCACAGAACACGAGACACCATTTCCCCGAAGCAGCGGAACAAAAGGATCGAGAAGAGTCAGCTCCCAGCCAGCACCCAGGTTGCTCAGTTCGAGCTTGTGGCCACAAGTTCCACGGTGTTCCCAGTAAGACACAATCAGACGAGGAGAGCGCCGGTACCTGATAACCACAAGCAAGGAACAGGCACAGCTCCCTCCCGCTGCAGCCTCCCCCCACGACGGGCAGTGTTTGCTCGTGCAGTTCAGCCCTTAGAGCTTCTTCAGGCGACTGTACAGTTCCCTTTTGCTCTTCTCACCAGCCCAGGTTCGGCTTTTGGTGCGGAACCTTTTCAAGTCTTCTTTAAAGTCCTCGTGGTGCATGGGGCGATAGCTCTGGGGCTCGCAGAAGCTCTGGGGAAAGAGAAGATCGTTTAACTTCAGTGTGTCACAGGAGCGATGATCTCTTTGAGACTTGCCAACAGAGCCTGGTAGCAACCATGGGAGCAGCTACCATCAGAAGAAACAGGCCTAGAGCCCCCCACCCAGTGCAGGAGCTCCATGCCAGACGTTCATGACCGAAGGCAAGCGATACGCACATTACAGCTACTTGAGAAGCGATGGCTGTTAAAGGAAGCACTTTCAGCCCTGTGTACAGAGCTCTCACCCCAAATTTTCTGCCAGACATCAATACACAAAGTAAGTCTATGTAGTATCACCCTGCGACAACACAGCTGTGAGGAACACTTGTCCCTGGGGACGGGCCAGCCCCTGGCTCACACGCCAGAGCGCTCAAGGCTGCCGTCGGCTGTTCCGTGCTGCCACCTTGAGGCCCTCGGTCCTCGATACCCATGGGGCCCCTATCAAAACCCGGGCGTCCTCTGCCACACGGGAGCCAGCAGATCGCAGGAAGAGCCAAAAAAACAGGACAGCACTCACTGCCACAAATACCGGCATCCCCCACGGTGGCACAAACATCGTGAGACCCGACATCCCACTGGGAAACAGCACCCAGCCCCACCCAGCCGGGCACAGAAAGGCCAAATCTCTCACATCTCTCTGAAAATACACCAAGTCACAAAACAGGAAGGTAATCGAAGAGGTATCTAAAGCGTGAGGGCCTGAGAGGGACCAAAATGACAGTCAGGCCACAGTCTAGTTTGTGTCAGAGCAGCAAGAAGAACTAGCTGCAGAGAGAGAGAGAGTACAGCCACTGAAATGTTGAAGCAGCAGAAGCCAAGTGTCAAGAGGAACGCCACCCTCACGGTGCTGGGAAGAGAGCTGCTGGGCATTTTTTTATAGTTTCCTTTTCTGAATTAGATGCTGAAAACTCAGAGCTCAAATTTTTCAATGTTGCTATTTTGGTACAGTATGAGACTTCAGGTTTCCATTTGTTATACAGCAATTACTGTCAAGCCTCTCTGCTCCCCCCGTCCTTGCAGGCTGAGCCGCCTTAAATTCCTTCTCCGAATGACATTTTGAACTCCTACTTGTTATAAAAAGGCAGAAACCAGTTTTGTGTTTTACTCTTGAGACAAGTGGAAAAACCTTTCAGCTCTGGCAGCAAGACAGGTCTGACGTAAGGAATAGGCTTAGAGAAGGGAAGGCAACCTCTCACGGCCAAATTTTAACTGCTCTCGGTAGAGGAGAGCACTGTGAAACAGAGCAGAAGTCATCCCAGCAAAACCCCACTCTACTCTAAAGAGAAGTCTGATTGAGTACATCGGTATTATTTATCTATCATTTCTTCTGAGAGTGAGAGTGTGAGTTTAAGAGATCGTTACTTACACGGCATCTTAAGAAGAAATCCTTGTAACCCCCCTTCAGGACATACAGCTCTGGGTAATGGAGGTTGGGGTATTCGTTACCCAGCCTGTCCCGCTCTCTCACAAACCGGCACCTGTAGCAGGAAAAGATCCTCCATTAAATCTCACATTCAACAGATAATGCATTAAAACAGCACTCATCCGAAACTTCCCATTCCCCACATTACGGAAGCAAGCCACGGCCCATCAGGAAGAGGTGGACAAGCCGCACTGGCGGAGGAGCTGTGGCTAACTGGTTTTCCCTGGCCATCTCTAAGCATTCCAGCACACCAGTCCAACTTCAACATGGCCATTCACATAATGAGTTGTGTCACGTCCCCACCAGAGGTGACAACCAACATCTACTCATGGGAAACTGGGTATTAAGTAGCATGCCAGCACGGTAACCAGTGCCACCCTGAAAGCTTTGCCCTCAACTGGCACAGCGCTAAGTTCTTATCCAGGGGAGTGTGGGATAACTCACATTCGGGGACCCCGCTCTGAAGAAAACTCGCAGTGGAACACTATTATCACTCGTTTGTTCTCCGATGGCTGGATTGGCTTCTTAAGCAAGTAGTCTTCCACATCCTCTTCCATGTGTAGGTTTACGGCACCCTGCAAAGGCAGAGTCATGCCCGAGCACTCGCAGTGAGCAGAGAACAGTAACAAACCTATCCACTTCCTTGCAAGCCGTTTCCTCGTCTTAGTTTCCCAGAGAAGCTCTGGCAACCCTCTCTAGCCACGGGGAACGCAGCTTCAAACCCAAGCAGAACGTTGCACAGTCTAACGCTGACTCGGCGTGCCCTGGACCTGTTTCAGATGGCCATTTCAACAGCTGTGGGTTGTGGCTCGTTGGATTTCCCTCCCCATCTCGCTGTATTGGAGAGGGCTGGACAGCTTGCTCAAGCAGCAAACTTCAAGATCAATTATGTTTTGCACAGACTTGTTCTTTGAAGTCTGTGGTTTAAATGAATGCTCTAATTTTAGCTTCCCTAGATATCAGGATGCCGGACACTGAGCGTCTTGCATCCTCCTCTGGAACTGTCTCCCTGCTTGCCACCCAGGCCATCTCCTCCACTTAAGGAAAGTGGAATGTTCCCTCCTTTGAGGGAAAAGTCACTTTATGACTCAAGTGTCCTGAGACTCATGCAGTGCGTAGGTGTGACAGGATCCCAGACCCCAGTGGGGCTCTTGGGCACCTCGGCGGTAACATACACACACCACCTTGGGTACTCGCTAGCAAAGAGCCACCCCACACGGTGCCAAGTGACCCCAGTTTGCAACTTCAGACAACTCTACACTGCTCTTACCTTGATGTGTCCTCCTTCGTACTCATACGGGTATCTACAATCAATAATCACGCACTCCTTGATGAAGCTCGCAAACTTTCCAGTTAGCACAGACACAATCTTAAAAAAAAAAAAAAGAAGTTCAGTTATTTCAGGATGTTTTTGTGTTCTTCCTCCTTCCCCCCAAACCCAGTACAGAATTTTTCTTACTGTCCCTGGAGCACATACCATTTCTGAGTCGATGTATTTTAAATCTTGATGTTTCCCATCGACAGTGTGGAATAAATAACCCTACAAGACAGACAGCACTTAATTGAGAAAATTCCAGATGTGAGCCAAGTAGGCGATAGCACAGCGTCCAGCAGTTCATTTCGTAACAGAGATACTCTGTTGACAAGAATCTCTTCAGCAAAGCTCAAGAGTTAAAACTGAGAATTCTAAAATTCAGGGACAGAATTTTATTTTTGGCTCCTATACTGAAGGGGTTTTGTACATCTTTTTGAATAACCACGAGTGGATTGCTTTGCGGCTGACCTGTGAAAGCACCCTCCTCACCGCCAGCCTGTCCCCGTAATTGGAGTATGTACTGTTGAAGCAGAGAAGTGCTTTACTCGGGCTGGTTTGAGACACCTCTACCAAGAGAGGCCATTAAAGCTCTTGAATTAACTAACACTTGACCATTGAATCACTTGAATTACCTTTGAGAAGTCACCAATAAGGTCTCTCTGGTCACTGTCCAAAATGCTTTCGATCTCTGCTGTGGAAGATCGTGTCTTTACCATTTTCAGGCTCTAGAGGAGCAAAGGTGAGAGATCAATGCCAAGCGCTGACAGCAGACAGACCCTTTTCCCATAGCGGAACAGAAACTCACAGTTGACTCCGAAGCCTGAACTACGACTCCACTGCTGCCCCTTTGGATTAAGGCAAAACTCAGGCTCGAGAGCACGCAACTACTGCGCCAGCTCCCCCAAATCTCCTGCACTATGCAGAGAGAATGCAGTTTTGCTAGGTCAGCAATTCACCTGAAAAACCTCTCCCATTAACCTTCGTAAACTAGACACCTATATTAGATCCTCTCCTAAATCAATTCTCTGTTACCAAACTGGGTGCCAAGCCACCAACCGTTGAATCTTCAGAAGGTGTTCCAGGCAGGCTTTTCCTCTTCTTGCTTTTCCCTGGAGAATTCTCTTCCTGGGATCTCTCCATCCTTTTCTGGGGGGTTCTTCCTACACCACTGGGCAGAGACGAAGAGCCAAACAACCGGCATCGTTTGGCCTGTGAGGAAGGAGAGAAGTTAAGAGTTGTCTAGCAAAGATTTAGATTAGAAACTAAGCAAGCCTCCGACTTTCAGACTGTTACAATTTTTGCCTCGGACAGGACACTGCCACTGCACAGCACCAACGGGATGTCAATAAGGTTACCTGAACTCAGGACCTACGTTTCCAGTAACACGTGTTTCTTGCTGTGCGGACTGGGTGAGCTTGGAGCATCATAAGCAAAACGATGTGCTAGCAGAGTGCTTTATACCAATTAGCAGACAATCTAATCTATCAGCAGATTAAGGAGCTTTTTGCTGGAGTCTAAAACTCCCTTCGCAGTCTGTTATCAGAAGATTGGGCTACCGGCATTCCAGGTAAGCCTGTGCAGAATGCATTCAAGATACGTCAACAAGGACCTGATAAGGGAAGTCAAGATCTTCTCGCATTTATGAAGTGTTTTTGTAAAAAGAAAGTCGATACCTGTATGTGGAACAATGCTCGCACTCACACTGACAAAGTGTTCCAGGTAAACAGGCTCGAGAGATAACGGAATACTGAAGGGGGTTTATGCCATATCTTGTTTTGCTGTTGTTATTAGGGATACAGGATCAGAGACAGCGTGATCACTTGTCCCAGTAGTGAAAACGGCTGCCAGAACAAAGTCCCTGTCTCTGTTCTGTTGTGCTCTCCCAGAACACTCACCCGATTGTCCGTTTTCCTCATGACTAGCGGTGCAGTCCAGAGGCTCGCTACATCAGATGGCATCTCCTCATCGTTCTGCGAAAGAAAAAGAAAGTTCATTCTCATCTATTTCACCGTGGGCAGAGATGGTAAATATCTACAGCTTCTGCACAGCTCAGACAAACATTCCAGTTGAATTCAGCTGCCAGGGTAGTTTTAGGATTACTAAATTTCAGTTACTAGTCCCATACTCAATGAAATAACGGAACAGAGATGAGACATGTTGGAGAAGGCAAGTTTATCAATTCAGTGACTGATTAACAATAGTGTTCCTCCAAAGCTTTAAGCATTTCAAATTCAGCTAGAAACAGTCTTCTATTTAAGTGGCTCGAAAGCAAANACTTGAAAGCAAATACTGCCTCCTGCTCTTACAGCAAGTTTTTAAAGAAAAAATGCCAACTACTCAAATAATTCTCTCTAGTAATGCAGTTCTCATCTGCCAATAGGAACGGCAGCAATTCTTAAACTAACGGCTGTTCACACCCCAAGTAAATCCCACTGTCTGCGCTAGGGAACAGCACACATAAGATGGAGACACTGAAATGTAAGAGTTGAAAAAGATGACGGTAACTCATCTTCCAGGATTCCCTAGTCCCTAGCTTTTTGCAGTTTGACTCACCACACTGACTTCTGCTAGAATATACGTGCATCAGGACACACGCAGTTGGCAGACAATTAACATTAGACAGAGCTGATTTTGAAGTGTCCGTCATATTTCCTTTGTACGTACCTTCAAATCTTGCTCATCTATCAGCTCGAGGAATCCATCATCATCTTCACTTTCAGAGGACATCAGAGAAGACTGCTGCAGGAGAGCTGGCCTGTAGTTTTCCTGTTCACCTACAGGTGTTTCACCCAGGAGAAACTGAAACAAGAGTTTTAACAACATTCCATGTCTACTGCGGGATGCTGTAACCACAGAGGTGATGCCATGCCTCTCGCTGCACTACAGAACACACGGTGGTTATTCCGCCACCTCGACTACACCGACTTGAGCAAACCCCAAACTGAATTCCAATACTTCTATTTGATGCCTACAACAACAGAGCGCTTCGTTAGCCTGGTTAAGCAATAACCCCCCTCTGGAAGAAGCTATCCAGTGAAGGTGCAAAGAGGAGAAACGGATGGTGTCAATGGCAACAAGATCTAATAAAACGCTGCAGTTGATAAGCCCAAGGTCAGGAGTACTAAGCAGGATGAAGGACTGCCAGACTCAAGCAGTGGAGACAAGACTTTGCCCTCAGCTTTGTTTCTGTGCAAGGACCCATCGTGCTTTTTCAGTTGCTTTTTCTAAGCAACAGAATATGAATAAGGTGGTATATTCTTCCTGGCTGTCATATCTGGGCATAAGATCCAGTTGCATCTACACAGCTAACTTCATTGTTCCAAACGCATCTGCCTCAATACAAGTATTACTTTATTCATAGTGAAAACAATTTCAAACTACCNCTGTCATATCTGGGCATAAGATCCAGTTGCATCTACACAGCTAGCTTCATTGTTCCAAACACATCTGCCTCAGTACAAGTATTACTTTATTCATAGTGAAAACAATTTCAAACTACCTTCCTCTGTTCCATGTCAATGTCCACACCCCCTTGATTTCCTGCAGCATAACCTCAGCTCTGTAGTGACTCATCTTTCACAGACTACAGAACAGTCCACGTTTCAAACTTCTAACCATCTCACCAGCCAAAGGTGAGGAGCATTTTCTTATCTGGCAGATAGATAAGGTTTTTTATTTGGCACATGAACAGTGGTGATTAACAGGACTTCCTCAGAACCCTGATGCAATTTTTCTTCCTCCCAAACAGTAGGTGGGCAGAGGATTAGGTGAGAATTAGTTGCAAAGAACACCGCAGTACTTACTTTCTGAGCCGGAGATGAATCCTGCCTTGGTCCAGGAACACCTTTCCCATCACGGGAATGGACGTGCACAGAACAACGAGAAGCTGGTTTGGTTGGCTTCTTAAACTCAAATGATTCCTGAATCAAAAAGGAGGAAAGCGACCATTTTACCAAAATTACAAACTGCGTAAGTTACTAGGATCATTTCATCTTCCTTTTTTTGTAACTACCTGACATTTTGGATTTAAGATCCCAGCTACCGACAAGAATAGTCTGAAGGCAAGTGTTTTCAAATTAGAGACGTTACAATAGCGATTCATTTAACATAATCAAGCTTTCATCCTCTTGGTATCACCTGCAGGCTTAAGGCTTTTCTATTTCTTTTGTCAGTTGACTTCTCCGCAGAAGAAATCATTAAGGCAGCCAAGGCTGTAGCACGGTCAACAGAATTACATCTGTTGCTTGGTGACGGGCATCTTCTGCTGACACCCGCTCTTCTGTAGAGAGCTGTCGGAGTCCTACCGATGGGATTTCCAGCAGCAAGGCCTGGCAGACCAAGCAGGCAAAAGGACTTTTGTGCAGCTGAGGAACCAGAGCTCCCTGTGCCAGAGGTGGAAAAAGTCGAGGCGATCTATCTAAGCAGCTTTCTGGAGGCACCCCTCGTTGCTAAAACTAGAAGCATGAATACATTTTCCCTTGCCACAGCCTAGAAGGAATCAAGTTCAGTAGCACGAAGGTAGAGCTGCACAATCAAAGTCTTCCAAATTTTTTATTAACCTATAATCAGTTTGCAGTCGCTATAATCAGTGTTGTCGCACTTCACTGCAAGTTCCCCTAAGATAAGCTATGCAAAACTGTGTTATGTCTGAACTACAGCCCGGCAGAGAGTAAAAGAAGCCTTTTCCACCACTTCCACTGCTGAAGGGATGTGCTAATTCAGCTTCCTCGGTACCGCCTCTTACAGCATGTCATCGCAGGCAACAGAAAGCAACACTTACATTCTCCTTATTTTCGTCTTGTTCCAACAGTTGAAAAGCATCGCTGTCCAGAGAATCGGAATGGTTTCTCTTCAGAGCAGGACTGGATCCCAGGAGGCTTTGCTGCAACATTCATACAAAAGTGCCAGTTCAGTATTGTGCAATATAGTCTTTCCACAACGACATTTTAAGCAGAACAGGAGTTAATAAAAGACCATAAGGTCTCTGCCTACAAATTGGTGCAAACCACGTGCAGGAGTCTTTTATGCTGACATCTCGGTACAGGTACCAAAATGCTTCAACTGCATTAGTGACAAAGCCACAGCACTGAAATTTCACGCCAACTTGGATGAGATTTTGAGTTTACAAGCTGTAATTTTGACAGCTTTCATTAAGTCCCACAGCAGCTGTTCTTGAAGCCAGAAAATTAACGAGTTATGGAATGTATCCAACTAAAAACACTTAATACGCTAAATCCTTTAACATTTATATAACGTCAATACCACTTACTGGCAGTGAATGGATTCTTCTGAAAGGCATCCGAATGCTACAATGAAAAAGAACCAAGATTTATTTCAACATTTTGTTTTAAAAGACAGTAATGTGGATAGAACTCACTTTTTCTCCCCCAGTAAAACTCCATAAGCTACAGCAATCACTGACAAAGAAGTTAAAATAGAAGTATACTTACTTCAGTCTGCTGGATTCAAGAATTGCTTTCTCAAACCTAAAAGCAAGTGAGATCCCACAGTTAGCACCAAAAGGACAGCATGCTAAAAATCAACCTTGTATTCAAGTCATGAAGCGTTATGCTAAGCAGAAGCCAACATGCTTCTTGATGACACTTTTTGTCTTTCTCAAAAGCTATTCACAGCCACCTTACTCCATCCTAGTTTTTGAAACACTTGCTAGACTCCTCCTCCCCCTCCTTTCCTTAAATTCTTTTCAGCATTGTTTTAGACGAGAAGCTAGGTTGAAGGAAGAAAAGCTCAGTAAATCAGGGGACTGAGGGCATCTCTCCCCATCCCTGGGGATAGAAGACTGGGGGGAAAAGAAAATAAATCTAATTGAGAGTGGGAAATTCAAAGCTCAGAGCAACTGCTAGGTATCAGTTAAGGCATATACAAGCATAAATTAAAGTGTTGAGGGAAAACTGCAACTTACATGCAATTTGGTGCAGCCTCAGACTCCTGGTAAGGTGCCAATGTCATGCTCAAACAGTCTGGTTGGTACAACAGACCCAAGACTTTTTAAGTACTCTGGGACACAGACAAGACAGAAAGCCTAGCGTCTCAAGCTGCGGAGCACCACAGCCCACACTTCTAGAAGCTGAAGAGAGGAGAGCCCACTGCACACATGCCAGCAAAGGAAAAGCCACATCAAGCCTCTCGTTAGCCTACGTTTGTTAATGGCGCAACGTGAAGTGCCAGAAGGCAGGCGTAGCATATGGTTACATACGTTTGCTCCATGATATCGTTCGAGGTTGCAGGACCGGGCGAATCCAAAGCACAACCTGCAGAGGAGAAACAGCGTTTTCTACCGAGTAGTATTTAGGAAACACGAAGAATCGGACACTGCTACAGNAAGTCCCGTTTGCAGCCTCACCTCAGTGTAGAAGTAAATAACAGTTGCAGATATTCCATACCATTGGGTATGGCCATATATAAGCGTTAGTGCTTGGGGAAAAATAGAAGTAATTAAAAAAAGCACCCCTAGCCCTGCCTAGACTGTCATATAGAACAGAGTGCTACCACAGAACATGGCATACTCTTGGCTTATTCACTCGCACACACATCTTAATAAATAACTTAGTCCTTTAGGGTTTTTAAGCCATGGTTTTCGGTTTTTGTTGGTTTTTTTTTTTTACACTTCTTCACAGGAAGAAATTTTGAGCTCATTCCAAAAGAAGTAGTCAAAAGGCCCTTCTTAATGCATACTAGTGTACTGAAAATAACAGCACGCACTCCATAAGCACAAACCAAGCGAAACATTACAGCTACGAAGCATTTAAGTACAGTCATATATGAAGCTTACTGAAACACAGATTCCCCGAGGAGTTTTAGCGTTATGGTAGTATCCACAAGCCCTAGCGATAGGCCCACAGCTTACCAGAATACTCTCTACACCATCATGACAAGACTTGTTGCTACTTCAGTAACTGTCATCTAAACAAACTACAAAGAATTAATTTGACTAACATAACAGGCAGTGGTCTCGGCCCAGCAGAAACCTTAATCATGAGTGTTTTGTAAGCACTTAAGGCCTGCTTTGGAGCTGGGAAAAAAAGGAAAACGCCAAGAAGAAAATGAAGATTTAGCAAGCTTGGTTGTTTTATCCCGCTCTGTGGTGTGAGCGCTACCCTCATGTTTTAGCGGTTCCTTTGAAGGCTGGAAGTATCATGCACAGTCAGACTGGTGCATAAATTCAGGTGGAGACACCAATTTCCATCGCTGGGCTGGACCAATGAAGTATCAGAATCTCCCCTAATTCTACAAGTTTTGGGGTAATAGCTTATTTCATTTTCACTGATAAAGCATCTCATCCGAAAAAAAATTACTTCTAGGCAAGTATCAGTACTAAGCAGCTCCCCAGGTTTCAGATAAGCAATCAGCTCATGTTAACAAAAAGCCACAAAAAACCCCCAAACCACAAGACAAACCCTGCTCGATGGCCTTGACTCGAGTGTGCAGAGCAGGTTAGCACAGTTGGGGTTTAAAGAGAGAAACCACACGGTGACAACTCGCTTTCATCAAAGTTACCACCCTCCAAAGGGCAGAAACGCAAATCGGTCCCATTCAGAGCTCAATGCAGATATGCAGCACACCCTGACAATGAAGAATGAAACACTATCTCCCCATTTTCCAGACCGCAGCCCCAACATGCAACTATAAACACTCACAAGCCAATATCTGCAAGACACCACAGACTAGGGAACGGTGGGAATCCAATTCACCAGCAAAGCCTATCTTGGGCTATCTTTAGCAGCCTTCATCTTCAGCCGTCTCTACTGCGAGAAAGGCTGATACACTCACGATAAGGTGTTGACCTACTGCCACGTACAGAGCAGAACATCAAAGAAATCAGAAAATGGCAGTGATAAACATCATGCAGGAGTACAAAGCATGACAGGTCAGCAACCACGTCTTAACAGCCATCCTAAGAAAAAAGGAAAAAGTCACCTCTGTCAAGAGTCCCCGTCTGGGAGAAGAACCAGTTTTTCCTTCATGCTAGCTCTACTGCTAACATATTCCAGGACAATTAAGAAAAAAAAAAACAAACAAAACACCCACAACCCAAACCATGAACTGCAGAAGCTTGCTGAGTGATGGTTTGCCTGCCTCCCTCCTTTCGAGAGCGTAAGGATGAGAAGCGGCTGCAGGGATTACAGGCAGGCAGCATTAGTTCTCTATCCAAACCCTGGGCGCTGCTTGCAGTGGAAGCCATGTAAAGATACAGAATCACAGAAT
>RSEF01000002.1:1098441-1111413 GCA_003993805.1 Himantopus leucocephalus | reverse complement strand
GCTATCAACATGAGGGAAGCAAAATAAGGAATTTAAGGGAGAAATAAACATTTTCTATACCACACTGCCCTGCTTGGATGAAAACCAGCCTCTGCAAACTCCAAAATGGCCATGAGGAGGGAAAGATGAAATACCAGCCCTTACCCGTCAGGACTGGTGGCGAGTCTGTTCAAAACTTGTGAGTTTTTTATAAAAGCTTTGGAACACTTGAGAAGAGGTGAAAAAAACCCCAACCAACCAACCCTTGAATTTTAATCCCTGTGTTTCATTTTCCCTCCGAGGTACGCAGTTACTCACCCGGGCACGGCTCTTCAGGAGCTTCTCCAGCCTCCTCCTCCTGCTGCTCTGCAGCACACAACTCTTCCTCTTGCTTAATATGGATTATGCTGTCTTCTGTTAATAGGAAACAATGTTATTTCAATTCCACACACAAAATTAATTCCAATTCGCATCCCGTCCCAGGCACAGCAGCTCTGTTCTAGGTCACATTCTAGAGAAAACCTCAATTTGGTTCTAGTTCTCGCTGACCAAGGCCTCTTAAACAGACCTAAAATATTTGAAACAAAACCCTCAGTAGATCTTTGCGCTTCAGAAACACACACGAGTTTCATGCAAGAGTAATGTCTGTTTTGTTGTGGCACCCATTAGCAAATGAAACCACTTTCTACGTGGCCCCGGGAGAGAACGGTGCCACTTGAATTCTCGTTCTCGAGTTTTGTTTGTCTTTTGGCTCTGCCAGAGTTATGCCATCCCCTTTTCAGTCGCTTCTCAGTAAAATGCGTACCACTTCTAACCCCTCAGAAAAGCACTAGTGAGAATTATGGGTGAAACTTATCCAAAAAAGAAAAAAGAGTCTATGAAATAAATACGGAAAAACAGATGGGCTAACGCTCTGCACATTACCTTCACAGCTCCGTAACGCAATCGATGAATTAGAGGAATATTTCGCGCGTGCGTAAAAACAACCACATTGCGTACGTTTGTGCACAGAGAATAGAAAGTCCTCTCGCCAGCCAGCCTTCGGACTGGAAAACCGGCCGTCACCCCGCTTTGGCTGGCCACGCCGACGCGGCCAAACGGCGAGGGGGACTGCCAGCTTTGGCACGGGCAACGGCAGGCGGCTCGGCAACCGGGAGAGGAAAAGAAAAAAATAAAAAAAGCTGGTTTGATGTAGCGTTGGGGTAGGACCGGGAGGGACGAGGTGCCCAACAGCCCAGTTTGGAAGACCACGCTCCACACCGCGAGCGCCGCGGAGGGAGGCCGGCGTCCCCAAGAGAGCCCCGCTGGGTCGGGTTTTTGGCGCTCCACCTGAAGCCACTCACCGGCGCGGGTCTCCGCGGCATCGCCTCTCCCGTCCTCGTCCTCGTCCTCGCAGCTCGGAGCGCACGGCCCGTCCCCGTCTCCCCACCGCGTCCGGCCATCGCCTCTGGCAGCGCCCGGCTCTGCGGGAGGCGCGGGGTTGAGACGTGGCCTGGGGTGGTGGTGGGGGGAAGGTGGTCCCCCGCCGCACGGGGACCGTCGAGGGGACGGCGGGGGACCACGCGGTGGCCGCGGCCACGCTCCCGCCTCGAGGTCGCGGCGTGCGGCGGGCCCTTACCGAGGGACAGCAGCGTGCGGCGGTCGCTCCTCATGGCGGCGCGGTGCAAGGCCCGCTGCCAACCGCGCAGCGCCCGCCGCTCCCGCTCACCGAACTGCGCCCACACCTCCTCCGGCCTCACCGGCGCTCCGGGCCGCGCCGCCTCCCGCCCGCCGCCGGTTCCGCGCCTCGCCGACACCCGCGGGGTCCCGCCGCTCTCCAGCCGCCGTTCCAGCGCCTGCAGGCGGCCTCGCAGAGCCAACGCGGCCCTCAGCTGCCGCTCCGCCCGCGCCAGGCGGGCCTCCAGGCGGAGCAGCCGCGCCGCCACCGCCTCCGTCCGCCCGACCCGCGGACCGGCCATGGCCGCCGACACCAGCCCCTCGCCGCGCCCGGCGCACCGGCCCCGCAGCGCCCCCTGCCGCCCCCCCCCCGCGCACGCAGCTGCGGCGCCCCCCGGCGGGAGGGACCGGGGAGGGCGGGGCGGGGCGGGAGAGCGGCCACGGCGGCACCGGGAGGGACGCGGGGACCCCGCGGGGCCGTCAGGAACCGGGGGTCTCCTCAGAGCCATCAGGGACCGGGGGCCTCTCAGAGCCATGAGGGATCAGGGTTCTCTCAGAGCCATCAGGGACCGGGGTCTCCTCAGAGCCATGAGGGATCGGGGTCCTCTCAGGGCCATAAGGGATTGGGGTTCTCTCGGAGCCATCAGGGACCGGGGTCTCCTCAGAGCCATGAGGGATCGGGGTCCTCTCAGGGCCATAAGGGATTGGGGTCCCCTCAGGGCCATCACGGACCAGGGGTCCCTCAGAGCCATCAGGGACCGGGGGTCCCTCAGAGCCATGAGGGATCGGGGTCCTCTCAGAGCCATGAGGGATCAGGGTTCCCTCAGACCCATCAGGGACCGGGGGTCCTCTCAGAGCTGTGAGGGATCAGGGTCCTCTTAGAGCCATGAGGGATTGGGGTCCTCTCAGAGCCATGAGGGATCAGGGTTCCCTCAGAGCCATCAGGGACCAGGGTCCTCTCAGAGCCATGAGGGATCAGGGTTCCCTCAGAGCCATCAGGGACCAGGGTTCCCTCAGAGCCATGAGGGATCGGGGTCCTCTCAGAGCCATGAGGGATCAGGGTTCCCTCAGAGCCATCAGGGACCAGGGTCCCCTCAGAGCCATGAGGGATCGGGGTCCTCTCAGAGCCATGAGGGATCAGGGTTCCCTCAGAGCCATCAGGGACCAGGGTCCCCTCAGAGCCATGAGGGATCGGGGTCCTCTCAGAGCCATGAGGGATCAGGGTTCCCTCAGAGCCATCAGGGACCAGGGTCCCCTCAGAGCCATGAGGGATCGGGGTCCTCTCAGAGCCATGAGGGATCAGGGTTCCCTCAGAGCCATCAGGGACCGGGGTCCCCTCAGAGCCATGAGGGATCGGGGTCCTCTCAGGGCCATAAGGGATTGGGGTTCCCTCAGTGCCATCAGGGACCGGGGGTCCCTCAGAGCCATGAGGGACCAGCATTTCCTCAGAGCTCAGGGTACCCTCAGCCGTGAAAGCTCGGGGTCCCCTCAGGGCCACAAGGGACTGGGGGTCCTCTCAGAGCCATGAGGGATTAGGGTCCCCTCAGAGCTCTGAGGGATCGGGGTCCCCTCAGAGCCATCAGGGACTGGGGGTTCTCCCAGAACCATGAGGGATCAGGGTTCCCTCAGAGCTGCGAGGGACCAGCGTTTCCTCAGAGCTAAGGGAGCTCAGGGTACCCTCAACCATGAAAGCTCGGGGTTGCCTCGGAGCCGTGAGGGACTGGGGGTCCTCTCAGAGCCGGGAGGAATCAGGGTCCCCTCTCTGCCATGAAGGATCAGGGATCCTCTCAGAGCCATGATGGATCGGGGTGCCCTCTGAGACATGGAGTCTGAGGGCCTCTCAGAGCCGTGAGGGACCAGCATTTCCTCAGAGCTACGGGAGCTCAGGGTCCCCTCAGAGCCATGAAAGCTCAGGGTCCCCTCAGAGCGGTGAGGGGTCAGGGATCCGCTCACAGCCAGGAGGGATCTGGGTCCCCTCTCAGCAGTGAGGGACTGGGGATCCTCTCAGAGCCATAAGGGATCGGGGTTCCCTCAGAGCCATCAGGGATCGACATCCTCTCAGAGTCATGAGGGACCAGTGTTTCCTCAGAGCTATGGGAGCTCAGGATCCCGTCAGAGCCATGAGAGATCAGTTCCCCACAGAGCCATGGGAGTGCAGGGTCCCCTCAGATGGGATCCCCTCAGATCTGTGAGGGACTGGAGTCCCCTCTCAGCAGTGAGGGGTTGGTGATCCTCTGTGAGGGATCAGTTCCATGCAGAGCCATGAAGGTTTAGGATCCCTTCAGAGCCATGAGGATTTTGTGTCCCCTCAGAGCCATAAGGGTGCAGGGTCCCCTCAGAGCCATGAGGGTTTGGGCTCCTCTCAGAGCCATGGGAACTTGGGATCTCCTCAGAGCCATGNAAGGGTGCAGGGTCCCCTCAGAGCCGTGAGGGTTTGGGCTCCTCTCAGAGCCATGGGAACTCGGGATCTCCTCAGAGCCATGAGGGTGCAGGATCTGAGCCTGAGGCCTGTGCTGGCCCACCATGCCAGCGTGCAGCGCAGGGTCTCTGTGGTTCATCTCAGTATGGCTCCAGGTGCCGCCACGGCCCTGGTATGGGGTGGTGAGAGGGCTGCGGTGCAGTCTGGCCCTGGGCTGCGGACGCTGCCCGTGTGGCCCCGCTCTTGCTTCACTGACCTGCTGAGGGGGAGCTCCCGGGGGAGGCAGCCCTCCTAATGGCCCTGTCTGGGGTTGCGGCAGCCCCACCCCTCTCCTGGTCTACACAAGTGCCAGGAGGAGTTCATGTCTCAGGCATGTTGCTCAACAAGCAAAAAGCTGAAGCGGTTGGAAGCCTTTATTGGATCTTGTGCACAGGGTACACCCACCACAAGGGAATTCAGCAAACTCAGGTCTTCCAGAAGCATCTGGGATCTCCACAGAGGCGCCTTCGGTTAGGTTGGGTGACACCCCCAGGCCTTCCTTCTATGACTGACGGCCGCTGTGTGACCGACAGTCTACTTGGAATCGCCACCTCACCTTATCCTCCTAACTTGGTAAGTTTGCTAAACTGTCCGACCATCAGCTATGCAAAATGGGACCTCCCTTACCATAAGAGGTGATCAAAACTGCAAAGTTAAAAGTTCGCTTGCTAACATTACCTATGTGGCTGCTGTGCAAACATTAGCTACAGGTAGGTCTCAGGAGGGTTCTGAGTTATGTCAGCTCTTTATAGCCTCCTCCAGTAGCAGGAATCGGGTGTTTGACCTGTAGTACAATGTACTTCTCTTACCTCTCGTCTTTAAATCTTGCCTGGGTCTCCCACCCCATGGCGATGAGGACCTACTTCTGGGCCGCGAGAGGCTGGTGGGCTCATACTCCTCCCACGGATGTTCAGCTGAGCTACGCTGGGCCTCTCGGCTTGGCACAACAGTTGTGTATCCTGCGGGACCGTGCTGAGGGTGGCTGGAGCAGAAGAATTCCCCTCCAGTGTTTGGAAAGGACCAGGCCCATTCCAGGAAGGGACAGAAAGAGACTTAAGAACATGGCAACGGTGCTGAGTGACATCTATTGTGACATGCACGTGGTTCTGGTTCTTTTGGTGAGGGACAGACCTGTGGGGAGAGCCAGGCTGCCAGAGGATGGTAGGGCTTCTCTGTACTCACGCATATTCTTCTTGTCTTGCATTTAATTGTTACGTAAGGAGCTGGATGTGGGACAGCCGGAGTACCTCTCCAAAATCCAGTGTTCCACGGGGTGCAAAGAATTCCTACTTCTACGTGGTAAGACACAAAGAGAGGCTCTTATAAAAAGAAATCTGAAGTCATAAAGCAATAAAAACCATGGAGTTGCTCTAACAACGGCAAGTACTTGCAAAATGAACGAACAAACAAAAGCTTGAGCTGCTTGTAGGCAAAATAGTTTGCATTTGCCGGAACTTGAGAATCCAGTAAGATGTTGCTGTCCTGGGTACACCAGGATCAGTTTATTTTTTTTCTCTATTTTTCTGCCCGTGACTTTGCTTTCTTTCCTGAAGAACATCTCAGCCTAGGTGTCTGGCTTTGCAGTGGAGGCTGCTGTCCTACTCCAGCCTCAGCTATAGCCGCCCAAGTAACGGAGGGTCAGAGAAATCTTGCAAGCTGAGCAGCACTAACCAAGGATGACAAAAGCTCAATGCTTGTTCATGGGTGGTGCGGAGACTCCACGGTGCATCTCAGGCTGGGTGTAGGAGACCTTGTGCTCCCAAAATACTCCCTCCCTCCCCATCACCACGTCTTCTCTTGTCTTCCCCTGTAGCTTCTTCTCTTTCCTGTAAGCATCGCTCCCCCTGTGCAAGGGGAGGATTTCTCTTCTTTCTCTTGGTCTTGGAAGAGCAGCGCATTTCTATGTCACTTGACATTTCTTCTTGGATTCAGGGTTGAATCTTTTGCAATTTAAGCAGCAGAAATCTCAAAATAGCTCTGAGATTTGTTATAAATATACATATTTGTCTCTGAAATACAGGGGGAACTGGGCTAGAATAGGGAAACTATGACTCACTGCGCAAAATACTGCTTCATCTGTATTATCACAGGCAGCATCAAGAAGTGATGAAACACGGAGCACATCGAGTGCTTCGGATGCTCAGAGAGCCGTTAACATATGAAGTCTCCCACTTAAAAATAGGAGAGTGTTACTGAGATGGCGTAACCCTGCCCAGCTCACCCTCGTAAAATGCCTCATCTTTTCGCTATCCAAACGCCGATTCTTTTACGGTTTGTGGCTGCAGAGACACCTCTCAGATGTGAAGGTGACAGCTTCTTCATTTTTTCTTTAACTAATGTTTAAAACTAAAATGCCTAATAATAATGAAGTGGTAGGAGGTCAGCATTAAAACATACACGACAATCGTGCAACTGGGAGGAGAGATGGCAACGTGGCAGGACTTTGATGTTTCTTGCTATTCTCCTTTTGTAAGATGCAGAAACAGCCCAGAAAAGGCCCTTGAAGTTGTTTGTTTGTAGAATAATCAACGAGCCCTGCCGGAGTGATCCTAAGATTCAGGACGCTCTGGCCACAGGGGAATGCAGCAGCATCTTTATCCCAGCATGCACCCTGCTCTTCCTAGACTCAACCGAGTGGGCTAAACTGATAACTGCAACGCTGCGGTCGCTGAAAACTTTTCGCTGGCAGTGGGAGTGATGTGATTTGCCTGCGGGATGAGAATTGTGTAGTGAGCGTATTTACATCCTATTTTTAGATGCTTTCACCATTCAGGCCCTGTTCGGATCGCAGATACGCACATGGAAAACAATACTCCTGCTCAGGTTCCACCACCATATTAAAAAAAGAAATAACAATGAAAAACCCCTCCATTCTCTTTCTGATTCTAGGTAGATTTTTGTCTCTCCATCAGTAAGGTACACTACTAGAAACTGCCATTTATCAGCAGGTAAAATGATTTTTAAAAAAGACCCCCCAAAAAGGAAGCATTTAGAACTTCACAGCTTTAACCCATTCAGGTTTAATGTTATTAGAAATCTACTGCTGCAAATTTAACTGGCACTTTACAAGCAGATAGAAACAAGTTCCCTGCCCTGAAGGCTCACAGTCTAGGTAACAAAAGTGTAAAACATAAAGAAGCAGTTTAACTGGACTCAGTAGGAAACCACTGGAGAACTGATTAATTTTACCTGATTATTGGACAAGACCCAAAGTGTTCGTCTGGGTATCAAATGCCCCATACTGCTAACTCCCAAGAGACTCTCCTTCAGCACACCAAACAGTGGAGAAAAACCACTTTCACTGCTTTATGGTAGCAAGTGGCCACCGAACACCGAGAAGTGACGAAACACAAAACCCTCTGTCCTCACAGATTTCTTATTTGGGGAAAAAAAATATGGATATGTGCACAGAGAGGGGCTCACCACACACAGACCTACTCAGACACGTTCAGGAGCTGTGAAATCAAAGACCTCAGCAGCGCTAGGATGAGAAAAGGCGGCAGACGGTTGGTCACCAGGCAAACACCTGCGGTGGTTGAAGACGCTTCGGCACATGTGGCTCTGCGCCAGCTCCCGCAGCGCGGGTTCAGAGCGGTTCACACAGGCTCACCCCCATGTGCTCCGGGCAAGAATCAAATTAGCTTAAACAGCCCAGAGCGCTGAGCTGGCCTTGCTGGCTGGGCCGAAGCAGGCACCGGAGTGCTCCTGTCTGGCGCTCTGCCGGCAGGGCAGGCGACAATGAACCTGCAAAGAGACCGGACTCCTTGGCCAAAGGAGTTTCCACACGAAAACATCTGCCACAGCAGCCAGCTGGAGCCAGAGGAACATCTCTGTCACCACGGGGATGAGCCAGCCACCTGCAACCCTCCCCTTGGCAGACACTTCGGGACCAGGAAGCCCAATTAGTGCTGAGGAAAACGAGCAGCAAGTTTAGAACAGGTCAGGGAGCAATGCCAGCCCTGAAGTTGCACTACGTATTTGGGCAATTTGCTAAACACATTTCATTAGGCTGGGAATCGCATCCCAAACCGTTAAGAAAAAATTCCCAGCATATGAAATGTGTGCCCCACCTCTGGCTTACAAGTAGTTTCCCCATTCAGTTCCACTGGGTGTATCGTAGAGGTACGAGAAGGGGTTTGGGTGACGCCGCCTCCTTTGGGTGTGCTCAGAAGTGACCGACAATGGAGCAAATTCCCCTCTGTTGGTGCAGCGCAAACTCAGAGTCTCCAGCAGAACATGTCCCAGCACACACCAGAACAACTCCAAGCAGAATGTGGCCCTACCATCACCATTTACAGCAAACTAAATCTGATTTCAAGCTCTAGAGAAGGAACTGAATCTATCTTTTCCAGCTAGCTTCCTGAGCAGAAGCAGCAGTGAAAACATCGTTTGGCCTGTGCCGAGGCACGGAGAGAGCTGGGAACCTTCTGGCTGCTCCTCCTTGGCAAAGGCATGGGCGTCTGCGTAAGCCATCAGCGAGGCCTCACCCTGTGCACGTGTTTAGGTGCCAGGAGCCTTTTGCGAACGCGCAACTCAAACTTGCCCGTGATATTGAGAACAGCAGAACTTTGTCAAGGGGAGCAGCCAGGGAAACTCCAGGCGAAGAAGAGCAGCCGCTTAAAAAAGCCTCAACCTCACTGGAACCAGTTCAAACAACTGACTCGAACTTGGAGAGGCCTGAAACACACTTGTTCTTGAGAGATTTTTGGGCAGACTATGAGGTACTGCGGCATACCGTCACCACCGCGAAGAAAAGGGCAGCGGTGCCAAGGTGGGTCCTAATTCTACTTTGTTTGGATCTTTGGGATAAATTGTTAGAGAGACTTTAATGCTGAGCAGCAGACACTCTCTCCTCTCCTACCTCCTCCAGGGGCTGTAGGGCTGCGTGAGCCTGTGCAGCCTAGAAGCTGTGCGGTGGCGCCTTCCTCGCACTCTGCGTGACCACACCGTTCCTCTCGCGCAGGTGGATCTTCTCGTGCTGGAGGAGGTGCTGCTTCTGGGTGAAACGTTTTGAGCACTCGTTGCACTGGTACGGCCTCTCCCCCGTGTGGATCCTCTGATGCCGGATCAGATTGGAGGGGTGGCTGAAGGTCTTCCCGCAGTACGAGCACCAAAGGACCCCTCCGCTCCGGCCTGAGTGCGTACGCTTGTGGATCATGAGGGTTTTCTTTTGGGAGAAGCACTCCTGACACTTGTTGCACTTGTAAGGCCTCCCCCGTGGGTGGCCCCTCTGCCTTGGCTTGCAGCTGCCGTTGGTGTTNGCCGTTGGTGTCGATGCTTTTCATGCACCTGGGACTGCCGTACACCTTGTCTGTGGCTGGGACGCTGGCGTGGCCTTTTGCGTTCTGGTTCTGCTTGAACCTCTCCATGGCTACAGGGGTCCTCTCTTCCATGTGGGTCCTCTCTTCCACGTGGGTCTGCCAGTGCTGCTGCTGGAGGAAGCCCTCCTCGTCTCCAGCGTGCTCACTGCTGCGCTGCATGCTGTGGCTCTCCTGGTGAGCCGTCAGCATCTTCTGCAGACAGAAGCCCTTCCCACATGCAGCACACGAGTGAGGTCTCTTGCTGGGACGGTTTTGCCCATAGAACGTGAAAGCGTTGCTTTTGCCGAGACCCTCTTCCCCTGGAGCGGATGGCATCAGCCTGCTCATGCTCTGGTTTCCCTGCTGCACAGGAGAGCTGTACTGACTATCAAAAGGCAGCGCCTCGCCGGGACCCTGGAAAACCAGCTCCTCTGATTCCCCGGACAAAGTCGTGGGGCGCTCTGAGCTTTGGGGGCATTCCTCAGAGTCCAGCTGCTCTATTTTGAACGTTATCACCTCATCTGCTGGAACTGACAAGAAAAACAAAGGGGACAGTCACTGGTGTGAATCACAAGAGGCTTCTGAAATCCTTCCCGCTCCTTCCCCCGCCACCCGTGGATGAAACAGGCCTGTCTCACACAGGGCGCGCGAAAGGCAGCCGTGCTCACACACCAACAGCCACCTGAAAGAGCGCAAGAGAGAATACAAGTGAACAGCACGGGGATGCTGCCCTTTTGAGCTGGCCGAGCAGCGAGTGTGAGTATTTGTGAGGGAGGGGGCAGAGGGAAGTGCTGCCTTCCGAGATAGCAGAGTTCGGCAGTTTCCAAAACCACCTCCAGCCATCTTCCTTCTCCTAAGCGCTAAGATCTCATGGACCTGCGGCAGCTCCTCGCTTCCCCTGTCAGCAGCACGCCTGCCTCTCTCCCCTCACCAAGGACTAGCTATTTTGCTTCAGAGAAAGAGCTCATTTTCCATGAGATCCACCATTCTTCCACTCCCAGGATGTGGTGACCCACCTGCGTAGCCCCCTTCTTGACAGGGGACATGCGAACACTGGATGGTTTTGACTCCAGACATGCTACTGCTCAGGATACGTACCCAATGAGGAAGCCTCCTCTGTAGTCCTCGCTGAAGCAGCGCAAGTATGTTTTCTCTGAGGGTTCTCTGCTTTTCAGCTCCAAGCCCTNGCTCCAAGCCCGGTGCCTGGGGTTTTCTATTCATGCTAAACCTGTCTCAGACTTTCTCTTGACTCTCATTCCTACCTGAACATTTTAATTTTAGTTGACCTGGACATGAATATGACTCATTGGTGGAAAACCAACCAAAGGTTAAGGATGGAAACTGCCAACGCACAACCATCTTGAAAGCTGTCAACAGCGTGAGGGCAAATTCTAAGCAGGAATCCTGTCTGGATAGTGTCACTTCCCCGTTCACTAGCACTGTGCAGTGACTGACAGAGGAGAGGTGACAACATGACACAAGGGACCTGAGAAAAAGCATCTAAGATTTAGTCACAGCAGGGCAAATACCATCAAAACCCAAGCAAGCCCCACTGACACCGCTGATGTGGCACACGGAGAATAAGCAGAGACCAGGACTGAGGGTGAGGAAGTGACTGGTGAGCTGCGGATGGTCTACTAAACAAATAAATATTACATTGTTTTGGGGAATAACAGACCCATCCCAGCTCACCGGTGACGTCCCTAGCCTCTAGGCAGCTGTTGAGGCCCTGCTCCGGAGCACAGCTCCGTCTTCTGAGGATGCAGCCACCAAGCAGAAGAAATCCTGGGAGAAGGGCAGCAGATGTGCTCTGGAGGATGAGAGACAGAACCTACAAGAAGGAGCGGAGCGTTCTGGGCTGGGTGCCGAGATGCCCAGGGGCTGCAGGGAAGAGCTGAGCTCTGCATCAGCCACAGTCTTGCCGAACACTAGGGATGGCCTCCCTGCAGCAGGATGGGAGCCGGAAGTGACATTCCATCCGGGAATTTGCCCCAACCCCTTCTAAGCCCGCTTTGCTTTCAGCCTTTGCTGTGCCCTGTGGCAGGAGGTTCTACAGCTTGCGTGTGTCCGATAGCAGAGTTTGCCCTGCTTGGATTAAAGCAGACGCCTTCTCGTTTCACGGGGAACTTGGACAGCAAGAAAGAGCGAAGGTTCATTCTTTCAGCTCCTGCTGCGCCCCGCTCACCCAGGCACAGGCCCGTGCCGTATCCCCCTCTCTGCCATGCCTTCCTCAGGCCGAAGAGTCCTGCGGCGCTCAGTCTCTCCTGATACGGAAGCTCTCCACCTCGCTGCTCTGCTCTGGACTGCGTCCCTCCCTGCTGCATTCCTTTCAAGACTGAGTGAGCAGAACTTCACGCAGTTCCCCGGATACTTTGGCCTAACGCCGTCTTTGGAGAAGACCTTGAGAATTGTTCTTGACTTCATTCCTAATGATTCCTTGTATTCTGTTTGATTTATTCCCCGCACGCCTGTCTCCTCACCTGCAGTGTCTTGTCTACCTGGCACTTTAATCTTCCTACTAGTAAAACCATCCGTACGCTTTCTGCCCGCTTTCCTGACCTCAGCGTGGCTCTTGCTCTTTCCCTGCTGCCCCGCCTGCCTCTCCTCAGTCCCCGTATCCCGTTGTCCCACAGCGGGAACGTCGGGGACTCCCCGCATCTCCAGCTGCACAGCGCACTGTGGGATTGCTCGGAACTCACCCACGCTGAGCTCGATAAACTCCGCATCCTCCGTGGCTCCCCGCTCCTCCGCACACAGCTCCTCCTCTTGCTTCACAGCGCCCGCAAAGCTCAGCTCTGGAACTCCGTAGTCTGTTGATGTGAAGAGGAAACTTCTTTACTGGTTATCACAGTGCCGCGCGGCTCTTCCTTTGCCCGGGAGGTTTGCTGCCAGCTACTCTGCTGTCATATGCAGCCTCTCTCCAGCATCTCCCATTCCCACTTCTGGGAGCTTTACTCCACCCTGCAGAGAGGGGCTTTCCCCTTCACCCCCCGTTCCAGGAGTGTCCCCTCCCTGCCTGTGTGGCCAAGCGCACCCTTGCAGAAGAACGCTCACCGGCTCCGGGTTCAGCCAGCATTGTTCTTCCTTCCAGGCTTTCCTGTCCCGTCGGGCACTGCGCTCCTTCTCTGCTGTCCTGGCTGCTCACATCAGGTTTAAACAGCACAGACTCTGCAAATGAGAAAGATCAAACCCGTTATGTTTTCTTCTGACGCTCTGTTACTCCCCCTGAGCCTGCTCCTCCTGAGATCTGAGACATCTCCTCCGTAGCAAATCAAGACTATCACCTTGTGATGTCCTCTGTCTGGTGACAACACCATGCAAACACTACGCCTGAGAATAGAGCTGTAATTCATCTCTTGCCTGCACTTGGTTCTGCCGGAATCTCTCTCGAAGCCACCTTGTCCCCATTGCAAAGTGCTTCTCCTCTCTGAAGCCGGGCCAGGAGGTCAGATTTGGAGACGGCGTAATCTGTGGAGGAACAGAGACAGGAAGGTTTCCATGTGTCCTGGTTTGAGCGACACAGGACTCAGTTCTCTTTCAGTAATTTTATTTTGCAGTAAAGTCTCTTCTAACACTTGG
>RSEF01000002.1:1071807-1082022 GCA_003993805.1 Himantopus leucocephalus | reverse complement strand
TCCATGGTTCTCAGCACGCATCCAGCTCCATCCCTCAGGATGGCCCATGGTGCTCAGCACCCATCCAGGTGCACCCTGCCGGTGGTGGATGGTGCTCAGCATCCCTCAGGATTCATTCCCTCAACCCTGAAAATATCTTCAGCTGGAGGTACAGCACAATCCATCACCATGTGGGTGAGTCACCCTAAACCTGCCCCAAGTGCTGGAGGAGCTTCAGAGATGGCTCCAACCTCACGTCCCACCAGAGGATCCATCACGGTGAGAGACCCGTGAGATGCCCCAACTGCGGGAAGGGCTTCACCATGAGCTCAATGCTCCTCAATCACCAGTAGACCCACACGGAGGAGGCTCCTTACAAGTTCTCCGTGGCTACGAGGAGCTGAGGTGCCACCAGAACCACCACATGAAGCAGAAGGTGGTGGCAACTCTCCCAGTGTAGGTGACCCTGCAGTTGCCCCAAGTGCTGGAGGAGCTTCGGAGATGGCTCCAACCTCACGTCCCACCAGAGGATCCATCACGGTGAGAGATCCATGAGATGCTCCAACTGTGGGAAGGGCTGCACTGTGAGCTCAACGCTCCTCAAACACCAGTAGACCCACACGGAGGAGGCTCCTTACAAGTTCTCCATGTGCGGGAAGAGCTCCGAGGAGCTGTGATGCCACCACAACCACCACACGAAGTAGTGCCCGGCTCAATTTATTTTAAAATAGATGATTAATTATTCTGTTTAATTAAATCTTGAGGCTGCTCTTCAAGGAGGAGGGTAACGGAGAGGGGCTGGGAGTTGGGGGGACCTCCATCCCGGATCCCCCCAGCATCCCCCAGTAGCACCGGGGGGGTCCATCCCATCTTCCCCGGTAGCACCGGGGGGGGCTCCATCCATCCCGGATCCCCCCAGCATCCCCCGGTAACACCGGGGGGGGTTCCATCCCACCTCCCCCGGTAGCACCGGTTTGCTGCAGCCCGGCTCGGTGTGCAGAGGCACAGGAAGGGGCCGGGACAGCGGGACCAGGGGCGGCGGGGCGGGGGGGGCACACACACGACACCCCCGCCGTGCACCCCCGGGACCGGTCGGAGCGATCCCCGCCGGGGGCAGCGCCCGCAGGTACCGGGGGGGGTCCTGGGGGGCGCCCGTAGGGACTGGGGGTGTCCGGGTTAGGGGGTGCTGCCCGGAGTTGGGATCTCCACGCACATCCTCCAGTTGTCGCCGAAATAACGCNGAAGAAAAGCTCCCCCTGTCCTCACCTGCCCCCCCCCCCCAAAAAAAAAGAACTGGTGGGGGTTCTGAAGCCTCCACACATGGACCTTCGACGTCACCCAAAGGGCTGGAGCTTCACCAGGCTCGCCCGGCCGTGGGGTGACACAGGGAGCGCCGCTCGTGCCGTGACGGCGTCACGCAAGGGAAGAGCCGTGAGCGCGTGTTGTCCCCGGGTAAGGACCTTCCGCTCCCTAAATTTCCATAGCTGCCCCCTCTTTCCACGGCTCCTCCCCCAGCAGTTGCCCCGGGCACCCAACACACGTCTCCTTTAAGGGTATCTGGACCAAGAAGCCACCACCACCAAGAACATCCAAGGACAAACCCGCCCCACGCCGTGATAAGGGAGGTGGCGATAAGGGCAAACCTCGTTACTGGCGCTAACGGGCAAAGGCGAGGATAAGGAAAGAAGGGGAGAGACGTGCACGCAGGGACATAAAACCGGCCCAATTGGCGTTAACGAAGAGGCTAAGCAGAAACAAACCTCACTGGTGGCGCTAACGGGTGGTCTTCTACCCACCAGTAGAACTTTGAAGTTCTACCAAGAGCTTTGCGGCTGATAAGGACGCAACACTGGAAGGTGCTGGCGGCATAGTCCAAGGGAGTTGGTCCTTGTGTTGGTCATCGCGGTTGGTCCCGTCTTCGTTATTCAATCTTCTTCACTATTTTGAGACCCAGTGCAGCTACCGGAGAGGGTGGACGTCTTGCTAGAAGCGTTCCAGCAGTGGGGCAGCGCCGTACTGGGTGGTACTGGGCTGGGCTGGAGCTGCTGGAGGAGGTGGCTGCTCTTAAAATCCCTTAAAACCCATGAAATGATCCCCTTTGGTCTCTCAACAGGTGACAGCGAGAAGAAGGAGTTCCAGCCCACGAAGAGGACAGGGTGATGCTGGAAGGACCCAGAGAGGAGCCCCAGAACCTCAGGGTGGACATGGACCACGATGTTCAACATCAACCAGACGATAAGAGCCAGGTACCGCGAAGACCCCGAAAATGCTCTTTCAAAGGGACGTATGCCGAAGACCTTCAAGAAGACGCAACCCAACCAAGGAGTAGCTCCAGAGAGAAGGTCTACAAGTGTGTGGACTGCAAGAAGATCTTCACCTGGGGGAGCAGCCTGACCCGTCACCAACGGATCCACACGGGAGAGAAGCCCTTCAAGTGCCTGGGTTGCGGGAAGAGCTTCACGCAGAGCGTGGTCCTCCTGCGTCACTGGAGGACACACACCAAGGAGAAGCCCTTTCTCTGCACCACCTGTGGGAAACGCTTCTCCTGGCGCTCGGACCTCATCACCCATCAACGCATCCACACGGGAGAGAGACCCTACACCTGCTCGCACTGCGAGAAGACCTTCCGGAAGAGGTCTCACCTCATGAGGCATCAGCAGGTCCTCCACGATGGTGAGTCCTTGGAGGGGGCTTAGCATGAGATGTCCCACGCCCTGGTGGAGTTGTGGGTGGGGATGGTCTGCAGAAGCACGTGGTGGGATTCCTGCTCCCAGTGTGGCAGCAGTGATGGGGTAGGAGATGTCCCTGGGGATGGATTTACTCTGTCCCCAGGTTGGGTTGAGCTATCGGTGGGGATAGTCCTGGTCTGAGCAGGAGGTTGGACTGGAGACCTCCAACTAACGGAGCTGCACTGGGAGAAACTCCTCCATGCAGGGCGGGGTTCATGCGTCAGTCTTGGTGATCGCAAAGGGTCTCCAAGAACATTTCCCAGGTTCATTTGTGGACACAGAGGCTTCTCTTCACCCATCCTCCACCACTGCAAACCCCCTCCTGGGTCTTCCCAACTTGCATTACCCCAACAGATCCTTGGGTTTCTCCTCCGTCCTTGGTCATGGAGGTCCTGTTGGTGCAATGGCTTTGTCTTCCTCGAGCAGGCACCAAGAGCACCCGGCTGGAGCCAGGACAACCACCCCAGGTGCTGGAGGAGAAGTTGGAGAGCAAGAAGGAGCAGACGCCGATGAGACAAGGGGGTGGCGTGAAGGACACCCACGCAGCCACCAGCAAGCCGGTGGCCCGTGCCAAGCAGAAGACCCACAAATGCCCAGAGTGCGGGAAGACCTTCTGCTGGAGGAACAGCCTGAGACGCCACCAAAGAAATCACACTGGAGAACGACCCTACAGGTGCCCGGATTGCGGGAAGACCTTCAACGACTTCTCCAACCTCGTCTCTCACCACAGGATCCATAAAGGAGAGAGACCGTACGAGTGCCCCGAGTGCGGGGAGTGCTTCACCCAGAGCTCCAGCCTTTCCAGGCATCGGAGGACCCACACTGGAGAAAAACCTTTTTCCTGCTCTGATTGCGGGAAATCCTTCACTCAGAAGCAAAAACTCCTCTTGCACCAACGGATCCACTCCGGGGAGACGCCGTACAGCTGCCAGCAATGCCGGAAAACCTTTCGGAGCAGTTCCCACCTCGTCACGCACCAGCAGATCCACGAGCAGGAGAAGTCCCACGCGTGCCTGGTCTGCGGGAAGTCGTTCGGCGCGGGCACCGAGTGTCTTTTCCATCAGAGGACCCACTTGGATGAGGTGCCGGTGGGCCAGGGAGCTTCTCCAGGAGGTGACGTGCCACAAAATTAGGGCTTGTGGCCTCCTTAGGTGGGGACTTCCACCCCTTTGGTCTCATCCCATGAGCCTGGTGGTCTTGGAGGGGGAAATTCAAAGATGTCTGGGGGATGCCAATGCCCCACCGAGGGCTTTTTTTTGGGGGGGATGAGGGGTTGTGTGAGGTCCTCTCTGCTTTTAAACATGAGTGGCTGCACATAGGTGTAAAGAAGGAGGAGATTTCTGAGCAGGTGCCTTGGGCGCATGGACAACATGGCTCTTCCTTCACCCCAGCACGTTGGGACCATCCCATCCGAGAGCCCCAACATCTCCATGGGGACTTGTGGGTCCAGGGAAAGGAGACGTTTCAGAAACGTCGCCTTCCTGGCAAAAGCAGGGTGCTCCCATGAGTCCAAAGGGATTGGAAAGACTCGTTAGCCAACGGGGTTGTTAACAAGACCCGAGGTTGACCAAAATCGGTACGACGTTCTGGTGGGATGTTGGTTGGTGGCTCACCTCTTGTTTTACAAGCTGCGACCTTCGTGTTGTGTTTTGTTCCGTTTGCTCTGAATATATTTCTCTCTCTCCCTGTTCATCGCTTGCTTCGTTAAAAGGGCGCGCCGTTAATTATTGTCACCTGATTGCAACCTGTGGAGGTGAACTTCAGTGGTGGTGCTCACCGAGGCTGAGGCTCTCACGCTTCCTGGTGGGATAGAGGGACACTGGCCCGCGACGGCAGAGGGAGAATGAGCCGCTCTCGCCAATGGCTCGGGGACTATTTTACCCTGAGGAAGGAGACGCTGCCGATGGGGGAAACCACAGCAAAAAAAAAAACATCTCGGGTGGTTTGGAGGAAGCAAAAATCCAGCCTGGACCCTGCGAGAAAAATGGAGTGTATGGGACGTATGTGCACATATATACGTACGTATCGAGTGTATGTATGTACCCCCTTACAGCAAATAGAAGAAATGCGTCTTATTTTTTTTTTTAAGTTTCTATCAAATATTGCGGATTTTGCTCATAATGTCTTTCAGATTTGCGTCCTGCGCATTTGCCGCTGGGATGCACACGAGATCGGGAGGGGGGGACACAGCCCGGCAGATGACCCCCACCCAACCAAAGAGAGTTTCCCGGTGATGTCCCGTCGTACTCGGCAAAAAAATTGAGAGGAGGGGGTTGGGGGGGGGAGGGGGGGGGCGAGGGGGTGGTTGGCCAGATTACCGTTGGGAACTGGCTGAGCATCCACCTCCCCATGGGAGGTGGTGAGTGATGGCCTTTGCATCACTCCTTCTCCATCTCCTCCTCCTCCTCCTTCTCCTCTGTCTCCATCTCCATCTCCTCCTCCTCCTCTCCCTCTCCCCCTTCTCCATTTCCACCTCCTCCTCTTCTTCTCCATCTCCATCTCCATCTCCATCTCCATCTCCATCTCCATCTCCATCTCCACCTCCTCTTCATCTTCTCCTTCTCCACCTCCTTCTCCTCCTCCTCCTCTTCTCCACCTCCTTATCCATCTCCATCTCCTCTCCTCCTCCTCTTTCTCCTCCTCCTCCTTGTCCTCCTCCTCCTCTTCTCCACCTCCTTCTCCTTCTCCTCCTCCTTCTCCTCCTCCTCCCCATCTCCATCTCCATCTCCATCTCCATCTCCATCTCCATCTCCATCTCCTCTCTCCTCTCCTCCTCCTCTCCTTCTCCATCTCCATCTCCTCTCCTCTTCTCCTCCTCCTTCTCCTTTCCTCCTCCTCTCCTCCTCCTTCTCCTTCTCCTCTCCATCTCCTCTCCTCCTCCTCCTCCTCCTCCTCCTCCATCCTTCATCCTTCATCCTTCATCTTTCTCTTATTAAACTATTTTTATCTCCACTCATGAGTTTTCTGACTCTTCCTCTTCCCCTTCCCGGGTTCACCCACAGCGGGTGGGAGCAGCCAACAGCCCAGTGCTGCCCCATCCCGACCTGCCCCATCTCCATCCCTGGCCCTCCTGGAGGATGCGATGAGTTTTGGGGTGGGGAAGGGGACCAAAGGTGGGCAAGGGTCCTGCCTGGAGGAGAAGGAGGGATGGAGGAGGAGAAGGAGAGATGGAGGAGGAGAAGGAGAGATGGAGGAGGAGGAGGCGAGAAGGAGGAGGGATGGAGGAGAAGGAGGAGGAGAAATGGAAGAGGAGGAAGAGGGGAGGAGGGATGAAGAAGGAGGAGGGATGGAAGAGGAGGAAGGGGGGAGGAGGGATGGAGGAGGAGGAGAAGGGATGGAGGAGGAGGAGCAGGAAAAGCAGGAGGGTTGGAGGGCGGAGGAGGAGGCGTGATGGAGGAGGAGCAACAGGAGGTGGGATGGAGGAGGAGGAGCAGGAGGAGGAGGGATGGAGGAGGAGGAGCAGCAGGAGGAGGGATGGAGGAGGAGCAGGAAGAGGCGGGATGGAGGGGGAAGAGGAGGAGGAAGAGGAGGAGGAAGGAGGCGGCTCCACCACTCACTGGATCCGGGTCACACGAAGAGCCACCTTCACGGGGACCACCAATCCCCCCACCTGGGCTCTGTCCCCACCGCATCCCGCAGGTAACTGGGGAGGGGGGGACCGGGGACCCCTAGAGGTGGGGGTGGGGTGGGGGAGGGAGATGTCCACGGGCTGTGCCGTGGGGTTGAGCTCTGAAGGTCCCAGGGGTGGCTGGGGTGGGAGGCAGATGTGGAGTAGGGTGGCGACGGTTGGGTTCTGCCCAACACATGGCGTTCTGCCACCAGGTCCAGGTGGGCGCTGGGGGTTGATGACGTTTTGGGACACGTGGTGAGCGGGTGGCCCGTGCCATCCCACCCGTGGGGTTGCGAGTGAACGTGGGAACCCATCAATGCGTGGTCTTTCTTCTCCGGGTCTTCCTGGTGGAGCAAGAGGGGCACTGTGGATGTGGTGGGAAGAGGTGGCACGGAGGTGAAGCTCCTTGGGCAGGTGGGCAGCAGGGGAGGATGGTGCTTCCTCAGCCCAGAGGTCCACGTGGACCTTCTCTGCCTGGTAACCCTCAATAGATCTCTTTTCCCTGGTCTTTTGCCGTGTCCTCATGCCCTGTGAGCTGCATCGGTGTGGGGGTTGTAGCCTGGGGTCACCACCACCGTCCTGTGGTTCCACTGGAGCTGCCGAGCAGGCTAGATTTGGGAGTGAGAGTCTTAAACTTTGATGGGAGCTTTGGCAAAGGCCTTGCCCTGACTTGGGCTTGGGATCTTCGTTCCTTCAGCTGACAAGATGGCGGACAGGAAGGAAAAAGGTCTGGAGGAGGTAGAAGGATCTGAGCTGCGTTTGGCCCCGCGTGAGGTGGAGATCCCTCAAGAGCCAAACCCAACGGCGCCACGTGAGCGGGAGGGTCAACCACGAGGCTCTGAAGAACCGAGCGATGACTGCCGTGGGCGCCCGTCACCGAGAAAGCGTGGACGGCTGCCAGGCTGCCGCGGGAGCCGTGCAACGAAGAGGACCTACAGCTGCGACAAGAACGGGAAGAACGTTGCTGGGACGGCAGAAGGGGCCATGCACAAGGGCCTCTATAGCTGTCCCGACTGTGGGAAGATCTTCAGTCGGAGGTCCTTCCTCATCCCCCACCAGCGCATCCACACCGGTGAAAAGCCCTTCACCTGCCACGAGTGCGGGAAGGGTTTCCGAGTTGGGTCGGCCCTCAACAAGCATCAACGGATCCATACGGGCGAGAAACCCTACAAGTGCTCGGACTGTGGGAAGTGTTTCCGTCTCACCTCCACCCTCAGCACCCATCGGAAGATCCACACCGGGGGGAAACCCTACGTCTGCCTCGTCTGTGGGAAGACCTTTCAGTTGAGCGCGTATCTGCTGGCCCACGAAGCCACCCACAACGCGGACAACCCTTTTCAGTGTCTCGCGTGCGGGAAGAACTTCAGCTTGAGACGGTACCTGGCCATTCATCAGCGGATCCATACGGGAGAGAAGCCCTTCAAGTGCTCGGTGTGCGGGAAGGGCTTCAACCGGAGGTCCACCCTCATCGTTCACCAGCGGGTCCACACCGGTGAGAAACCCTACAAGTGCCCCGAATGCGGGAAGAGCTTCATCATGAGCTCAGACCTCGTCACCCATCGGAGAATCCACACCGGGGAGAAACCCTACAACTGTCTCCACTGCGATAAAAGCTTTCGGTTGAGCTCCCACCTTACGAGACACCAGCGAAGCCACACCGGGGAGAGACCGTACAAATGTCTGGATTGCGGGCAAAGCTACACAGACAGCTCCGGACTCATCAAACACAAGAAGATGCACATGGAAAAGAAGCAGAGGACATCTCAGGGAGCCCACCCAGGGGAAGGACGTTATAAATGCCCCTACTGTAGTAAGAGCTTCCATGCAAAGTCAGCTCAGGTCCTTCACCGCGCTACCCACGTTGGAGAACGACCCTATAGATGCTCCAAGTGCGAGAAGACCTTCAGCCACAGTGCAACCCTCCTGAAACACCAACGAATCCATACGGGGGAGAGACCCTTCAAGTGTCCCAACTGTGAGAAGTGCTACAACGATAGCTCGACCCTTCGGCGACACCGGAGGAGCCACACCGAGGAGAAACCCTATAAGTGTCCCAGTTGCGAGGAATGTTTCGGTGCCATCGCGGCTCTCCTGAAGCACCAGCGGTTCCACACCGAGGGGAGACCTTACAGATGTACCGACTGCGGGAAGAATTTCCACTCTAATTTTCTCCTCGTCACCCACCAACGAATCCACACGGGAGAAAAACCCTACACCTGCCCCATCTGCAAAAAAACCTTCCGCCAAGCCTCCCACCGTACGAGGCACCAGGAGATCCACAGGAGGAATGGGACCGACGTCGCTTTGCCTGACGTGTCCGAGAAAGGAACGACCCGGCACGGTGGAGGAGCAGAGGTGGGATGCGATGGTCAATCGACGAGTCTGGATGGTGCTTCCACCGCTCAACAATAAAAGGCTTTGAGATGTCCCGAGTCCATCCGCTGGTCCACATTACTCATCCAAAGAAGATGTGCCCCACGTCCTACCCTCTCACCATGGTTGTGCAAGTCTTCGCACGCCCAAAGCTTAATTTGAGCCCGGTATTAACGAATTGCTAATGACACGGGGTTCCTACGTCACTCTTGTTTTGTAGCGTGACCCTTATTCTTCTCACCCCGTTGACACCGAGCGCCTTCAGGCCAAAGTGCTGACGGCTCTCGCTTTTAAATTTAGTATTCTTCCCTCGTCCCCGAGTGTGTCTCCTCCCAAACTCATCGCAACCGACCCTCCACCCGTCCTTCGCAACTCAACCTCAGCTTTGTCCCCCACCGTTCCCGAAGTAATGGGATTTGGGGGGAAAAAAAACCCAAACAAACCCAAAAATGATACTCATCAACTACTTTTGGATCCCAAATTGTCCTTAAAATGAGCAGAGCGAGCGATGGATTAACAAATCCATCCAGATTGGACCCACCTTCTCGTTGGCCGTTGACGAGGAACGACTCGCCCGGTTCTGTAGCCATGTCTTACCTCGACTGAGGGACCTGGTGGGCTTTTTCGGGGCCAGGCGTGGAAGCGGTGGGTGGTATCGGTGCCAAAATCCTGGTCGATAAGTTAGACGCAACGACTACCTCGCTGTGAAATCTTCGTGTCGTCTTAGAACCGTCGTTACTTAAGTTGGGGGTGGGACCGTGGTTGACCCCAAACGTTGTCCCTTTATGAGAACATCCAATTTACGGTGACCGCGTTATTACTAAATACTTTAGGGGTGACCCAAGGGAATGTTTGCTTGGCTTTGAGTTGCCTTCAAACCCAACTGTGGGTCCAAGCTGGAACGTCAAGAGAAGGTGGCACCAGAAGTCGACCTGCTGTGGGTCCAAGCTGAAACCTCAAGAGAAGGTGGCACCAGAGGTCTCCCTGCTGTGGGTCCAAGCTGAAACCTCAAGAGATGCCGAAGATGGCACCCCAGAGTCCAGAGCGGCGTCCGTGGGTGGAGGGAATTCCTCTTGGACCTCTTGTCTGGTCCTTAAATCCCTTTCGGGAGGGGTGGGGGACCCTCATTTCCCACCCCCCTCCACGAACCCCCCGAGATGAGGCTCCTCCACGCCAAGAACGGCTCTTGACGTTGACCGTTGTTGGGTTATTTTCCACATAACGATTCTTTTTAGCCACCCTACAAGTATTAACCCCATTCTTTGCATCTTTACTACCCGATCTGGAGGCGATTTTAATGATGCTGCCCCAAATTAGCACTAATTACTAATTAACTCCACCACCACATCATCCCTATTCCTCTTGAAACCAATTTATCTCTGATTTTATGGGTTTTTTTTGCAGTACTTCTTCTGAAATAAATGGTTTATTCCTAAAACCGGTGGTCGGGTGTCGTCCTAAGCAGCTGCGGGTCGTTAATGAGTAATTAAGGGGGGTGGGGGGTGTGGGCGGGGACAGGGAATG
>RSEF01000002.1:1044764-1057469 GCA_003993805.1 Himantopus leucocephalus | reverse complement strand
AACAACAGCTTTTACCCAGGAAATCTAACCATGCTTGTATCAAGATACTTCTGCCAAATATAACATGAGTAGGAACAATATCTACTGCTTTTGAACATGACTTCTTGGGTATCTTGGAGGGGAGAAGAAATTATCTCCACGTATAGAAGGCCGAACGGGTACCCAGGGTGTACCAGCCAGGAACCACTTCACTTAGGTAGGACGTCCATCCCTTCTACCAGAGCAACCCTAAAGCTGAATCGTAATTTGCTGCTAACCACGGCTCTTGTCCACGGGACCCCTAAAAGCTTTCACTGAAGCCGCAGACAGAACAACAGACCTTGCAGACATCCCCATCAGCAGTGTGGTTCAGGAATTAAACGCTCGGAAGTCTTCTATCAGAAGCGATCAATTTGAATTCTATTTGAACAAGAAAAGATCTTGGAAGAGGACACTAATATCACAGCGCCCCAAAGGGAGTGCTCAGATATAAAAATGAATAAAAGGAAACACTTTTATAGGGAGCCAGACTGGCCTCTGCGCCCCGTCCACTCACATCGGTACTGCCTGTGCTGGGTTTGGGGGCGTTGGGTGGCTGGGAACGACTGCCTGAAGCTGGTTTGGGGGCGTTGGGTGGCTGGGAACGACTGCCTGAAGCTGGTTTGGGGGCATTTGGAACCTGGAAATAAGCAGCACTTTGTTCTCTGTTCTCAAAACAAAAAGCTGAAGTAGTTGAGCAAGGAGAAAAAGCGCAGTGGTAAAAGGAGGGTGTGGAAGAAGAGGAAAAGCAAGCAGGCACACGCTTGTCCCCTGGAGTGGGGAATGTCCCCAGGACAGGACAGCGAAGAGGAAAGGATTGGTGATTCCTTAGAAGAAAGAGCAGTTCACTAATGTAGTTAATCAGGCGAGAAAGATATCCCCCACACTTAAATCACATTTCTGTTGGCCTCAAAAAAAAAGGAACAGTATGTGTGAGGCTCGTTGTCCGCTAAAAGGCTATACAGGGTAGGAGTGGCAAAATTAAAGCGGCTTATAAAATACAGCTCCTTTGAGTGCAGGAGCAGTTACGTTACAAGAGCTGTGCTTCAACAGCAGAGCCAAAGGGACTTCTGCCACAAAACACCGATTATACGTAAACAGTCTGTTCCAAACTTGGATGACAAAACCAGATGAAATATGCAGTAGGAAGAGAAATGTGCACAGCTAAAAAAATACTACCAATTGACATGATGGTCTCCACATCAGTTTTTCTTTCTATGGCGCAGAGAATTCTCCCGCACGAGCATGTCTACGGGAAGCTCCATACACACCGGTATGCACTCCTGTAAACACTGGGTAAATCATGGAAATATCAAAGAAGAATGGCAAATCCCACCACTGGTGAGAATCCACGAACCGGAGGGCAAGGAGGGCAGCAGAGACACGTGTCCAGCGACTCCCAGCGCGGAGTCAAGCTTAGTTAAGTGTGTGACTTCAACATCTATCTCCTACCATCTCGGCAACCAACCCGTAGAGAACAAGTTTAAGAAGCCAGATTTGGTTGCCTCTTGCAAAGATTTAAAGGAAGAATTGGTCATGCAGAGTCAAGGATCAGCCAGCTAGACAAATACATACATATTTCCCAGGAAAAGTGGCGACAGCAGCTTGCAGCACAGCCAGGCGCTGTGTAGTGTTTCTATCTGCTGAAGCAGGCACCAAACAGAACACGCTGACTACACGGCAACAGCAAGTCTGGCCGCAGGAACTGGATATTTGCACCTCGAACACTACGCAAAGCAAAGACGCCGGGAGTTTCACTGGTGCTGGCTCTGGGCACAGAGAAAAAGCATCACAAGATGCGAGAGCGGGACACGGCTCCTCGGGAACCTGGCGTATTTAGACACCAATGGAAAAAACTTCCTTGGGCTCAAGTATTTCGGTGTCTTTTTGAAACCATCCAATCTTTGTATTTCTGCATGCTATCCCTAGCACAGATTTGTTAAGGTAGCAGAGATTTGCCCAGAAGGAAACAAGCCTGCCAAACTACAGTCACGTTTTCAAAAGCATTAGTATGTAGCTAGTTAACGCTTTCAGGATACAATACCCCAAACCAAGTACACAGACATCACGAGATTAGCCTTCTATTCTAATGAGCTCAACAGAGATACCAGTAGCCTTTAAATTTAGAAATTAATCGCAGCTCAAAGATTAAGTCCCACCATCTTTTCCTCCTCCTTTTTCGAAGTCCCCCTTCTTCTGAAACAAGGAGTGCAATTAGCCGGACTCGGGCTTGCTCTGTTAGCCTGCGAAGAGTAACAGGCGCTTCTAAGCCACAATTCATTTCATCTCAAAAACTCAGACATCTAAAACAGGTCAGAGGAGTGATGAGGTGCCTGCATTGACTGGGGAGGGAATCCACGGTGAACCAACTCCTGGGGTCAACGATGTGCACATCTGGTCGTGAATACCACGTAAACCGTGTGAGAAACAGGTCAGGTGTATTTATAGTACTATAAAACAAGACACAGACATTCAACCTAGCATCCCATGGGGGGAAAAATAAATAAATAAATAAAATAAGTTCTCCAGCCTACATGCATTATTTCCAGAAGCCCTGAAACTCTGCCACACCTCTCTGCCTGAAACACAGCATTCGTAAGACTGACATACAAACACACAGTACAAGAGAAGGAGTTAGTAGAAAGACAGCTTGCCCAGAGCCCATACTTACATTCCCACCTCCAGGGACATGCTTAATATTGTCCTTGGAACCACACTTGGACTGAACATGGCTGTAGTTCGCTTTTTTGGAGACTATCTGGACCTGGAACGTTACAGAATGGAAAACAACACAAGGGAAGAGGACTGGTTAGAGTTGTCATACGGCAGGCTGGAGCGGATGCTCTAACACAGTGGATAAACAAGGAGTTGTGTTAAACTCAATCCGACTTTAGTATTAGGTGTGAAAGCAACTGAGGAAGAGAGTGAGAAAAAAAAAAAGTGAACGAAACGAGAGGCTGCACAGACAGTGTTAGTGCGAGAGCGTAAGCGCTACGTGAAGAATGCTTCTCCCCATCCTGGCCGGGGGAGCATCGCCTGCCTGCGAAGGGCCGGGGTCGCCCACATCCCCCAGGAGCTCTCTGCCGAGAGCTGCCCCGGGGCAGGGGGGGACAGCTCAGCTGCCTCCTTCCGCCACGGCTCCGAGCCATGGGGCCACCACTGCCACCAACGCCACCGACTCCTGCGTGTCTGCACCGCTGCCTGGACTGACTCCAGCCTTGGGTAACGTCTTTCGAACCCTCTGGGCAGTAACGCCCGGTCTGAGAAACAATTCTTCTGATGAAGGTTGTCAACCCTTCAGTTAGATTTTAATCGGACAAGTCTTACATTAATTAAATTGTTTCTCCCGTAAACTAAAACGATTCGGGACTTTTTCAAAATACAGAAGGAGGACGCAAAGTGAGCTTTTCCTCCCAAAGGCAGTACCGGAGTTGGAGTCACAGCCCCGTGTTTACGAAAGGTTAGTTACGACACGTGTTTAGTCTGGGGGTTATTTAACACAGCACAAAACGTGGCAGAAGCTGTATCTAAAGTACTTTCTAGAAAGAGGTGATAAATTCGAAGCACAAAAGGAATCACTTTCTCACTTGAGCAGGTTTCCGAAAGCTCCGTAGCCAGTTCAGAAAGACTGGATTCAGTGCAGCAGCAGCTCTGAAAACGCACTCGTGCCGTGGCAGTTTATAACGGTTTACTGACAAATCCCACCCAGTCATTAGCAGGCTGCCTGACGATATGCAAATTAAACCGGCACTGCCGCCTCGCTCCCCATCCCCTTGTGCTGAAATACCACGTCACGACAGCTTCGGAGGAACCCCTCAAACGGTGACCGCCTAACGCATGGAGTTAAAGAGTTCGGATACAACTGGGTCGGGAATATTGCAAGAAAAAAAAATAAATTAAGTCCTTAATATTCTGCAATCTTAAAACAAGCAGCGCTGAACAAACGCTCTCTTCCTAGGGACAGGCTGGTGCTGTGTATGAAGAACCGATCTTAAGGGAAACCCCCGACTCAAAGTTACCTAAAAGTGAAAGTGGAGGATCTCTCCTCTGGAAATATTTACATTTACGGCAGACGTGGAAGAGATACCTACGATCGTGGCCTCTGAACGTGTTCCACTGAGAACAGCTCAGGGTTTACAAGAAAGAATTGGAAAAGTGTCTGTGCAAGGAACAGTGACACTGACAGGAGAAAGCAGAAGAGTTGAAGAGAAGGGAAAGTGACTCAAAATGGAAATGTTTTCCTTCATCTCCCACAGAGAAAAGTCTGAAATAAACTCACTTTCCCATTGGGCTGTTTTGGGGCACCCTCTTTTGAAACGGTTGTTTTAGTAGTAGCCATTTTAGAGACCGCATTGGGTTCAGACTTTCGTGCAGCAGCGGCTGATTCAGGCTTTTTCTCTATTTTCCCCTAGATGGAGACAAATGGATGATTTCAACCAGCAAAAGCAAAAATGCGGGCAGGAGAGTACGGGAACACAAGCTACCCAGATAAACTCAGCAGAGGACAACCCAGGAGAACTTCTTACGTGCTGTAATCCTGAGGCAAAATAGAATCCCGCGCCCAGGAACGTTAAACTGAGGGGGTGGAGGGGAAGCACCATCAGACACGGGATGAAAGGGGCACCCCGGGGTCATCCAGTAATAATTATAAGTTCTCCATTTCTCAAAAAGCTCGTAGGTGCCCTTCACGGGGGCACCTCATCATTTCCCCAGCGGTGACGCTGGCAGGTCTCCAAGTGACCCCAGCACACCATATTCTGCCAAAAAAAATATGACACCCAATCTTTTAGTAACCCCACGGCCGCGCAGGCTCGCCTCCGTCACACGGAGGACACGACACAGGTCTTTCGAGGCAAACACACCCACCGGCTGCTTTGCTTTCCTTGGAGCTCCGAGAGCTCTGCCGGCTGCGGACATACAGCCGTTTCTGGTCTCGCACCCACATGCCGACCTGACTCAGGCTCGGAGATTTAGTTTTTAACTAACCAAATGCGGGGGGAGCTAGCTAACCCAGCTAAGCAGGAAACCGAATGAAAGTTTACAGGTTTTTTTGTTTTGTTTTTTTTTGTTTGTTTGTTTGTTTGGGTTTTTTGGTGTTTTGTTTGTTTGTTTGTTTGTTTTTTTTTAATAATCAGTAACTACCTGAGAATATCCATTCTTCTGCTAATCTAGATCCAGGCAAGCACAGCAGAACTTCAGTTTTCTGGGGGGTCAGCATAAACCCTGCATTGCACTAACCTACGGCACTCACTGCTCCTAAGGCACTCTCACACTCTAAAAACATCCCAGCATAAGTATGGCTATGAAAAGGACAATTTTCTTAAATGTGCAATTGTTAGGATTTAACAATCCTATGAAAATATTTCAAAAATAAAGGACAGCAATAACTGACACAATAACCCCGTAAGCTAAAACGCTCTGCAGTCCTCAGAACCCCGGCAGAGTTTAAAACAGCAGAACAATCTCACGTGTTCTTGACCAGACGGCAGAAGCCTTTCTGAACGTCTCTTTGGTGTCCAGCCACAACGTACAGTGTACGAAAGGGTCCCCCGCTCCTGCCTGCCTCCAAGTTTTTCAGCAGCCTTTGTTTGCCAGTTCCAGAAACTCTGGTTTCGGGGAGGGGAAGCGTCTGTCCTCTACACCTCCAAGCTCCGAGGAGTGGACTACGATACTGTGCAACTAAGATACTCTGAACCCTGAAGAATAAATCCCCGCTGTACGGATGCCGCCTGCCACACACCACCACGGCCCAGGAACGCCCTTGACTTTAATTAAGGCTCCCAGCACGAAGCGTGCTCTCCTGGCACCAGATTAGAGCTCTGTGCCCGGTTAGTCATTACTGACTTGCAGCAAAGGCAAGCGGGCAAATTGGTTCCACTTTGTGGAAATTAAAGCCCTCTGACTACGGGCAAGCTGCTGACATGTTTGGTTGGGTAAAGACGGGTGTACCCGTTCTGCAAGAGCCAATAAAGGTTTTATGATTATGCAGATCCACAAAATTATTTAAACCCTCAGAAGAGGGCTACGGGTCTATCCCTAAACCTTTATCATTTGCGTGGGAGATATTCACAGCGGAAGTGTAATTTAAGACCATTACTGCTCAAGAGCCTCAAGTTTTATATATATATATGCTTTTCCCTACAGCTCATTCAACACTACCCTCTTCTTTCCCTGTGGCCACCAGAGGTTATCCAAAGAGCAGTGTCTGTAGACCCGTTTCATTTCAGCTGGAGGCCTGACAAGTTGATCACAGTCCCCGTTCCCAGAACTGGGAAAGGTGCTCTGGAACTTGCTCCTGAATCCAGATTTCCTGCATCGTGGTGCGTTATTCCACCTTCCGTACCATTCAGCAGACTCAATGCCTCTACTCAAAGGCAAAGTTTTGGAATATAGACAAGGTTTTGAGCTTTCAATACCAACTAGTTTCTACGTCTGGATGTACGACAGAAAAACAGAACCGCAGAGTCCTGAATTCCTGTACGTACGCCAGTAAACACCAGGAAGGCTCTTAGGGCGGATTCCTTCTGTACACTACTATCACTGCCTTGTTAATGCCTCGTGCGTAAACCCAGAACCCAAAGAGGAGCTCTGCGGAGCATAAATGAGAAGAGCAGTGAGGATACAGCCACCACAATTAGCAAAGAGCACCCCTAATGCTTAAGAGCTACTGTTCCAAAGCGCGTATCGTTACCGAGTCCGAAGGAACTTACCTTTCCTCCACCAGGCTGATGTTTAATATTATCTGTCGATCCGATTTTGGAACGTACATTTTTCAGGTCCGGAGCAGAAACGCTGCTGGTTGGGCGAGGTGGCTTGGAGACAGTGCTGGGTTTAGTCGGAGCCTTAGTAGTTGTTTTTTTAGCGTCTGCGGTTGTGGTTGAGGTTGCGGTGGGTTTGGTTGCAGCAGGCTTGGGTTTGGGCCGGCTGGTGGCTACTCCAGGTAAAGTAGGTGCGCTGGAGGCGGTGGTAGAAGGAGTGGTGGCGCTACTTTTTACTGCATTTCCAGTAGCGCTCTTCGGGCGGCTCAAGTCTGCTACAATGATCACAGGGATAATTGAAGGGAAGGGGGGGTGGAAAAAGATGGGTCAGATGCCATTGACACAAACGTCCTCAGGGTCCTACAGATGTAGAGTGGTGCGCTTAACACACCCGGCCCCCAGCAAGGAGGGTCTGATGTAGCTGAAAACTGAACACAGTTACCTGATGGTGACTTTGCAGAGGTCTTCTTCGCATCTGCGGGCTTTGCATCGGTCTTGATAGCTGCCCAACACAAAACACACTGATGAGTATTTCAGGTGAGAAGTCTGGAGTCCCAGCACAGCTTCCCCTGGAGGTCGGGGGCTCTCCACAGCTCCGCACGTACCGATGATCCTCTTTACCCACAGTCCCCACGTCTAACACGCTGCTTGAAACAGAGCCTCTCAAGACTTACCTGCTCCGTTTGAACACCTGGCTGAGGTCCCCCTCATTACCACAGCAAAAAAATACTGTTTTCCAGCAAAAGGATCAATTCATCAAAAGGATCATCGTTCAACGATGCAACACCTGGGGTATGCTTTGCATTTTGTTTTTTCTTAAATAACTTTCTGAATCTGACAGCACCCGCTAACACTTTAATCCTGTCCCAATTTCATTCCTTAAAAAAAAAAAAACCAAAACAAAAACTCCTTTCTTTACTAAATAACAAAAGCAAACCCACATTTGTCCGGCCATAACCTCGGCATTATTGCGAGATCAGTTCTAACCAATGCCGGTTTTCTTGCACAGAAGTTATTGCACTTATTTTTGTCCCTATTACAATTGTATAAACCCCCAAATCAGTCACTAAACTGAACGGTGCCTTTGGGCAAACAGCAACAATCATGACCTGATCACGTTCCACGTAGGCACAGGACAGGCTAAACCAGAACGCATTTGTATTTCTCAAAGCAGAAGAAAACCATACACGGCATTGATCAAGGCAAAAACCACCGGCTGAAAAATATGAACCGAACCTTATTTTAAGGAGCTCTTTGATAATTGAATTGTAGCTTTTTTACTATCAGTGACGAACAACTTTGGCTAAAATCTGCTTCATTTCGATAGCCAAAGGAAGGCAACATTAAAACCAAACAATAGATGGGGAAAAATCTGTTAGAAATTATGAAAAACCCCATCTTCTAATATTTAATTTCCATTAACAGTCTTAGATTTTTAGATAAAGTCAAGTAGCTGGCAGGGGACCTTATGGAACGCCAATATAGAAAAGAGCGAGCGAAAGAGGCAGATAACTACAGGCCAAGTTAGTCTGGATCATTCCATGCAGACTTTGCTAAACGCGTTCAATTAAACACCACAGATGAGATACCAGCTAATGAGATGAAGCACATTTGGATAATTTAATAAGGCCTAGAGGATAGATATATAATTAATACCAAACACTTCAAAAAAGGTCCTGTCAAACCAACCTAATCTCATTCCTGGAGACCACAGCTTTAATTGGGAAAACTGTATGGACAGAACAGACATAGTTTTGTACAAAGGCAAGAGGACTACTATGCAACTAATATATAAAGAGATGTTATTTCTGCTCGTGTCAGTGGGGAGCCAAATGCTGGAACAGTTTTGTCTATGCTATTAGCATGCGATATTGAAAACCTGGAGAATGATAAAGCTACTGGGAAAATGGTTTGTAATGGCAGTCAAAGCCTTTGATCTTTTTCTGATCTGAAAGACAAAGAGGTGGGTCTTGTTCAAACACAGAAGTCATTTCCACANTATCCACCTTTCTCACTTGAAAAAAAAAAAAAAAAAAAAAAAAAAAAAGAAAAAAAAAGTCAAGCACCACGTAACCCATAGCTCTCACTGAGAAAGTGACTGACCCGAAAAAACCCGTATCATTTCAAAACAAACCACTGATCACACATTTTTAAACAACAAGAATGACTAAACGCTTGAGGAAACCACAAGGAAGTGAGTGTCTATCCTTTGACACCTGAAAAGCACGAGCAGACGTCCTTCCGAAATACCATCTTTAGCCAGAAACTTACCATCCGGCTCAATGCTACGTAATCAGAAACTAAATTGGGATCAGAAGAGATCGAGGTGTCTCCACCACCTACATCTACGCATCTAGCTGAAGATGCACGTGCTCAACCTAAACCGAATTATCGGTGTTTGGCTCGTTGCGACTCCCCTTCAGGCCCCACAGCACCGCTCCTCCTCCGTCACACCCTTGCTTTCTCCTCTGCCAAAACAGGACTCCCTTCTCTCACCGCTCATGCCTCCTCCGTGCATTCCCAGATCCAGACAAAACAGCTTTAACTCCATGGGGAGTTTCTCCAGCTGACCTCATCTCTCCCTCGCCCACCCAGTTCTCACTGTACTTTGGCAATGTCCCACCACCCGCGCTGCCGCAGAAGCCTCTTCCTCTGTACATCTTGCCACTTGGAACAACCTTCCTGCATCTCTGCATCGTTGACTCCGTCTCCTTTCAAATGTCATCAGAAAACGCTTCTTTGTTCGCGTCTCAATTTTGGAAGGAGAAATTAACCGAACTCATTAAAACGTATTAAGCATTCTGGGCTACAGTCTGCATAAAAGACCACACAAAATCAATTTTACAAGGATGTCCACAGGATCAGTTAAGATACGCGGCTCTTGGAAAGTGCAACGCTTCCTCTACACTTGATTAATTCTATTTTCCCCCCGAGCATGAAGTATGGAATGCACAGCTAGCCGGATATATTCCAACAGAGTTAAAACATTACTATTCTTTTGGGAAAGACAGGTTATGAATTCATGCTTTGGGACTCCGAGAACAAAGCAACCAACACGTGTTATTAGTTTTACATGTTTATTGGCAAATTTTGCCAATGAGGTCTAGTCATTTGAAAAGACTCGGGAACATTTAACTGTATTTTTATCTGACGTTAAATCTCTCAAGCGCCATTAAAATGAGTGAAAACCCTGCTTTCAAGGCGCTAATACGCTGCTCATGTTTCACGCTGACTGCGTTAAACTCATGGGAAGTTCCCTCTCTGGCAACAGTAAGGGTGGGATACAGTTTTCCAATGAAGCTGATGCGATTTCAGCTCCAAATTCTTCCTGCACTAGTAAAAAATCTCCACTTCTCTTCAACCTCCTTTGTTTTTCAGATGCACTACTTTGAGTGCCTCAAATCCTCTTCTGGCAATTTGCTTTTCCCAGGTTTTAAATTGTTTTTAGTGTTTATTCTGTTCCTATGGCAAAACACAGAGATAATACCTTCCTTTTTCTTAAATCAAGCATGTTCAGGAATTGTATTAACCCCGAATCACACAGAGCTGAGAAAGTCATTCAGATTTGGTTTTAGAAGAGGAAGCCCTGGAGAGAAAAAAGCTGATGTTCAGTCTGTGCCTCGGCACAGGATCTTGTCTTGTGCTGTATTAAACAGGTGGATATTTCAGCTATCGCTAAGCTTCAAGTCAGCTCCTGACTGACCGGTCGGCCGGTTCGCACCTCGCAGAAGTGCTGGTTAACAGCAGCCGCACCTTCTCGGAAACGGCTACGTTTCAGGGTTTGGGGTTTTTTTTCCTTCTTTTGAACCAGAGGATCACAAGTTTGTTTACCAGGAGACTAATTTTAATAAAGTGATGGGGCCACAGGATGACCTAGACACAGAAAAACGCAGCCAGCGTACTGGAACACGCGGGAATGCCATCGTAGCGTGAACCAACGGCGCTCCCCAAACAGAAACTTGGTTAGAAAGCGAGATCTCCCGGAGAAAAAAACAAGAAAAAACTTACACGTTGGCCTCTTCGGTGGAGAAGTAGCAGTGTTTTTCGCACCGGCAGCCGCAGTGACCGGCGATGCCGCCGTCGTCCTGGGAGGAACAGGGGTGCTCCTGACAGTAGTTCTGGAAGTGGCAGCTGACGGAGGCTTTGAGGGTGAGGTCCGCTTCTCCGTGGTCTTCGCATCTGCAACCTGCAAACGACCAGGCTACGTTAGAGCCAGTATTTCACTGAGAGTCTCTGCAAAGCCTTTGCCACCAAAAAGCCTGAAATAAATTGAAATTGTCTCAATTCCTCCACACATAAGCCAGGCGCCGCAACATTATAATGCAGATGATTAAAAATATAATGAAGGTACGCAGAAGCGACTGACTGTATTCAGTGCAGGACACTGAGCACAGACCCTGCTGAATAGTCGAATTCATCCAGATCCGTTTCAGCATTAACGTGTGGAGCAGTTTACGGATGTGAACGAGGTTTTGATTTCTGAACAACACGGGAAAAAAAAATCAGTCCACTAGCGATACTTCTGGGAGAGGTTTCTTTCATGAGCAGAAATGCTTCCTAAGCTGAGGCGGTGGTTATTAAAACACTGCGGACATAAGAATTAGGTGTCCGTGGGTTGTTCCTCCCTTGGAAAACTATTTCATGTCTGTCCCTGGTAAGCCCCTTGTTTGTAAACTGACTGATCTTTTAAGTATTAAAATACTGAGTCAATGCATGGAAACAAATGAGATGAGATTCTGATTTCACCAAAAAGGGATTCAGAATCACGCAGAACTTAAAACTGAAGACGCTGGTTCACAGAAAAAGTACAGATTTACGCCTGTGCTTTCATACTCTGTTGGTTTTATTTAGTTAGTTTTGAAAGACACTCAAATGCAGTTATTTAAGCTTAAGTGTGTAGCAGAAATGCTAGCATTCAAACATCAACGGAAAGCTTCCAAAATAGGTTTTAGCATTCTCGTTCAAATGTGAATTCTTCTACTATATAAGAAGTTAACATTGGGAAAATTCAAATGACGTTTCCCGTTCTTAGCAGGATGTGTGGATACCCCACTTCAGCTTTAAGATGCAACTCTAAGAGCGGTCCGCAAATCTTCTCTTATTGGAGAATTACAAACTCCAATATTTCCTAAGCACGTAAGTGTACCATCAGTTCTCTTTCTACAGTTTTTATATCATCAGTGGGAAATACTGAAGTGTTCAAACGGACTTTTTCCTCCCTCAATATTATTATCTAAGCTCTCCATTCAGTTTTCCCGTGCTCTTGTCTGGATTTAAGAGTTACCCTACATTTGTAGTGCATCGTATTTAAAACCCCCTCCTCCTTTAGTAACAGAAAGAAACAAAGAATTCCCTTGTGTACTTCATGACAGTTCACAAGGACAATCGTGGTAATAGAGTCAAGTTTAATTTTCTCCTCTGTGACAACACAATTAAACACTTGGGACCTGATGCCATAAGTGGGTTAATGGAAGCCGGTGCTAATTACTGTGCAGCTCATAACACAGTGAATCCCCTTCCTGATCTTCCCCTTCCGTGATTAGCACTGCAATTATGTTTGGTAAGAGAGCTGGTAAGTTAACGTGTAAATAAGTTCTCAGAGCTCCCACAGAATCCCAGACTGGTGGGGGTTGGAAGGGCCCTCTGGAGCTCACCCAGTGCCACCCCCTGCCACAGCAGGGTCACCTCCAGCAGTGGCACAGGACGGCGTCCAGGCGGCTTTGGGATGGCTCCAGAGTGGGAGACTCCCCCACCTCTCTGGGCAGCCTGTGCCACTGCTCTGCCACCCTCACAGCAAAGAAGTCCCTCCTCATGTTAAGATGGAAATTCCCATGCTCAAGTTTGTGCCCATTCCCTCTTGTCCCGTCAATGGGCACCACTGAAAAAAGACTGTTCCAATCCCCCTGGCACCCTCCCTTTGAGGATTGAT
>RSEF01000002.1:1017176-1044664 GCA_003993805.1 Himantopus leucocephalus | reverse complement strand
CCGGTTTCAAGGCAGAGCGTGACAGCCCTTCCCCTCCTGGTACAAGGTGGGAAAGCGGAAAACACATTATTTTATCCACTCAAGGCAAGCAAGCTCTCCAATTTCTTCAGTTAGGGTCTTGTTTTCATCTTGCCAAAGATGTAGATAATGCTCGTAACTGTTCTCCAGCTATCCCAAAAAAGGGAAAAACAAAACTCCAAACCAAGAACAAGAAATTGCATCCCCCCCCTTGCCGTGCAGGAGGGAAACAAGTTCTGTTCAAGCAAAAAACTGGTTGTACAGCCCAGGAAGGCACTGGGGAGGGGAAGGGGGGCGGAGAAGCCAAGAGATGCAGATGAAGAGTCTGGCGCAGAGGTCACCTGTGTTAGCCCCAGTGTCTGCCCCGGCACTGCCCACAGGAACAGCAGTTTTCTCATGGGGAGTTCAGTGAGTTTTCATTACTGAGCAAACCTGAAAGGCCTTGTTCTATCTGCTTCAAGAAGCTGAAGTGATTTGAAATCCTGACTTAGGATGGTAACATTCAAGGGATACACGTCTGGGAGGACACAACTTAAGGAACTTGTATTTTAAAACAATATTATATAATGATTTTAACACTGAGAAGTTCTGGTGCTGAGATGGTTTAGAATCTGTAACTTCTAGAACAAAGCATTATTTTTAAAACATCCTTAAACCATATGCAAAAGCGTTAACAAGTCTTCATGTTTCTCTGTTACTCTCACTTCTGCAATGCTAAAATGTAAACCACCTACCATTAGAGGTACTGTAACTGACTACAATAATACACAGCTGAATTGACCAAAGCTCAAAGTTTTATCATCTCTTTGCCTTCTTCCATCCTTCCTGCTCGTTTGTTACCATTTAACGAACTATGTTAGTATGGAAAATTCAAAATTACATCTCCTGTATTACAAGCCACCTGATACACTTCTAAACAACGCAAAGACATGCCTTAAACAGACCAGAAACCCCCATCGCCTAATTCCCCGTTCTGTAGTCCTGGAGCTCCTGACGGGCGATCATTATACATTTTCTGCACATCCCACTTTCATCAACATCGATGAGTGCCAATATTGGGGCAAAAAAGAAGGAAAGCTTTCTTCTGAAACAGGTCACCACAGTACCTGTCCAGGAGCAAACATTTTCTTCTTTTACATAGCATAGAGCAAGGCCAAAAAATAAATAAATAAAAAAAATTAAGGTGCTACTTGTGACAGGTGACTAGCCCCACTTGGCTCGGGGGGCAACACCACACAGGCAAAGATACAGAGAATTTAAATTGCTTACTGAGAAAGAAACCTAATGGATACGCCCCAAATCTCACTGTCTTCCCCACTCAGGTAAGGAAGCCAAGTATCTGTCGAAACCTCTCCTTTTTCTAAGTAGTTTCTGATGAAGTTATTAACACCAGTAAAATATCAGCTGGGCTAGTAAATGCTCATAACCAGCACAGACAGCGCCACATGCTGCTATGTATGCACATAACCAGCACATACATGCAGCAAGAAATCAAAATAAGTAGACCCTCGGATCAATGGAGAAACAGAGCTTTAGCCATGAAACATTTGAACGTGAAGCCGACAAACAGTGCGGACCTTATGAAGCTGTCGATCTGTAGACCTTACCAGCAACAGCAAGTCAGCGATCTTCTCACCTTGGATTTGCCGTTACCCAGACTGGTGGTATCTTGCACAGTTCTAGTATTTTGAGATGGAAAGCACTGTGTGTGTGTGTGTATATATGTGTGTGTGTGTGTGTGTGGCAGTCACACTTTCACCAGTGCTTTCTCCAAGATACCCACAAAATATTAACATAAATAATAGCACCTTCTGTGGACTCGTAGTGATAGCTTATTTTTACAGGCTGAAGAACTGAACAGAAGGCAGAGTAGAAAAGCAAGAAACAGGATTCGATCTCAACCTTTGCTTTTCAAATAAACTGCTCAAACTAAAACCAGCAACGTATAAAAGCCCTGGTTTAGCAGGCCTGGCAATATTATAATAAGGAAAAGCGTTCTGTGATGCTTAAGTGATTCAGCTTTTTGGTCTTGTGCTTTAGACACTTACGTTCCACCTGAATACCGTCTGCATGGGGTTTGCTTTTTGGTTCCTGGCTCCCAGCTTTTGCATCATCATCATCCAGCAGAGGAACATAGTCTGTTTTATCTACTGTCTCTCCAACCACATCGTCAAATTTCTCTGCTTCCAGAGTGGCAATGAAGTCCCTTTTCACTTCTTCCTCAATCTCGGGAGGTGGCTCTGTCAGAGCATCCGCAAGACTGAGGTTGTGATCCAAGTCAGCCATGCTTTAGCACCTTTGCAACCTGAAAAGCGATGTGGGGAAGAAGAAAAAGAAACAGTTTAATAAGGGATCTTTTAAGCTTACTCAGAGTTTGATGTTGACAACTGTGTGCCTCCTGTGCCATAACGCAATAAAACATTTGCTTTAGTGCTCAGTAATTCCCAGATGTTTACAAACACCCCACACCAGTACCCAAACAGCCAGATCAGCTAAATCAGGTTCTACTGCATGAACATTCCATTTCATGTCATGTTTTATCAGAACCCTAAAAAAAAAAAAAGAGAAAAGAGAAAAAAACAGTACCCGGCCAGCATAAACACAATCTGACATTGATTTCTGCCTTGCCCTAGATCTGAGAGTTAATTACATACCCTCAGCAGCAGAAAGAGAAATGACGCAAGGGAATTTAGTTCTTGGGTTGGACTCCACCCAGCCTCCCCTATGGAGATTAGGATTTTACCTAATCTCTGATGTATACTTCAGTGATGCTTTTGATCCCTTTGATAGGGTCCTGTAGCATGTTGATGTCCCCAGTGAACCTTGCTAATACCAGCAAACCCACTCTAGCCCTGCAATTTGTGCTGGAAGGTGAAGTTTTAATAAAGCTTACATGAAAATATGTAATGAAGTACATGCGTACACATTGTATATAAAGCTATAAATCGGAAACAAAGTAGAAAGAATCACCATTTATCTTTTCCTCCCCGACTTGTATCTTAGCATTCAATTTAACTTCCTGGCCCTAAAGAGANGTACACATTGTATATAAAGCTATAAATTGGAAACAAAGTAGAAAGAATCACCATTTATCTTTTCCTCCCCAACTTGTATCTTAGCATTCAATTTAACTTCCTGGCCCTAAAGAGAAAAATGTACCTGAACCGACTCATCTGTTTTGCAGCTAAAGCTTTCAGGTTGGTATAACAAATACACCCACAAACAATTTTTTTTTTTCTCCACATTTCATCCTTTTGAAGTTATTATTAGGAACAACAGCCAACAAATGATGAAGGGAATTTATAGGAGCAAAACCCACCACTTCTGATTGATACAAGGCGCCTTTCTGAAACTTTCTTTCAGGGCAGCGTTAGGCANTGTTAGGCAGCGTTCTGAACGCACAACGCTACCAAAACAGCGAAGATATCAAAAGCTCTAGTCATACGCTTTAGCCATTTGCAGAAATTGTCTGGTACAAACTGTAANCGTTAGGCAGCGTTCTGAACGCACGACGCTACCAAAACAGCGAAGATATCAAAAGCTCCAGTCATACGCTTTAGCCATTTGCAGAAATTGTCTGGTACAAACTGTAAAAACCAAAACCATAAAGGGCCATTAGTATCTAAATTGGCATACTTACAACTCCTACTACGGTAACTCAGCCTCCTTTAATTTTGGTCTACGTTTGGAAGCACAACGCAATTTGCTGCTGATCTGTATTACTCTATTAGATGCACAATCTGTGCGGAGACTCTCCCTGTTAATGAAAGATTTACTCTATTTTAGGAGGCTGGCAAGCCAATGCAGAAGTGCGCGGATGAGAATTAGTAGAGAACAAGGACACAGAAGCAACAAGTTCAGCGTTCCAACGACAAATTCATCCAAACAGAGATATGAAGGAGCTTAGGTAAAGGGATTCATCATTTTACAACCAATTCTCACTATATTAGACAAGAGCCACCAAGCCACATTAGGAAAAAAAGCCATAGAGATACAGAACTAGATACGTAAAAAGGCAGGGACGCTCACAAGAACACACAATGGGCATTTGTATGTGTTGGTTAACGAAGGGCTGACCCAAGCGGCCGCTGTGCAGCAGTCCAGGGTCACCGACTTCCATGGGGATGGCAGAACACAGATCCTCTTGTTCCGAAATCACAAAGGCTCCTACTCCTTGAACTACAGGCAATTCTTCGTCAGCAGTATACGGCCACCGACACATACCTACAGGCTCAAGCCTGTATACGGCAATATTTCGCATTCTTTATAAACAATGGTATCACACTGATATTGTTGTTTATGTAATTGCATGCAAGTATATTATGGAAACTAATTCAGTTAAATCTATTCTTTTTTTCTTTAACAATAAAAGGTCAGACTTGAAGCCAGATCAGACTTCAAGCAGCAACTGCAGTTTTTGTTGGTTTAGATAAAGGCCATGAAGAATTACCACTTATGGAAATCCAGAGGTGAAAGGTTTGGAGCTCTAAACCCTCTGTGCAGGGTCACAGTTGAATGAACTATTGCTATTAAAAAAGCCATCTTTATACTTACGTGAAAGAGTCTTGTTAAAAAAAAAAAATCAGGCTTGCTTTCAGAGTTCCATACCAACACAATATTCAAGACACAGCATCTTATCCCCACCCGTTTTATGGGTCTGCACACAACTGAGCGCATCACCCTTCCCTGAGCTCCAACCAGGGAAGTCAGTTACTTCCAGAAGTTATATCTTTGCATCGGCCAGTCTCTTCGAAGGAAGAAATGGGGCTCTTCAGCAGCCATCTTTTCAACCATGTCCTCCCTTGCTTTCAACTTGAAAGGGAAACAATGGCTTTTCGGTCAGTCTCAAAAAAAAAAAAAAACATATGGAGCTATGAACTTTTCATCATTTTCTTCTGAAAGTGTCATTTAGCGTAAGGAAGAAAAACAATTATTTAAAATTTTCAACAAGCTGCTTCATGATGGTACTAGGAACTGCAAGAATCAAGACTACGGTCAGAAAATAGCTACAGAACATCCAATACCTTGGGGAATAAGCAGGCAAAGTGAACACACCAGACGCCAAAAGAAAAGTCCAACTCCTGTTCTCCATGCCGGGTCGGGCTGAATCAGACTCTGCAGATGTCAAGTCCTTCATGTTCACAGTATCATATTTGGTTCTGCACCAACGCCAGCACAGCAAGGTTTACCCATCAAGAACCCGAAGCTTTATATAAATGGCATTTAGGAAAACCTCTCTTTTTAACCTCACTCCAAATGCTCATTAGCAGTAGATTACAGTCCGTAAACTGAACTATCAGCTCACAATTTTCACACATTCACTTCAGATTAAACATTCCTGCTATTTTAGTGTCAGCAACACGGAGTGGCCTTTTAGGAGCATTTCCTCCTGACAGCTTAATTTAGGGTCTGCCCAAATAGCAAGTCATCGCCATCCTCCCACTCTAATGGAAACTATTACCCGACTACTTTCTAGAGAGGCCCTTTAACATTTAGCATCCCCTCCCCTGCATGGTCCAAACCCAGTAACCATCCACAGCCAAGACCAGACCACACAGAAACACGCGTGGCCATAATCATTGGTCTGTAGTCAGAGCAAGCTTATAACCAGTATTTAGATGGCCCAGAAACTATTTAGTCCTCGTTTCACTGGGATACTCAGTCACCTTTCCTTTAGACCTTAACAACTACACTTCAATTAATGGAGAAACTACCTCCGGAGCCCCAGGGGCAGCAGGAGCTGCAGTGTGAGTGGGGTTAGTTAGGGAAGCAGTTAGGAACTCTTAAACCCAAATCAAGGCTAATCCCACCCAGATCAGCCCCCCACATATGAACGGAAGGGCGGCTGGAACTAGATGATCTTTAAGGTCCCTTCCAACCTAAACCATTCTATGATTCTATGAATATTCCACCACAAGCAACTGAGGGATGCATATCATGCTTTTTTTGGTCCACACGAAATGTGGTCACACTTTATGAAATAGTTGCCATAAAATGGCATTGCCAATGTCTCCATCTCAGACCTACATAGGAACTAGGACACTAAAGCAATCTAGTTTCTGGGGAAAGATAATAATGAGGTTATGCAGACTTATCAGCAGGACAGTTCCTTGTCTATGTTTAACCTGACAGGGAATGCAGAAACTCTGTATNATTCTGTAGCAAATACAGAAGGGGTATCTCAGGCACCTGAAAGCACCCGGCAAATAACGGGCTGCCCTAACCCAAAGCACCATGCCGGCTCCAGGAAACCTTCTACAGCCGAGGCAGGGTCCGAGGACAGCCAGACCACCACTGGGGTTGGACTAGAAGCAATTTCTCCACTTTTCCATCTCTGATGTTAGAGCAGCCAAACTAGATTAATTCCCAGATTCCCAGTTTGAACTTACAGAGTTAACCAAGACGAAAGGAAAATAAGTATATTGCACAGATTCTGCCCAAGGGCAGAAAGCAAATTTGAAGCACGTTCATGTGCTGACGAGCTCGGCAAGACAGATGCTTCCTATACCATTCCCATTCATATGGAACCACGTTCCCAATGCGCAGGAAGCATTCAAGAATTTTAATCACGATGCACCTTAATACACTGTGCGTTACGAAGCTATGCAAATCAGACACGAACAGAGTAGAAAGAGTATGAATCCTGACATTAACTTTTAAGATGAAAGGGCAAAACTGAGGAATGACTGAGGTTTCTGAAGGCAGCATTTTAGAAGTGTATTAAATAATTCTTCAGCTGCAAGACAGCTGCCGAGGCCCTCCTGTTTGTTAAGTAGCAGAGGGAGCAACAGCAGCAATGGTGTAACACCAACCTGCGTGATTCAAGATTTCTATCTCTGGAAGAGCCTCAGAGGACAGTCAAGTCCTCCCTGAAGAGACAGGTTGAGTAAGTATTTTGCCCAGAGGAAAGGCGTGGAAAGGAGCAGACCATGGCGTTATCAGTCCCACAGTGACAGCTGGACTACAGACCAGGAAAAGAGTTTTCCTGTAGCTAGACATTCCTCAGTCCATTCCAGGAAATCTTCGAATTATTCCACAGCAAATAAATCATATTCCCTTAATTCACACTTTTTTTTAAAAAAAAAAAAAAAAAGAATTGTTTAGACCTCTTCATGTTCCAGCAACAGCTGATCTGTTACACCCAGTATTTGCCCCATCTGTTCTTTTTTATGCTCAGAATCTTTGTGTACCCAGTGAGTAACCTGTTCCTTTTGATAAATAAAATCCATCTTCTTGTTAGCTAATCTGAAAGATACAGCAGAGTTATTTTAATCTCTTACCCATATCACAGACCCCCTCTCCTGGCCTCTCCTTCCAGACAGCCCCTACTGTTTACCCAATTCAGTTTGTCCCTCCGTTTCAAAATGAGCTCCTTTCTGGGTGTTCCCACCATCTTATTTGATGTTTGGCCACATCCACAATGTTGAGGTTTGCTAATATACACAGAACTTGTGCTCTGCAAACCGATTCAGAGAGTGACAGACTCACAACACTGTAGAGATCCCAAAGAAGTTACACTGGCACTCCCTCGCACCAGTTTTACTTTACGTGACCCAGCGGAATAACTCTCAAGCAATAACACCTCGCCCAGCCACCCTCGGAAAGCAGAAGCAAGACAAACAGCTCTTACTTGCATACAGGCACTGCCTCTAGCTTCCCATCTAGGGAAGAGTGGAATTTGTTTCCCCGACCTTTGTATTTCCATTTTGTAGCTTCCTTAACTGCACTGCTGTGTACATGCCTCTGGGCACGCACAGCCTTTGAGTTTAAAGTTATGATCAGTCTGACCCAGATTTTGCACATCTCATCTGAAGATGGAGAAAGGGGAGAGCAGGCAAGTGTGGGCAGGGGGTGCTGCCCACATTAGAAAACAGAGATACCTGAAAACCTGTAAACCGTTTAAACAGAATCATACTTGGCACAAGACACCGACTGACTTCCCTCAGATTTTTGGCAGAGGGAATAGAAGATTTTTTCCCCCGGGCAGCGTACACAGGACAGGTACCAGCCCCTGCCAGCAGTGCATGGCGGAGCGCCTGCCAGACCCGTGGTGACACGGCACACAACCCACCCTGGCGTCCCGCAGGGCTGCCGCCCCCCAACGCGGCTACGCGGCTCTGTCCTCTACCAAGGGAGCTGCGTGCAGCCGCTCCTCTTCCTCGTCACGCCGGTTTGGATAGGTAGTGGCTGTATCCCTACTAGTATTAACTATATATTCTCCCCTACCAAAGTGAAGTTCAAGCAACCTTTTTACCAAAGAGGTAATAGGCATTTATTCACAAAAGTAGCACATTTAAGAGGAAAAAGAAATGAAGCAACATTTCATCGCTCTTTGTTTAAATCTGATGCAGAGATTTAGGAGAAGCATGTATATTATTTNGAGCAACCTTTTTACCAAAGAGGTAATAGGCATTTATTCGCAAAAGTAGCACATTTAAGAGGAAAAATAAATGAAGCAACATTTCATTGCTCTTTGTTTTTTTTAAATCTGATGCAGAGATTTAGGAGAAGCATGTATATTATTTCATCAGATCCACTCGCCCCTTTAAAATTAGCTCCTAACTACATACAGAACAAAATCCCCGACTGGAAGAAACGGGGACAGCTCAGTCATAATTCCCATTTCTCTTGTCATAAGTCAGCTTGCTTTTCTTAGCCGAGGCTCTCATGAGCACTTAGCAGCGACCGTTGAGGCAGAAGAAAACAGGATAGCAGGGAGCAGATATATGCTAAGTCATCTTCCTTCGCAGTGTCCTGAAGGGAGTCTTCCATGAAAAGTGTCCTGGTTTGATGCCTGCATCGAGCTTTCTAAAGGAGGGGGCACATCAGTGAATCAAGTTGCTGACATTTTTTTTACTTTTTCTTTTTATAACTTTTTTTGGCACAGTCTGAATCAGGGGGGATTAATTTTTTTTTAAGTTACATAAGGTAAGATCTTGGCTTTATTTTTAATGGATGTTCTGAGTTGCAGAAAATCACTCAAATTACTAGAAGCTTCTTTTCAGAGGTAGCAAGATGCAGGTCAAGGGATCTTATTAAAGTCTTTCCAACAACACTTACAAATTCACACTCAGCTTGCTAGAAAAAACAATGCAACGGCCTCAAAATGGGTGTTCTGAGTTATAGGCTTACATTCAGGAGTTAGTTCCCCAAAAATGCAGCGACGTACAGTCACCATCTCACCAGCGGAGGGAAGGTCCACTCCAGATGCTCAAGACCTGCCAGACAAGCTTAAGTACCCGTCACCACATTCATCATCATACCACTAGTTAAGCAGAAGACTATAGATATTTCCATAGCAAAAATCAAACACTAATTTTACATTTTGAGCAGTTGTTCAAACCGGAGTGCAGTCAGCAGCTTTCTCGTTAACTCCTACGAGCTGAAGCAGAGCGCCGTTTCCAGCTCCAGCCCACCACACCGCTCGTGCTGCCAACCTCCGTGTCACTAAGGGTCTTGCTTACGTAAGGCATCGCATACAATATCTTATTACTAATTTCAAATGCACGCTTGGACTTTCAGCAACATCAGGATTTCAGTACGAGTCGTGTCATGCAAAACCACATTCTCCTTCAGACAACACATAAATACAGCAAGAGAGTTTCCAACTATTATTTATACAGCTTAAGTAATTGCCTCCCTCCTTTACGAAGGACAAAAGAAGCGGCAAGTAGAAAGACAGGAGATTTGGGGCATTTGTGGGTTTTACGCCTGGATTGCTACAACAGGCAAAGCACCTGTAGAGTTGTCTCCCTTCTCAGGAGAAATTCTCCAACAGCTTTCTGGCTAATGTAAGTAGATTGAATGTGTTAAATAAGTCCCAGAACCGCCAAGCTCCTGTAAGTAAAAAGTCAAAAAATGCACAACTAAAGTAAAGGGGGAAAGTTCCTATTATTGCCTCCATGGAGAAACACAAGGACAACGTAGGCATTTCCCCTCAGGACTACCCAGCCGCAGTGCACGCTATCCATCACGCAGGCAGAGTTTGGGAACTGGTGATGGACACGGGGTACGGCAGAGGACTGGGGACACGGCAAGGTGTCCCCAAGAACCCTGGGCTTTTATACAGAAGTCACTGCCACTGAACCACATACTAATAACCACAAAATAGCTCCAAAGGCTTGATGCAAATGTCAGTTCATTTCCGCAATCAGTTTATGGCCACACACAAGATAATAAACATGATGTTTTAACTTCTCACTTTAGATAGGTTTAGTGAAGTTGTGATTCAGCTTGTCAACAGAATTTCAAAGCCGGGGCAGAGCTTCAGCCACTACTGCTTCCTCATAAGGCAGTTCGCTCAGAGTCATTTCCTCTTCCTTGTCTGGTCTCTCACTGCTTCCACTTATCAGGTCACTAATAACCTTTCCCTCAGCTTTTGATTCAGGCTGCGAGTCTCACTTGAGCTTCTTTTCCTATAGGAAAAAGCCTACGCAACAGAACAGGTTAAACAAGCTCCGAGTGACGCTACACACGCACTGAAACAATCCTGGACATTCTCAAGCTGTCTGTAGCCTGTTCGGTGGTGGGTAACTGAACTGCACGAGGCACACAAGGAGCCAAGACAGATCCAAGCAGATAAGGAAACGAGTGCTCCAAGCACTGCTGGTCTTTCGCTTGGGAGGGGACAGTTGGAGCAAACCTGTGAGCAGGCATGAATATGAGCAAAAACACTGGAGATGGGTAACATCTTGGGTGGAACACATGCATATCTGTGTACTTTGGATAAGGAAAAAAGCCTAAGTCAAAAAAGGAAACAAGCCTAAGGAAGTGGAAGGGGACAGGCAAAAGAGGAAAATGAACGCAAGAGCCACAAGATGACTGAGCAGAAGCTTGACCGCGGTATGCTTGGTACTCAACTTCCCACTTCACAACACAGCTCTAAGATGGGAAAGCTGCACGTTGATCTACATACGGACACGAGGGAAAACAGCACGGTTCTCTTCCAGGTCGGTTTGCGAACTTTTCCAGGCAGTGGCCACAAAGAAAAAGCTGGGAAGCAGTGATGGTTTCATATGAGACACGAACTAGAAGATCAGGAAAACGCAAGGCGATTGCGGAGACTCTGCAGAAGATGCTCAGGATGGCTGCAGGCAGGATGCTGTGAGCACCGCAGGTGGTGAGCACGGCCTGCATGCCAACTGCGCTTCGTTAATGCTATTAGTCATTCACTTTCATGGACACGTTAATATTTTGAATAAACAAAGAGCAACTGTCAGAGCAGAACGGAAACCGCCACAGCGAGGCCAATAGACCACGACAGGGAAAGTCATTTGAACAAACGAGCTCTAGCTGACAAAGGCCATTTTTTTTAATGCAATACCTTCAACTTTTACAAACTGCAACATTAAAAGTAAGTAAAACATTATTTTTGCTGTTAATTGGTACTGCAAATATCCCCAACTTCTACAACTAGATTGCATATGAGTCTTTTTAATGAATATTTCTGCTCCATAAGCTTGAAACATTTTCATGAACTAGACTTCCCTTAAGAAAGCAATAGTGAATCCAATGAGGCATGCGCTCACCATATTCAATTATTCAGATGATGTGTGAATTAGCAAAGTAAAGCAGCAGACGGTCTCCCAGTATTCGTGCCTCTTCAGTAACGTTAAAAAGATTTTCTCAGTTTTCTGGAGATTTGAGACGACTTCTATTTTCTTCCTGCCTTCCAGACACTCATAGCTCAGAGAGCCGACACTTCATCAAATGATAAAGTCTACAAAGATAACTGGGCAGAAATCCTGAACTAGCCAGAGGAAAGCTGTAAAATAACCTCCTCTCTCCTCCACATGTGGATCTCCGACTCGCTGTCAACATAAAAGCTATTATTAAAGTCAGCCTGCAAGCTGACAGTCCAAAATTTCTCAGGTTTACCAAAGCTACATTTCAGTTTATAGCCACTCTTTTTAGACAGACATNTAGACATTCATTTACTTAAAGTTATCTGTACTTGATTTAACAAAAAATAAACCATTTTCCTTAAAGTAAAAGGACTTCAAAAGAAGCTGCAGGGACCAGGAGAAGGCCATGCAGGGAAGGTCATGGCAACAAGGACAATTCAAGGCTACTCTTTCTCAAGTATAGATAGACAAATTGTAACTTGAGGAAAAGCAGCATGATTTGTCTTGCTGGAGAGAATGCTGCCCAGCCTAACCAATGCAGTGATGAGACATCAGCTTTGCGTCTCCAGTACGGCAGTGACACCTCCAACAGCAGCCAGGTCTGCAGAGGGCGTTTGAGATAAGTTACACAACCCGCACAATACCAGGTAATGAAAAGCTCTCAAATGCAAGTAAAACCTTCATTGGAGCTGGCTAGAAGGAAGACTATTGTAAGAGCCACTAGACACTGAAATACCTCCTAGAATCCTAGAATCGTCTTGGTTGGAAGGGACCTTGAAGGTCATCAAGTCCAACCATCAACCTAACACTGCCAAGCCCACCACTAAACCCTGTCCCTCAGCACCATGTCTGCCCGTCTTTTAAATACCTCCAGGGATGGCGACTCCACCACTGCCGTGGACAGCCTGTTCCAATCCTAGGAAAAGACTATATACATTTACAGCTATAACAAACATGATGACATTCCATGGCTGGTCCACCCTCTCCAGGGCAGAAGCCTTGTGATCCAAGATGATGTTTTTCAAGAAACTTTAGCCTTATGCCAGCAAGGATAGGTCATTACGTCGCTCAACCTTTCCACTTGGATCTACAACAGACTCTCCAAAGNGCTCATTTGAAACACAAGCTTTGCACCAGCCAAAAGAACACACTTCATAGTGATCTCTGTCCACGAGGATGTCGGGTCAGTCCAACACATAACTTGGTTCAATTTAGTACAGAAACTGATCTCGTCATAGATTTCAACAAAATACAGGTCTCTGGTGATCCAGTGCATGACAATACAGACCAAAACCTTTCAGCAGCCAAAGCCTCTGCTGTTTCACCCAGTGTCACTTGCTGCTTCCCATCCTGATGTTTAATGCATTCCAAACACAGGGAGACCAGCCACTCAGGCAGCCGGGCTCCTGGCGAGAGACCACCTGCGAGGGTAGGAAATCTCCTGCAGATTCCACTGCGTTCAACTTAACATGCACGCCTCCCACAGAAGAAAGGCAATTCTGCCCGAGCAAAGTTGCCTGGAGAGGACTGATTGCATTACTCCCAGTTATGATGGAAGCCCTCTACGCAAATTGATCCCTGTAGCCAGATCCGTTATTAATGGAGGGAAGAAAATAAATAAATAAATACCAGTACTTCAAGACTTCGAGGAATTGTCTGCATTCTAGTGGCAGGTAATATGCATATTATATGCCCCTTATTATCATTGTTTTCAATTAAGTAAAAGCAGTTTAAAAATAAAGTCTACATTCAGCACTTATGCAAAATAAAAATAATTAGCTGGAGCTAGAGCTCCATCAAAGATCAAGGCAGGAGGGATACCCAGATGAAAGAGCAGCAGTAAGAATTCTTGTTTGCACGTTGTGTGCATATGAACACACACAGCCACACGTGTACAGGTGCCTGCATACGTGACATTCTTTAATGGCAGAATAGGGAGACTTAGGAGGCATTGATAAGAACATGACATGACTGACTTTAGCTGTCTCCACCTTTGATTTTAATAAAGACAAGACCATTTCTCACGTGGCAAATATCTGACTGTCAGGAATCCCCCAGGTCACCCCTTGTGTTCTGAGAATAAAGAAAGTCAGAGAGAGATCGGTCGATCATCTTCCACATAACCAGCACCATTGGTACAGTTACTTTGGACTAAGAGTTCAGGAGTTGCAGGTTGCTCAGAGAGGTTGGGAATTTCTCCATTGTTCGTACTTTCAAAACCAACGATCAAAAGCCTATGAATAGAACAACTCCTAAAGCATTTCCATTTTGTATTTTGACAGCAAGTTTTAAAAATGAAGGAAAACAACCCCCCCAGTTTCCTCGGCCACATGTACAGTTTTGGAAAGGATCCATTTCTGTCCCAGACCGAGAGCATAAAGCAGTGTGGAGAACACACTGCAGAGCAGTCCTGCAGTAGATACGGCATTTCATTCATGCAACGGCTTTTGATAAGAATGGAAACAAGACAAGGCTATGTAAAAAACCCAAGGAATAATTCCAGAATTTGCATCTCTGATACACAATGGCCAATCTTGCTTGTTCAAAATTTCAGGTAACTCTCTCACTCTTAATTTAAGAGTTAAAATTATTTTGGGTGCTATGAAACTAGGTCTAGGATTCCCAACTAGTCCTGCAATGGAAAGGCAGCCACTGATCCTGCATACTAATATACAAAGGTCTTTCTCCAGCTGCTTCAAAAGACCCACAAGGTATTATTTGTCTGCAGTTACTTCAATTTGTCTACAGTGCCAGGCCAGAAGAGTAGGAAGAGCCTGACTTGCAAAACTACAAAGTCAACCAGAATTAATCTGGAAGGTCAGCTCCAAAAGCAAGAATTTCACATATATACACAAGAAGGATGTTAGTTTCTCACTACTCCTCACCTTCTTCCTGCATGGAAAGGTATATGAAAACGCAGCTTTAAGATAAAAGCAAATATTACCTAAAAAAAGCTTCCAAATGTTGTGACTACTTGTAAGAGTATTTGGGCTTTTGTTAGCATACTGCCAGCAGAGTTGTCTTGACCAACTGATGGGGCTGGAACAGCAGCAGTCCTGTGGGCATGGAGCTGCTCTTCCGGGCAGAAGTGGATCCCAGTTGAGAGCTCCCCATCCAGAGCACCACACTCCCAATCCCACACAGCAACGTGTGGCTGCAGGCCAGGATGCAGCAAGTAAAATTCTGCCTCATGAAAGAGAAGGAGGGTAAAAGCCATCTGAAAGGGGCTTCTTCTTGCTCAATTTTATTATTCAAATCTCTGGGCTGATATTTTTCTCCCTATAGTTATTAGGCTGGACTTACCTGTTGCTGCTCCAGCTCCCTATGATAACGATAACATGACGGGACTCAAGGATCATCACGTTAAGAAGCATTACGTCTCTAGAACGCAGCATTTCCCTGGCACAGACTGGCCCTTGCTTCTCCCAAAGGCATCAGCGTGAAGCCCAGCACGCATGGACAGACGTACTGCGCAGTGAGACTGGTGGCGATCTCAGAGTCACACTTGCAGTTTTCCATCAGTTACATTCCCTTTTGGCCTCAGTTGTCTCACTTCAGGTTCTTCCTTTGCTCAGAGCAAGGAGATACTTTTTGCAGAACTTCTTGTCTTTTCTGTAGGGAAGTAACTACATGCAATGGCTCCAGAAGGAGATGGCACGGGAACTCTAGGCATGAAGCCTACAATGCTCTTTATCAGTACACTTAACAGCCAAGCAAAGCCAAGACAGCAACTCCTTTTGCTATCTGGCCTTCAAGAGCCTAATTCTGGTCACTGAACTCATAGTGACAGAAAACCAAACACTCACGAGAATAACTCTACCACGGTCCCTGGGAATGAGACTTAAATTGCTGCTTATTTGTCTAAAAGCCTGAAGTGAATTTTGCAATTTCCCCATGGTACGTACCACTGGAGAGGTAACACAGCTCCCTTTGACAGCAAAGGCCCCAAAGCTCCCTAAAAACCACTTCAACCGACAGAAGATTGAGCACAGACAGAGCTGACCAGCGCTACCAAAACTGACAAGAGTGAACAGTCATGAACTGATAATAAAATTGTTGAGACTTCCCTCCTGTCCAAATCACAAGCGAACCCTAGCAGGACAAGAGATGGAAGGAAGCCAACCTGAACCAGTCCCGAGTGTCCAGAGAAGGTTACTGGGAACCAAAGGAAAGTCTTTGAGCAAGTAAGGATGGTGGGAAGGGGGGATGCTCACGTAGGAAGAGGGCCCAGCTGCAACCAGACGAAAGACAGAGCTAGGAGGCTTTCGGAGTGTCAGGCTGAGAAGAGGAAGAGTGATACAACTGCAAAGAATCACCCAGCAGACCACTTCCAACCCTGCCTTCGCTTCACTTGCACCCATTCCCAAAGAAAAAAAAATACATGGCATGTATTTGTGCCTGCAAAGAGCGTTTTACTATTGTTAATTATACTTAAGCACAGGGAGATGAGATAAGAGAAGACCAGCCTCCTCAATGATTCCCTCCCTTTGGGCAATTTCACTACTATTAACCACTCAGCAGGATGGGGTAAGACTGTCCAAGTTAGATTGCTACATTAGGAGTTGTACAGCTTCCAAGCTGATAAAAAGTCACATTAATAAACTTGCCTTAAGTTACAGCAGGATAGATAGTCTGCCAGAGCCGCTTCCCTGGGAGTACAAGAATAACTTTCCTATAAGCCCCAGCAGGGATTAGGGACTCTAGAAGGTAGGGATTAATGGTCTTGGCTGGCCTTCAAAAAAGCCACATGGAAGATGAGTTCATAGATAATAACTGTGAGGGACTTTCAAGTGTCTAGCTCCGCACAGGCCTACAAGCACTGAAATAAGAGACCTAAAAGAGACTGGTATGTCATCTCCAAAAATCATAAATGCTTATCTAAGGAAAATAAAAGGGGTCTGCCCACCTTCTGCACAGACTTGTAAGTTTTAGCTCTAAAATGACCTATTCCTTAACTACTTTAAAAAAAAAAAAACCTGCCCAGAGTCATAGTTGTTTGCTGGTTTTCAGGCTGTCTCACAGCAGACGGGTTTTTCTGTGCAGCACACCAGGAGAGGCAGCACCAAATAAGGAGAGTTTCATTAATCATGGGGGGAAAGAGTCTCCTGTTTTCACTTGGCAGAGGACGGAGGGAAAGACAGGCAAAGTGGGGGCAGGGTATGAAAACTCTGGCTGTTAGCAAAGCACTTTCTTTCTGTGTTGCATATTGACTGCTAAGCCACAAACCAAACAGGCAAGGCAAGCAGCTGTTCTGTCAGCTGCTTTCCTTTAATAGCACATGCATCAGAAAGGAAAGCAGCTTCCACCTCCCCAAAGCAAAACCCAGCACATAATGGCTTTCTGGCTTTTGCTAAAGAGTCCCTTCTCTTGGGAGGAAGAGAAGGATACAGAAGATCAGTCAGTAATTCTCATTTTTATTGGGTATTTTGTACCTCCTTATTAGTCTTCCTGCAAGACCATCGCACTGCCGTAGCCTGGAAAGGAAGACTAATGAGCGCACAAAAAGGGAGAAGTTTCACTACAAAAGTTTACCTCAGCCTTCACGTCAGCTCCTCTAAATTCATCCTACTCCACATCAGTCTTATATATGCGGCTCCCAGAACAACGGATCTCATGCTTACGCGAGAATTTTGGCTTTCATTTCTAAGATGATTTCTTCTGTTACTGCTTGTGAAGAAAACTGTGCAGTATGAAGACTGGAACTACAAACCAGGCGATGAGAAAGAGCTCAAGTCATGCTATGAGAAAAGTTTTTCAGAGATCCAGTCCAGCTTAATTACAGTTGTAATACCGCTGTGCGACAGCAAGCCCCAACGCCTTCATGAACTCACATTTGGCCTTACATATATATATACACACACATATGTATCTGAGAGGGTAGGAGAGAAAGTAAGACCATAGAGGACAGATTGTGAAATTAAGTTAATCAAAAAAGCTCTCACTGAAAAGTAAAATAAGCAGCCGTTACATAGCATCTAATGTGTTACATCCATATCGTATCTCATGCATACATCAAGAAGTTTATCGTATAAAGTTATTGTAGTAAGCCTTGAAAATTCCGAGTTAAACTTTCTGTAGAACAGCAGAAACAATCCAAGCTTGTGGAAGTGATCTGGCAGAAAGGGGCAACTCAGCTCCCTTATTTTACAAGGGGTAGCAAGAAGGATAACTCAAGCCATAAATGGCATTGGAAAGACCTTCTGAAGCACAGCTCCTGGAGGTCAGCTTCGTGTATCTGAGTAGGAGAAGCCAAATCTGATGCCCACAAGAAAGGCTGGATGCCACCTGCTGAGAGCAAACTGACTCTAGAGAAGCACCCCAAGATCAATGCGTTGGTCAGCGTTACTCAAAAAGCAAGGCAAAATTTGAGCAAGGAGCATAACACATCAGAGGTTACGGAGAGTGGCAGCTACAGCAGATACAACCATGAAAACAGAAGCAGTTCATTTGGCAACTGGGTATGCACAGTCACTGCTTCCAGGAACTCAGTTTACATACAAGCTTTACTCCTTTACCTATCTAGAATAATTCTATTTATGTTAGTGACTATATTAGAGTAGCTACTTTACTTTTAATTAAAATAAGCACCTCTCTTGACAACGTAATTATATAGCATGAGAACCTGTCAATCAGGACGCAGAACTGGTTGCTTCAAAATGAGAAAGTTGACTAGTAAACTATTTTCATCGATGACAACTCCTCACCAGCTTGATGTTTCAGAGCCAGACGGGTGGAAGAGCAAACCTAGCGATGTTTTTTCAAGCAGATGACTTGCAAAGAACAAACAACACTTTAAAGATTTCCATTATCAGGAGGTCAAAAAACTTTGCAAGAATGAAACAAATCTCATTTCTATACTAAGAAACGAGCTTTAGCTACTTGCAAATTCTGCAAGAACTCAGCTATAGCAAGTAAATTAGTTTATGGACTCATCAGTTGCCGTGGAGAATCATGCCCTCCCTGCAGGCTTTTGAGAGCTGACAGATATGCCCCAAAAGGAACCTGGAAATAGAACAGACACATTTGAACTAGTGGAGAGGTAGGGGTTTGCCTTTTGAAAACCACAAGAAAGCCTTATGGAAGCAGACATTTAAAAAGGAGAAACAAATGCTCTGTTAGTGCCAAAGTTTCAGAGCACCAGCCAGAGCAGAACTCTGCAACCATGTAGGCAAATTAGTTTAGAGTGAACGTGCCCGCTTACCAAGCATTAGCAGCTTTCCGTTTGCTTCACACGTGTTAAGATTTTCAGGCCAGGAACAAAATTCAGTCCCTGTATTTCCATGGAGGTCACTGAGGTGCTCCGAAATTCATGGAGAAATGAAGTCCCTAGACGCATTTAGGGTGGGAGCAGAGTATACCCGGAGTATTCAGACCTGTGGAGCCTGCTCCTTCTTACTGTGTTCAGAACACCTTGGGGATATCCAAGGCTGTCCTTACACACCGGTGTGTTACCAGAACATGCTTAGGAAGGGCCTGGCTCTTTGCACCACCTTTTGCAATTCAATGCATGGACTTTGTTCATCTTGGAGCAACTCCACAATAGACATAATAGGGAATAAACATATTCCATGTTACTAGGAATTACTTCTAAGTAGAGATATTTGTGCCTACACACAAGTGAGAATGACAAAAATCAGAAGTCCTTTTAAAACAAGGTAGAAGCATATAGCTTGGAAAAGGCTGAACACACTTGAGCACCTCTGCTAGCAGAGCTGAAGTCTTTGGCTACAATGGCTCATGAAAGGATTTGCTACACTCCTGGGAAGTCAGCATTGCCTGCCTGCCACCCAAGAGAAAGAAGCACTCCTATTTGGTAATGTAACAGCTTCAAAACAAAGAAAGGCAGAACAATAATTTAGCTTCAGAATCGTATGCGAAGCGGGGAAAGGTCTGGTGAGTCACCGCAGAACTCCCAGAGGGGGGAAACACACACTTTTCTGTGGGACCACAGGATATAAGGCACATTCATGTGCTCCATTACCGGTGTTAATGCACCGCAGGCCAGCAGAGCAGAGACCTTCTCCCTCAGCAAGGGAATTACTTGCAAGATAACATTATCTCAGCATCCATTACTGCTTGTGCCAGAACATAAGCCACATGCAGGCCCACTTGAGGCAGCATTACCAGACGCCTACACCAGTTCCAGTACCTCCCATGCTACCGAGGGGGGAAAACAAGAAAAAAAACCGTAGGTACAGAGAAGCACTCAGAAGTTTGCTCAACAGCACATTAACAGGCATTTAAGCTGTAGGCCAAGGCCCAATATGAAAGACTGCTCGACTAGAAGTTAAGCAAGGATGTTCACGTTTCCTTCATGAGGGTATTTATCAGATTCTTGAATTATAAAAACAGGACATTCTGAAAGCACTATGTCATCCCAGACTGACAAACTCAACAGCAAGGAAAGCTAAAGGTTACGTGCCAGCCCCTTCTGCTTCCTCTGGACTTGTAGCTGATCCCTCCTAGCCAGAGAGGGATGCCAGCCTGGCCCTTAAGCTGCTGTTGTTATTCCCCACCAGCAACGCCATTTTAATTCTCTCAAAGCAGGGAAACACTCCTGCTCTCACGTGATGTTTATTCTTAGAGAGGATCCCAGGGATTTTTATTTAGCTAAGTTCGGTCATGCAGTTGGCCAAGTGCCATAAGAGCATCACGGAACTCCAGTTCTGAAAAGGGAGCAGCATTAGTGCAGTATAGACATATTAATAGCATTAAGAGTGGCAGGTTATGCAAGAAAGACCTGGGTAGCTGAAGATAAATAACTCTCCCCACAAAGATGTTACTGCCATACAAAGTTCATGACGGACTTTGTAAAAAAAGCACATGACAGCCATAGTCGGAGGTCAGTTTAACTGCTTACACCCTTCAAACAGCTGAACCTAATTCCTCCTGGGCTAGTCAAAAGAACAAATTCTACCATTTGAGCCTTGCCATTATCTTGAGCTGGTTTTAATGACAAAATTCCTGCCTGCCTAAGAAAGCAACCAACATTAGCTACTAGTGACCCAACCAGAACAAGCAGAACCACATTTAAGAAACAACTCTCAAAAATAACTGCAAACTTAAGTCTGGGAGAAGTACAAGAGTCACTGAAGGCACTGCTCCATTTTTTTTAGGTTTTGTTTTCCCCCTAAGAAAAATGTGCAGATGTTGCAAGCAGATGACCACAGACTTAGTTCAACTAGAACAGTGCCTATGTGGTTTATCTGGTTAGAGGTTTAGGTCAAGTGGAGAAAACCCAAGATGTCCCATTGGCCAGTGTGTGCATCAGGCTGGAGCACGGGAAAACGCCAGAAGGAGCTACAGCAAAAGAAACATTACTTCTCAGTCTCAAGCAACGTATGTGAGAGTAATCGCTTCTCTTTGCTCATACCCTTTGGGTTTTGAAACCTGATGGGGTGGCAAGAGGGGGAAGAATACTCATTTCTGAAATGAATTAATGCAGAAGAATAGTTTCCACCTTCCCAAACGTATGCAGGAAGCCAGCAGAGGAGGAAGGGAGTAGCTACTGCAGTTCAACCACTATTGTATTTATATTTCCGTACTCTTGATAACAAATACATTCAACTATGGCTGAAAAACAACGCATTGGTTAGAAAACAAAAGCTGGGCTTCCATGAAAGAAAGAGCAATAAAAGAAATTTCAGGTCTCCCCGCAATGTTATCAGGTACAGTCTATTGGTTTCTTTAGAGAACGATTCATTTCCTCATTGCAGGTATGGCTGCAATATCCAGTATCACAGCACTGTGCCCTTTGGCGCAGGCAGTTTCCCTTCCAAAAAGAGGAACATAAAGGGACCAAATACATAATTGTTCACAGTGGTACTAAAAAAACCCACTTTTTACATTGTTTTTAATTCAAAAGAAAGGGTTCTGCCTACATCTCTTTAAAGAAGTAAAACCATATGCGGTAAGTGACATAGTAACACTGCCTTTTTCCCAAGGGTTCTCTCTTACTTCAAGGACTAAGCCTTCTCGGTTCTGTTCTCAGCATTCTCAACCTAGAAGGTCAGCACATACCTCCTCAAGCCCTTTTTACAAGGGTAGGTGATAATGCACCAGCCCCTCCTCTGGCAAACTCCTCTCGGAGGACAANGGGTGATAATGCACCAGCCCCTCCTCCAGCAAACTCCTCTCGGAGGACAAGCAATCACACTCGGTTTGCTAAAGCGCAGAGGGAGTTTTCTTATCTGCTTGCCTTATCTGAGCAGAATTCTCTGTAGGCAGAGCTCTGCTACAGGAGGGGAGCAGGGAGTCACACTGCGAGTAGCAGCTACTTGCTCCTACTACAGTTACGTCAGCAGCAGCAACCCCAACCTAGTTCACTTTTCATCAATAAAATTGATCCGAGAGATGTAGGTTTGTGCATGTTTCTTCCCAGCTAGAGCAGTTATACAAGAAAAATACAAATGAATCCATCAGGAAGTGTTTTTAGAAGTACTTTCTCCCCATCTATATGCATGTAGCCGATACAATAACCAAATGAAGTTCTAGGCACCACAAGAGTTGTAGTCAGTATTTGTAGTTTAAGAAAGCAAAATGACCAGACGTGCAACTGTGCTTGGTTGAAAGAGCTCATAGCAGAGTAAGTAGGAAGAACCCATTTATTTCTGAGTGACAGTCTGAGATGAACAGGGTTTGAGTTTTGTTTTGTAAAAAACCCAAGATATTCCTCAATCAGGTCACCCAACAAGAAGCAACCAGCCAGAGCCAGACTCACACAAACGCTTCCCCCTTCCTGCCCGCTCTCCTGGGCTCCTCCAAAGGATGTCGGGGAGGAAGTAGCCTCTATTCACTGAGGCAGTCAATGAGCATGGATTAAATGTTCCCGGATAAATTACTTCAGGAAGCATTTTTAGCTGCTGAATACAGTCCGTGGGAAACACCTGCTTGGTTTCCATGTCCTGAAACGACGGAACAACAAATGTTGAGAGGCTCAAGTACATACCTCCCTGGGACTCTAAGAGGCAGCTTACATTGTAACTCTCATTTTTGTACAATGGAGACAAGAAATGAGGAAAATAACAGAGCAAACTCACCCCCTCAGACAACACGGGAGTTAACAACATGACCAAGTAAACTGAAGTCTGAGATCAATTCCAGACACCCAAGGAGGCTGGCAGACATTATGACCACACTGGTGAAAGCTAAGTGAAGCGGAAAGGGAGGAAAAAAAGTTTAAGACCAGAAAGTGCAGGAAGGGCACTTACACTCCTATCTCATCTTCTCTCTTCAGCTGCGCATAGCGCTGACTCCCTGCAGGAGAAGGTGACAGTCCACCTCCCGTGACCTCTTTAGCTCCATCGAGGCCACAGTGAAAAACACGCACAGCATTCTGGGCACCTGCCCTCCCGCCCCCTCCCTCCATCCCACCCAGAGGGAGATAAGCCATCTTATTTGGCTTTTATTCAAACGGCTTTTAGAGAAGGACTTAAGATGGTTTGGCAGGCAGCCACAGTACACAGTATAAACAACTGGTGGCGCGGCTGCCCCTAACTGAGCCCGGTTCCAGTCACATCGTGAATGGATACACAATAGCATCACCCCAACCAAAAAGACAGAACTTTGCACCTATTATGTTGTTATCTCTGCACCTGCCATTTAAGGAGACAAAAAAAGGAACAATTTTATCCCATACCTGTAACAAAGTTTTTAGGAGACATGCAAGGCTACTGTCAATTCAAGACAGTTTTAGTAAATCATAGTAGATACAGTTGGTGATGTTAAAACAAGCTGTAGTTGAACTGCATCCATTTGACTCCTCTGCATTCTTTACAGCCAAGTATCATTGGATGGTACTGGCAGACTGACAGTAACAGCTTAGTCATTTTTGTACAAGTCTGTGCCGTGTTTCATTGGTTTACATTCTAGACTACCTTAAGGTTAAGGCAGAAGGAAGAAGCATTAATTAGTGGAGTAAACAAGCTGAAACTGCTCCCAGGACTGCCCAGAAATAGGCAGCATTTGAGAACAATCACTGTCAAGCTAATCAAATTTCAAGGTAGAAGACACTCGTGTCCCTCAGCCCATACAAATATCATGAAGACATTGTAATTCCTTCACTAAAACACGTTATGTGAGCACTTGCACCTCAGATACCCTCCGACTGCAGACCTGATGACAGACTCCAGTGGAAGCATAGCTTTATGGTGCCTTCCACAAAGGAAGGCTAGGACAAGAAACATGGATATTCCACTGCTCCAGGTTCCTAACAAATCAAATCAGACTTGTTTGTTCTTAGCCTAGTTTGCCCATTTTAATCTTTTCTAGTCCTCTTACTCTAATAAAAAGATTTGAGTGACCAAGTTAAACATGATGTTTGCCCTTTGCGGCAGAAAAAGCAAGAAAGAAGGTCCAGCTGACCAGAAAGGACATCTCTTCAGTCACACTCCAGTCCTGCTGTCTTGAACAGCAGGAGGGGAGCGTTAGAAATTTTAACAAATACCCAAGAAGAGTAGCAAGTAAAGCGTAAAGTAAGTGAACACAAAAAAATTGAAAGGCAAGTGCATTTCAGAAGTGTTTGTTCTGTTCCAGTTGCAGAACTCCCCATATAATATCTTTTACAGACACACAGGCTCTCCCAGAGTCCATTTAACACTCCCCTTGCACAGCCAGGCGTGCCTGCTCTGCCAGGCTTTGCCACTGAACTTTGGTCAGAGATTTTGGCATTTCCAAACTCAAGATGGTAGCTGTATTTTCCAGAACAGACAGAGTTTTCGTGTGCACACACAGCTGTATCAAACCTTTGTTTTCAATTAGAGATTTAGTGTTGTGTCATTAGAAAAGTAGTTCCTACCTCAAAAGCAGGTGTTCCCTTTAGCAGGTCCTTCAGTCCTCAGAAACTGCTTATCTGCAAAATACAATGCACGCACAATTAAGAGGAAGCCATACAGTTACAGAGTACTTGGATGTAAGTCCAAGCCTAGGGATGGCTAGGAGATGATTTACGTTACTCAGAATTAACTAAATCTTGAGAAATTTTGCTACAGTCCCACCACAGTCATCCAGGCAGCTTGCTCTGATGTTTGCTCCTCAACAGGAATACTATCTAGCTATTACTATTTCACATCAACACTTGCTCAAGCTATTAAGGATATACCATGAAAATTGTGAGCAACTTCTCCCTCATCATGCATCTTAATAGCTATTTTCAAACACGCCATTAAAGCTGAAGCAATCCAGGATGATTAGGCCATCCCTCCATTAAGCAGTATTTCAGGTGTTCATATAAAGGCTCAGAAGCTCTCCAAGTCACTGTCAGACACACACCTGCACAGCCACCTGCGACTGCCACATTTGATTCACGACTTGATTTTTATCTGACTGGAAATGAATAAAGCTAAAAAGGCACCAAAACATCTGTGGCCCCATTTATCAGTTATTATGGAGAGGTACTGTGCACAGCACTCTAAAGGCTTTCATACGGCAGAACTGTCACGTTTCAGTCTGAGACAAGCGAGAAAGCAAAGATGAAGCTTTTTTCCTTCAATAAAGGCTGTACCACTCCATGCCATTTTCTGTCCCTCCAAACTTCAGAGTGGAATCTCTTGCAATGTTATTAATACATTCACAAGTCAAAAGAATACAGCATATGCTTTTCTAGTAGAGTAACGCATCTCACACTACCTGTAGGTTTTAAGGGTTGCATTCATGATACTTGGATTAATATTTTAAGGGGATCCAGATTTAAAAAAAAGAAAAGATAATTCAGGAGCTGTATTTCAGCTGCACACAGCTGGCTATTTTCTGTATGTTTTCCATGATTTCAGTGAAGCCACACCCACCAGCTTTACCAGGGAACTGTCTCCTCATCTCCTGGGTGTTGTGTCCCAGATTTTTCTATACAATATTTTACACTTTGGTCATTATTGTTTCCTTATTGTAACACAAGCATATCTACCAAAAAAAACCCCAAAAATCAAAATAATGCTCCTTGCATTCTCCATGCAGCACTCTGCAGAAAAGAATATAAACTAAGCTGCACAGAGTCAGTTAAGCGTTTCAATCCACATGGAGAAATATCCAGCTTCTTCTTCACCACAGCAAGTAATCAAGCCAGTCTCACAACAAAATACCCTCTCAGTACCTGCTTATTAATGCAAAGTCTTAGAGAAACACTAATGCTTGCTCCTTTCCCTACAGAAGCACATTGCATGGAAGAAGTGCCAGCTCCTTCAGTTAAATGAGAAGACAGCCCAGTAAAAAGAGTGTCTTTTCAGCTTTAGTAAGTGGTAAAGCACTCAGGAGTGAGAAGAACCTTCTGAAAGAGTCCTGGTCCCATCAGAAGGGGTGGAAAGGAGAATTACTAAGTTAATTAAGGAATGGAGAAATATCTTGTGTATGATTCAGATACACAAGTATTGTGAATGAGCCCTTGCTTGTGTGGTAACACTGATGCTCCCCTTTCCAACAGAAGGAAACTCTGTAATCCACATCACAAACCCGCATTTTCTTTTTCCACATCATTATTTGCAGTCTAGCCCCCCCGCCCCGTGATACACTGGGGCATCGGGGTCCCTCCCCCCAGCTACTTCCCACTGATGGACACCCAGAGCACGTCCAAAGGCATCAAGCCCGAAACGCACAGCCCGACAGCCTGCTCCATTAAAGTTCATCCCACATCTGGTGCTGTGATCCACCAGGTTACTACACTCTCACGCAAGATACTCCAATCTCTTTGCACTGAAAATACCAAACTAACTTATTATTAAGAAGAAGAAAAAAAAATAGAGCTACAGCCCTATCTTTTGCAGCAGAACATTAAAGAAAATGAGAAGTATTAGCTCCTTTGAGTGCTGGGCATTGCTACTCCATCTCAAATCGGGCAGCACTATATCAGCCAGGGTTATGATACCAGTAAAGTGAAACCTGCCACAGTTTCTCGGGCTGCATCTCTAGATGTGCTGTCAATAAACCCTGAAGGAAAGAATTCCTATACTACCAACATGGTTTTAACTGTCCACAGCTGTAAAGATTGCCTTTTTCCTTAAGTATGAGGTGTTCTTGACTGACAAGCAGACATGCTAAATAATCTTGTCTTTCTTACCCCAAATTGACAGATTTGCTAAAATTGCAGGTGAGCCTACAGAGATTTTTTTTTTATGTGCCAGGTCTTATAGTAGTCTAAGATAGACTTCACCTTATCCCTCACGTAATAAATTGAGGGGGACTGACCACTTATAGAAGTGTTGGTGAACAGCAGGGGAAAAAAATAAAAAGAAGTCATCTATCACCTTGCCAGCAAATACCGACTCACATGTTCCATTATTAGCCATAACTGTTTTCCAGTTTGGAGAAATATTACTGGGAACTATTTTAACGTTAAGAGATGTCTGGCTATACGTTGCAACCCTGATTCCAAGTTTGCAACTTTATTTCTCCAACACAATTTCTGTATTTATCCCCAGCACAATTTCTATGCAAGTAACACTGAAAAGCAACACAGCAGAGGGAAAGAAGTCCATTATTTCAGTTACATTCCACACCCACTCTTCATTTTTATCTTGCCTACGCTATCAGAAAACAGGTAATGCCTGGTATGCATACTGTCCCATCGTGTTTGCTATCCCCATAATATCCAGTTCCACGTCCCGCACCAGTAGTTCTTGTTCCTCAGCTCTTCTGGTTCCCAAGCTCATTGCGCTTTTATTACTAAACATTTTAATGGCTTCTCCAACTTCACCCAGTTTTCTACACAGATGGACTTTTTCCCCACCCAGTAACTGAATCACTTGCATCCTATTAATACACCTGCCTTCTGCTCGCTCCCCAGTCTCATACCTTCTGTCTCTTTCTCACCTGAGAGTTAGAATCATAGAATTGTTAAGGTTGGAAGGGACCTTTCAG
>RSEF01000002.1:982232-997783 GCA_003993805.1 Himantopus leucocephalus | reverse complement strand
GCTCCAGCTCATGGGGATGTGCCCAAGGTGGCAGGGACAAGCCCCAGCTCATGGGGACATGCCCAAGGTAACGGGGACATGCCCATGGTGACGAACAGGGACAAGCTCCAGCTAATGGGGACGCACCCAAGGTGACAGGGATGAGCCCCAGCTCATGGGGATGTGCCCAAGGTGACAGGGACGAGCCCAAGGTAATGGGGATGAGCCCCAGCTCATGGGGACATGCCCAAGGTGACAGGGATGAGCCCAAGGTAATGGGGATGAGCCCCAGCTCATGGGGACGTGCCCAAGGTAAAGGGGACATGCCCATGGTGACGAATGGGGACAAGCCCCAGCTCATGGGGACGCACCCAAGGTGACGGGGAAGAGCTTTGGGTGATGGGGACGAGCCCCAGCTCATGGGGACATGCCCAAGGTGACAGGGACAAGCCACAGCTAACGGGGACATGCCCAAGCTGACAGAGATGAGCCTTGGGTAACGGGGACAAGCCCCAGCTCATGGGGACGTGCCCACGGTGACGAACAGGGACGAGCCCCAGCTAACAGGGATGTGCCCAAGGTGACAGGGATGAGCTCTAGCTAATGGGGACCTGCCTAAGGTGACAGGGACGAGCCCAAGGTAACAGGGATGAGCCCCAGGTCATGGGGATGTGCCCAAGGTGATGGACAAGCCCAAGGTGACGGGGACAACCCCCAGGTAACAGGGACGTGCCCACAGTGACGAATGGTGACAAGCCCCAGCTAACGGGAATGTGCCAAAGGTAACGGGAATGTGCCCAGGGTAACGGGGATGTCCCCAAGGTAACGGGGATGAGCCCAGGTTAATGAGGATGTGCCCGAGGTGACGAATGGGGACAAGCCCGAGGTAATGGGCACAAGCCCCAGTTAACGGGGATGTGACCAAGGTAATGGGGACAAACCCCAGCTAACGGGGACGTGCCTCAGCTAACGGGGATGTGCCCAGGGTAATGAGGACAAGCTCCAGGTAACGGGGACAAGCCCAAGGTCATGGAGATGTGCCCTGGGCCACCGTGTGGCCAGTGAGCTGTGGCATTGGCTCTCAGGGGAAACTGCTCACGGACACGGCCCCTCCGGTGCTCTCCCTGGCGAGCCGGCACACCGAGGCAGCAGTCGGAGACTTCCCACTCTTCCCTGTCCCCAGTGAGGAGGGGGAGCAGAGCACAACCCCCCTGAGCCTTGTGGGGTCCCACTGGTCACCGCACCGGTGGGACGGTGGCTTCCCACCCATCCTGCTCCCGCGTGAAGAGGGGGTCAACGCTCACCTGGCTGCTTCGGGCTGCCGGTGGGGATCAAGGGACCGAGAGGTGCTTGTGAACCTGTCCCGGTTGTGCGTGTGTGTGGGGGAAATGCACCAGCCTCGCTCTGCCAGTTGGAAATTGTCCCCTGGGTTCAGGTCGTGACACGGCTCCTTTCCATAGGAGCTGTGGACCTGCACTGCGTTACCCCACCGTCTGCTTTCCTGGGGGAGCGGTGGGGACTTGGCGGGGGGACGGACGAAGTGGGGAAGCACCAAGGTGCCTCCTGTGGTTTCAGGTGCCAGCGGCGTGCGAGGATGACGCGGCCAGTTTGCCGGAGCAGGAGTGGGGGAGCTCGGAGAGCCGGCAGAAGGAGCTCTACAGGATCGCGCTGAAGGGGAATTACGAGGCTGCGGTCGCTCTTGGTGAGGATCAGTCTCTACTCGCGTGTCGGACACATTATCATCCCCTGGGCCGAGTCCAGCTTACGGCTGCTTGTAGGCGGCTGCGTTGTCTGGGTGTTTGGAGGAGAACAGGTAGCGAGAGGTGACGCCGTTACACGTTTAAGGTTTTGTTGCCTCTTGGTTGAGGGTGACAACTGTTCTTCGTGCAGCCGAAGAACACCTCGTCCTGCCAACGTGCTGTCAGCGGGGGCGCTCGGACACTGCCAGGATTTGGCCCTCTGTCCGCCCCGACTTGCCCTGCCAGGCTCTGCCCCCGTGAGCAGGAGCGCCGCAGGAGGAGCAGGCGTCCGCTGGCATCCCCGGGACTCCGCACAGGGTCAGCGGGAGCAGAGGCGAGCCCTCCCCGCACGGTCAGGACAGTACGTGGTGGGGATTTCAAGTAGTGTGCCCATGCTGTGTCCAACAACCCGCCTTCCTGCACCATTTTGTGCCAGGACGTGGGCCGTACACATACCACCCTGCAGGGGTTTGCTGCGCACAGTCCTCAATTTCAGCACTAATTATTTTTGGCTGAAATTTTAAAGGCTGAGTGCCTGAAAGTCACTTCTTCTCGGGGTAACTGAAATCATGTGCCTGGTTTGGCTGACGCCAGCCTGCTTTGCTCGGATGGTCCTGGGGAAACCTGAGCCGCTGCTCTGGGAACGCCGGACCCCGCTGGGCACCCCAGAGCTCCCGCTGTGCGAGAGCAGCCCTTTACCGAGGGGAGCTGGTGCTGATCCCCAGCGTCAGCAGTTCGTACCGCTGCTTCCTCCTTCCCAGGACCCGGGGACACCAGCTCCAAACCCGCTCTGCTGCCGCCGGCCGAAGACGGGGAGGATTCGGGTACGAGGACCCACGGGCTGCCAGAGAAAGGAGCGGTGTCCGGGCCCCTCGGTGGCGGTGAGTCACAGCGAAGGCTGAGAACGAGCACTATCGCCACGCCTGGGCTGGGCAGGGTCTGTGCTGGGTGGGCTGCGCCGCTGCTGCCTGCCCGCAAAGCGAGGGGGTTGGAGCCTGCCGGCAGCAGTGCCCCTGCCGCTCCCGCTGGAGATGGGGCCGGCCGAGCCGATCCCGTCCCTACGGGGAGCATTTCCAGTCTTGCACAGGGTCAGGAGCTGTCGGGACTTTAAGCCGTGTCGCTGCAGCCTCCTTAAAACTTTTAAGCGCAGATCTTTAAGCCCAGAAGAGCCCCCTTGCCAAAAAGAGCAGAAAACGGGGAGAGCTGGGGCAAGGCTTGGCGCGAGGGCGGCTCTGCGGCTGTACGCCTGCAGGCAGATGCTCCCTCCTGCTGCCGGAAGGTTTTGCTTTGATCCTTTTCCCTGGATTCACCCACCTAAACTCTGCCATTCCTGACAAAGTTCCTGCCAGGACAGCAGCTTTGCCTTCGCGTTTCCTCTGGTTTGGTTTCTCCACGAGTATTGCGTTGCCAGGCCGTCCAATGTCCCCGAGGGCCAACGATAACCCCAGGAGGTGCCAATGCCCCCTCTGCCTCATGTGTCCTTCTCCCGCTTTGCTCTGGGTAAAACCATCCTGCTCCTTTTCTGACGGCGCGTTTGCTGGTTTGTCTCACCAACGCGCCGCAGGGGAGGCTCAGCTCCCCGCTCCCGCGCTGGGGCTGCGGGCATGGGAGAGCTTTCCTTGCCGGGAATGAATGGCTGTCTCTCAGCAGGTGAGAAGATCGTCATCAAGACAGAAGAGCAGCAGCCCCAGGAGGAAGGATCTGAAATCCTGGCTGTGCCGCAGACAGCCTCAGCGAGGCTGGAAGAGGAGGTTCCCCTGAGCCAGGAGCAGCCGGTGCCCTGGGAGAGCCACGCTGGCTTGGACGAGCAGAAGGCAGCAGGAGAGGCCTTAGGGGACTTCTGCAAACACGGGGCTGCCCAGCCTGAATTCAAGCCCGTGGTGGTGCCGGTGGAAGCTCACCCTGCCCCTGGTTTGCCTTTCCCAGCAGAGCATGTGCTCGGCGCGGGGACTGACCAGCCGTTCGCCCTGCCCCAGGGAATGCCGCTGGGAGAAGACACCACCATGGAGATGGCCTCATCGCAGCCCAGCTCAGAGGAGCATCGTCCCTGCGCCATGGGGGAAGAGCCCCGCGCGCTCCCGTTGGGCTGGAAGAGCGTCCGGCTGAAGCGGAACCTCCTGGCGCGGCAGCAGAGCCAAGCGAGGAAGAGCAACGGCTCCTTCATCTGCACGGCCTGCGGGAAGAGCCTGGCCCACCACGCCGCGCTGCTGCGGCACCAGCGCCTGCACACGGGCGAGCGTCCCTTCCAGTGCCCGGCCTGCGGGAAGAGCTTCAACGAGAAGTCCAACCTCAACAAGCACTACCGCATCCACACCGGGGAGCGTCCCTACCGCTGCCCCGCCTGCGGCAAAGGCTTCATCCAGAAGCACCACCTCCAGAAGCACCAGCGCATCCACGGGGTGCAGCTGCGGGGCGGGTGGGCAGGTCGGCCCCCGCGGGCCAGCGCCGCCGGGGAGCGACTCTACCGCTGCATCGAGTGCACGGAGAGCTTCCCCCAGAAAGCGTCGCTGGAGGAGCACCAGCGCCGGCACACCCAGCAGCGGCCCTTCCAGTGCAATGGCTGCAGCAAGAGTTTCCGACACCGACAGTCTCTGAACCACCACCAAAAGGTCCACGCCGTTGCCAGCTCTCCCGCCGTCAGCTTGCCCGTCGGTGACCGGGAGACCAGCCCCTGCAAAGCTTTGACCCAGGATAATCCGTAGCGTGAGGGCTGGAGAAGGGAAGGGGCAGCGTTTCTCCAGGCTGCTCCGCAGAGGTGCAGCAGCCTGCGATGATGGGACGCACCGGGCAGCTGGTGTTGCACTGCCGCGGGGTTCGTGGCACCGCTGTGGGGCTCGTGGCACTGCCGTGGGGCCTCTGCACTGCCTGGGTCTCCAGGAGGAGGAGGAGGAGGAGGAGGAGGAGGACGGAGGCAGGCTGATGTGCTGCGCGGGCAGGGAAACGCGCTGTGGGTGAAGAGACTGGCCCAAGAGGTAGCGGAGGAGGTTCGGCAGCCGGGGCTGAGCCGGGTTGTGCCGGTGCCCCGTGGAAGGGGGATTCGGCCGAGGAGCAGCTGTGTTGGGTACGGCGGAGCGGGCGGCGGAGCGGGCGAGCTCAGGGTTAAACACTACCAGTGTGGAGGTGGCGTGGGGGCGTTGGGTGGCCCAGGTAGGGGCTGTTGTGGCTGCGCAGCAGCCGGCGTCATCGGACAAGCCGGGAAGAGACTTGGATAAAAGACTGGGCTGACGTGGTCTCCTGTTGCGCTGTGGGGGGGTCAGTGAGGGGCAGGCTGAGGGGGGCTGGCATCACGCGGCCTCCGCCCGGCAAAGGGAGCTTGGGTACGCAGCCCCATAAGTTACAACGGCCGCCTCTCCCGTGGGTGTGCGGCTCCTGCGCGGCACGCCACAGGCAGCCGCCCCACGTCCCCACTGCTTCCCATCGCCTGCGATGGCGCGAGGTCCTTTGCTCTGGGGGCAGAAGACCCCAGCCCTTGCCCCGGGCGGTGTCGGGCACCCTGGGGACAAGTCCTCGAACCTAATGCAAACCAGGAGCCTGAGCGTGAGGGTGCCCTGGACTGCATGCCGGGGAGGAGAAGGATGGGCTGGGAGGGGAGGAATGCGGGGCTGCCCCACAGGAATGCCGCGCTGCCGCTCACAGCCCCACTCGGTGGGACCTGGGCCCCGTGGGTCTCCCTGGCAGCGTTGGTTGGCAGGACAGCGATACCTCCCTCCTGCCTTCAGCGCTCCCCATGGCGGTCAGGGCCACTCCATCGTCCCCGGTCCCATTTGGTGGCTCATCCTCCCGCCTGAGGAGGGCTTGACCTTCCTGGCCATGGTCGGGGTGTCCCCAGAGGCTCAGCCCCCTGCGCCCACTCTGTCCCCGCATGGGAGCACCCAGTGCAGGGCCCCACAGCCCGAGAGCCCCGGTGGAACCGCCCTGGCCATGGGGCTCCCCAGGGACAGCACTCGCAGGCGGTGGCACCCCGAGGCACAGGCAGCACTCGCGTCCCCTCGCTTTGGCCCGGGGGAGGTGTGACGATGACACCCCTGGAGTGCATGGATGGCAATCCTGGGGGACACCCTGGGGGCACCCAGGGTGATGGTGACATCCCAGGGGACACACTGGGGGCAGCGGTGGGTGACAACACCCCAGGGACACCCCTACTGTGGCTCTGCCCTCACCCAGCGTGGCTGCTGCCATGGGCTGAGGTTGAGGTTCCGGTGGCCGTATCCACCGAGGGCACCCCCTGTGGCTTCGGTGGCCATGTCACGTGCAGGCAGTGGGGCTCGGTGGGTGGCAGGAGCTGGGGGGGGCACAGTGGCCTGGGCTGCCCCCGGCAGAGTGCCGGCGGGGGGGGATCCGGCCCCTCTACCCAGCTCTGGGGCTCACACCGGAGTGCTGGGCGCAGTGCGAGGGACTGGGATGTACTGGGGGGTGTCCAGCGAGGCCCAGGATGGCGGCAAAGGGCCGGAGCGTCCCCCTGCATGGCCCTGTTGTGGCCACAGAGGCTCGGGGGCTCCTCAGAGCGACGGGAAGGAGCACAGAGGCCGTGGTCCTGCTGCCCCAGCCCCGCTCTTGGGGCTCCCCTGGTCCCCGTTGCAATGGCAGGTGACAGTCCTACGCCTTTCCTGCACGCTCGCCCTTGGGACATTCCCCGCTGCCACCGCACCCAGAACGAGGTGACAGAGCTGCCGGCAGTGACCCCCATGGGCCGCTCCAGGTTCCTCCTTGACGGGCGGTGCAGGAGGGGACCACCTCAGCCCCCCACCCCCCCTCCAAACCCGGCACCTGTACAGACAAATGCTTTATTGACTCCATAGCCTGAGAACGGGATCTGGGATTTGATAGGAAACGCTGGTCCCAGTCACAACAGCTTTAGAAGAAATTCCCTGGTTGGGGCAGTCGGCCCGAGGGAGAGGCTGGCCCCTCCGTGCCACCCACGCTGGCCTTGGTGGCATTGCCCACCAGCAATACCGTCACACCCGCTGACAAATGTCACTGGGATCAAGCGCGGGGGTGTCTCTGCCTGGGCAGGGATAACCAGCTTGGTCACCTCAGGCTGTGCCAAGGGCATGGCTTGCTGCCAGACCCACCGGCACCGCACCACCGTAAGGCATCAACCATCCCTGTATCCTCCAGGGCTTGGCAGCGGGCAGAGCCATCCCGCTGGGGACACGGGGCCGACCTGTCTGCCACCGTCCCCTCCTCATGGCTAACGCTACAGTCCCGGCACATGGGAATTGAGGAGCAGTGGCATGTCGTATGTGTCCCCAAGGAGTAGCTCTGACACCGCTGCGCCTCCTGCGGCGCAGGGAGGTGGTCGGGCACCGCTCGGCGCTGAGGATTACACCGGGACGCGGCACGGGCGTGTAATCAGTGCCCAAAGCACGCTGCCCGCAGCAGCCCCCCCTGCAGCCCCTCAGACCTCGTGAATGGCCGGGAATGAAAAAGCCAATAAGCAAACTGGTTCCCTACACTCCCTGCCCGGAGAGGGACAGAGACCTAAGGGATGTCAAATAATTACATCAAACAACTCAACGAAAAAAGAAAAAAAAAACCACACAGAAAACTAAAAGAGTTCTAACAGCTGCTCCGTTTGGTCCGCACGGCGATGCCACCAGGACCGATTTCCTCTCTCTGCGCACGATTCGTGCTTCCCAGCAGCGCACGCGATGCACGCAGGGCTCTGGCCGTGGACACGCGCGGTTCGAGTGGTTCCTGGGGACGTCGGAGCCACGCCTGGGCTGGCGTTCGTCACTTACCGGCCTCCAGTTACCCGTGGGCCTCTGGGCAGGTCTCACTCCACAAGACGTTTGAGGTAGCTACCAGAACTAGTCTTCCAGGGGATTAGTTACGGCGGGATTTTGGATGTGACTAAAGGAGACCACCTGCAGTCGGGAGAGTGGGGGCTTCCTTCCGCAGCCGACACGCCTGAGCCCCGAGGAGGGTTCCTCGCACCAACTGCTGCTTCGGCGCAGGGGGAATCTCCCCCCGTGAATTCCTTCTGAAGTGACTCTCCATCTGTCCAGGCTGGTCCTGAGGGAATTGACTCTCCTGGGTGTCTCTGGCTCTCGCGGGCTGGCCTCGTTGGGGAAGGAGCGCTGCTGGGACCTCAGAAACAGCCGCGGCACCCTCGCAAGCGGAAAATATTGGGGTTTGATTTGTTCTACGTACCTTCTAATGCAACGCTCAGGTGTTCCCAACCTGCTCGAGGGGTTCGCAGGTTTCCTCACCGGGATGGGTTATTCAACAAGCGTGGCCAGGACGCGATGGGGTCTCGGAGATGCCACGCTCTCTTCATCCGGCGTCTTGGTCAAGAAACTTTGTCAGTGAAGCAAAGAGCTCCTCGGGGATCCCGCCTGGCTCGCCAGCTTCATTCCCTTCTCTCTGTCCTCTTCACCGTGTAATTGTATGTCAGAACGCGAGGGGTCAGCTCCGGCATCAAGTAACAGGTGAGCTCGACGGCTGTTTGCAATTCCTCTTGCTGGGCTGCAGGAGACGTACCCGGTCATCTCCCAGGAAGGTCGGCTTGGGAAAATTTCACGCAGCAGACACGAGAGTCTGAGGAATGGTAAAGCATTTTGGATCACTGGAGGCTTCTGTCGTTTGCTCTCTGTGCTGGTATCCACACTTGTGATTCCTTTGTACAATTCAGGAAAGCTCCTAAAATCCAGTGGACAGACAGTTTGCATCCCAGTGCCCCACCATGTGCAAAAATCAACGCTCACGCAGTTTCTCTCCAGCGACACAGGCAGTTCGGCTCTCTCCTGGTGTCATTTCTCTGTCACCCCTGAAACCGCTGCCCTATTTCCTAGTCTAACCACAGGCTGGACGGCTCTCCCACCCCAGTCATGGCAGTTCTTGTCCGGCGGTCCGAGTTCCGCACGACCGACCGGGAGCGCGTTTGCTGGAACTGCTTTGGCTGCGGTGGCCGCAGGGCTGACATTTTTTTCGGCTGCCTGGGCTGGTGAGCGAGGAGTGTTCCCGCCTGCGGGAGCCTGTGACTGGGGCTGCCGGGGCGCTGGCGCGACGGTCGGGCGCTGGGCGGCGGTGGGCTGCCGGAGCGCAGCCAGGGCTTTCTGGCGGTCGTGTATTTTCTGGTGGCGTGAGAGGTTAGTTCTGCGGGTGAAGCATTTCTTGCAGGCGCTGCAGCAGTACGGCCTGTCCTGCAAGTGGGTTTGCAGGTGCCGCTGAAGGGAAAAGGTGCAAGAGAGAATCTTTTTGCAATGATTGCATTTCGGCACAGGCTTCCTACGGGACCTGGGACTCTGCTGTCGGGAAAAACACGTGCCGGACAGGTTCCCTCTGTCCAGCTTCTCCTTGGCCTGACCCAGCCAGGCCCCCTCAGCATACGTCCCGTTGCGCAGGCTGTTGGCACCTCCGCAGAAAGCCTCGCAGAACTTTCTCCTCGGCCGGATCCTCAGCTCTGGGTGGACGTTCCCCCAGACCTTGGCCCCAAAGGCCCTGTCTTTTATGTGGATGCTCTGGTGAAGGTCCAGGTGGCGTTTGTCGGCGAAGCTGATCTCGCACATCGTGCATTCGTAGGGCCCCTCTTTGGCATGGCTCCGCTGGTGGATGATGAGGTTGATTTTCAGACGGAAACGCTTCCCGCACTCGGTGCAGGGGTGCGACCACTCGCGCACGTCGCCACGCCGACAGTTGCCCATCAGCAGCCTGCTGCTTGCACACCTGCTCGGCTTCTTCTTGCTCTTGGCCTTCTCACTTTTGGGGCACTTCTGGCTCTCTGGGCTGGGAGAGGGTGCAGAAACCTCCTGCAGTGCCTCAGGCTCTTCTTCCTTCACCTTAACGTTTTCAGGAGGAGAAGCCCCTTCACGCGTCACTTCATTTCCCAGTAAAAAGCCTTCCTCTGAAACGGAACACAGGCGTTGGTCATTCACGCCCCCAGGATAAACCCAGGTTGCGGTTAAGTCCCAAAGCACCGAGCAGGCTTTTAGCAATAAAGGAGCTAGCAACAAATTTAAGAACGCAGGTTGGAAAGGTGCAGGTGCCACCACGGCGTCCTGCCCACATGCCCTGAGCAACCCACACCTCTTGCTCCCAGGAAAAACCAGGCTGTGGTTTGCCGCAGCGCCATCAGGGCCGGTGGAGGGATCCACCTCTAAAACCTGGACAGCAACGACGGCCACAAGATGTAGCAGGAGAAAAGGTCACTGAAGAGCGCCAGTCTGCGGTACTGCAGGCTCTTCGCTTCTGTCAAGCGTGGGACTGCCGGCAAATGCCAAACGTTGCAGGGAAACCACCTCCCGCGAGGGCTGTGCAACGCCGAGGGTGGTGGTGAGCTCTCCACACCCCCCCTGCAGCCAGGCCGTTCGGCCGGCGTAAGCCGTGGCCAGAACCCGTTTAACTCTGCACGCCAGTGCCAGACACGGGCTCCGAGTCTCTGGAAGAGGAAGCGCTCTGCGCGTTACCTTGGCAAAGCCTCAGGGCCAGAACAGAGCGTGTCTGCAGACGGCCGCCCCCAACTTCCGACACCCCCTGCTCCCTCCGCTTCTGGCAAGAAGAGGGCTGTGCCACAAGAACCATTAGGCCACCTGAGCTCAACACCGGCTCTACCGCAACGCTGGAGGAAGGAAGTGTGCTCCTGCCACCAGCTCTACCCCCGTTTCTGAGAGAAGGAACCCCGACTGGACTGGTGTTCTTTCTGCAGAGATGATAGGGCTGAAATGCCCAATGCTAGCCTCCTCCCTTGCTCGGTGATAAAAGACAGGCCCGAAACTTTCTTCTCCCTCCCCGTTTCACGCACGTTAGTGAGCTGCGAGCTGCTTCCTGCCTGCAGGGCCCCGTGGTTCCCCTGCGCTGGGTTACTCACCGGCGCTAGGCTCAGCCGCGTCCTCTTCCATCTCTGCCTCAGGCTGATCGTCCCTGCGCAGCTTCTCTTTTTGCGCGCTCAGGGACATGACGTTCATCACCAGGATGGGGAGTTCTGTTTGCAGAGAAGAGCAGTTTTTAACACCTGTGGAGAGCTCGCACCTTCCTGCTTTGGTGCGACGCTAACCGGAGACGTGCTGGGAGCGTGCAGAAGAGCCAGAGAAAGCTGCGGCTCGCGGAGCCGTGACATGTTGCACCAGCGGAGGTTTAGATTGGATATTGGGAAAAATTTCCTTCCTGGAAAGGGTTGTGGAGCACTGGCACAGGCTGCCCAGGGCAGTGGTGGAGTTGCCATCCCTGGGGGTGTTTAAAAGCCGTGTCGCCGTGGTGCTGAGGGACGTGGGTTAGTGGTGGGCTTGGCAATGTTAGGTTGGTGGTTGGATTCGGTGATCTTATAGGTCTTTTCCAATCTAACTGATACTATGATTCTACGGAAAGCACGTGAGGTGTTAAGAGGGAACTGGAGTGAAGCCACACACAAGGACTAAAAGCAGAGAGATTGCTGGGAGGAAAGTCACCAAGGTGCCGCATGCTGTCACCTCTGCAGAGCAACCTCATCCCTCCTAAACCCTCCCTGCCAACCCTGCAGGTAGTATTCCCGTATTGCCTCGTGTTCAGGCCCTCGAACCCCTTCCATTTTCCCTGGAAGCACCTTGACAACACACCCCAAGGCTTCTGCTTTTCCCTGGTGATGTTCCTCCTAAGCACGGTGACCCGCCATGCCCTCTCCCACAGACACTGCCGCCAGACCTCCTGAGAGAGCTGGGACAGGAATGGCCCCGGAGGAGCAAGTCCTCCTGGCACCTATGTAACTCACCTGCGTTAGCTTCTGTGGGGACTCTATCTTCTCCCAAAGCCTCTTCCTGCTGGTCCACCTCTTCTGGCGTCTGCGGGGACTTCTGACCATCTGGGATGCTTGTCTGCGGGGGGTCCTCCTGACCGCCTGGGACGCGTGGCTGAGGGGACTCCTGACTATCTCCACTGTGTGGCTGCGGGGACTCCTGACCATCTCGGACGTTTGTCTGCGGGGGCTCCTGACCACCTCTGCTACGTGTCAGCGGGGGCTCCTGACCATCTTTGACGCAGAGCTCTTCATCCCTCTCGATCGGGGACAGGACGTGAGGCTTGGACACGGCGTAGTCTGCTCATGGGGCAGAGGAGCATCGTGTTTTATTAGGAACCGGCTGCGCCTTTATTCTGTTAAACTCTGAAAGTGACCCTTCTCGCCCTAAGGCCAGAGCTCGCCGGCAGTACAGACAGACACAAATAAATTATCCGGGCTCTAACAGGAAAGGTGGTGCTGCTTTCTTGGCCCCGTGGCAGGATCCACCCCTGAGCACAGCTGTAGCTCAAGTACAGAGCAGATCTAAATAACAGAACACGAACTAAAATCTCACAGGAGAGGGACAGCCTCTGTCTGTGTAACATCTTTTTCCACTCTTCCCGGCAGCACTTGACAAACCAACCCCCAAACGCACACTCGGGACTTGTTTCCCTCGTGGGCGACGCTCCCCGAAGGACAGAGCCTGCGCTGCCTCTGCCCCGCGCCAGCGCTCACCCGGCCTCTCCTGGGCCTTCTTTAGCCCCCAGCTCCTCACTCCTGCAGCCGGCAGGTCTCGCTCACAGCTCTGCCCACGCATTTCTTCTTCTCTTGGCTCTGTCAGGCTCTGCCGGTCCCTTTCCAGCATCTCCTACCTTCTTGCCCGGCCTTCGCACTCTTAACCGTTGACTTTTCCAACTCCCCCATGCCCCCGTGCCCCGAGGCCCTCCTGACCGCTTCTGCTCCCCCCAGCACTAGCAGAGCTGCTCCAGCCTCCTCCTCCCACTGCGGGTTCCCGGGTTCCTCACTTCCCACCACATCTCCTCTCTCACCAAGGCCAGCGGGAGTGTTTTTGGAAGCCCTAGGGCTCGTGCATGCCATCAGGTGAAGAAGGATTGCCGAACTGCACAGAAACAGGACTGGAAGGGATCACAAGAGGTGTGTCCCACCGCTCCAGACTCCAGCCCAGCCCCTCCTGACCCTCTCCTGGTTTTCTCCACAGGATTCATCTGACCAAGCATAACCGTTCCTCTTGGAAGAAAGATTCCAGCTACTCTGTGGAGGTTCAGTCAATACAGTCAACAAACCCTCAGAGCAGCTCACTCCTAACACAGACACCGCTGGGAGATGTCCTGACAAAGCTGAGACAGGAACTGCCACCTCCTCCTGGCACACCCGCCTAACTTACCTGTGTCAGCTTCCCCGGGGAATTCGTCTTCTCCCAAAGCCTCTTTCATCTGGTCCCTCTCTTCTGATGCCCGTGGGGGCTCCTGACCGTCTCCAATGCCTGTCAGCAGGAGCTCCTGACCGTCTCGCACGCAGAGATCTTCATCCCTCTCAATCCGGGACAGGATGTCAGGCTTGGACACGGCGTAGTCTGCTCATGGGGCAGAGGAGCAGAGGACAGCGTGTTTTATTAGGAACCGGCGGCACCTTCCTCCTGTCGAACTCTCAAAGTGACCCTTCTCGCCCTAACCCCCGAGCTCACAGGCAGTACAGACGGACACAAACACATTACTCGCACCGAAACAAGGGAAAAACAGCGATGTCGGTTTCTTGGTCCTGTGTTGGGACTCACCCATGAGCACAGCTGTAGCTCAAGAACAGAGACTATCTAAATAATGGAACATGACCTAAAATCTTAAAGGAGAGAGAAAGGTTTGTCTTTAATTAATTTTCCTCTCAGTTCAGCTTTAGCAGTGGTTTGAAGAGCGGGGACAGAAAACTTCCTGCTCTGTAGAGGTGTCTGTGCCAGAGGGGACCACGAGAGGCACAGGTTTGTTCTGTTTCTACAAATTATTATCGAGAAAAGCGGAGCCTCAACTTCAGCGGCTGCACAGACCAGCGCGTTACTAGTCATGCCCAAGAAACGGCTTTTGGCGGGGAATACGTTACAGCCCAAATCACCCAAGAACATGTCGGGTGTCGTTAGAAAGACTGAGCGTCATTAGGTCAGTTCTTTACCAAGGTACGTGGGAAGTGTCCCTGTCACTTCACGTAGGAGCTAAACAGACAGAAAACAGCAACTAGGTCAGGGTGCAATTATCAGGCTTCACCCAGATAATTCCTGAACTGTGCTGGAAGATCACGATGGTTCCCTGACAGCGGAATCCACTTACAGTCATTAGGAACAGCATCTCATGTGGATATTTTGTATTTTTTTTATTATTATTATTATCACTGCTATTCTTTACTACAGGTATCTCTTACAGACATTGTTCGTTGCTCACAAGCAGGGAGGAGGGAAAACGCGTGGGTCTGACTGCCCAGGAGAGGTTCTGCTAGCTACGGGCGTCCAGCCCCACCGAACCAGGCCATCGGTGGGGCTGCGGTGGGAACCAGTCCAGCCCTGCCCGCCCCAGCGGCTCAGCCGGAGCCGCAGCCCCCGTGCCTTACCCAGGGAGATCAGCGTCTCGTAGTTCCCCCTCATCACAGCCCTGTACAGATCCTTCTGCCAGCGGTCCAGCCTCTCCCACTCCTGCTCGTTGAAGTACACTGAAATGTCATCGAACGTGATCGGTACCTGGAATCACAAGTATTACGCGCTTGGTGATTGCCGGCGGGGTTGGATAACATGGAAACCAGGCGCGTGCAAGCGGGCGCTTGGCTTCGGTTGCCGGAGCTCCGGGCAGGCACGGAGCAAAGCGTGCCGGGCCAGATCAAGGCTTGTGAGCGGCAAGTCCGGGCCTCGCAGACGCTCAGCCACCCGAGCCCGCTGCTAAGATCCCTCCGGCGCTTCCTAAACCCCGCCGTTTAGGGCTTTTGGCAGTGCCACCGGTGCTTCCAGGGGCCAGGCTGGATGCCGTTACCTTGGGGACCTCTCCCCGGGAGCCGGGGGGCAGCCGCAGGATCCAGAAGTTCCTGTTTTTCAGGAGATTCTCCACGTTGTCCAGCCGCTGCTGGAGGTGCCCGTAGTCCTGCAGGAGGTTGCCCAGGGCGGCCAGGTTGTTGCCCAGCTCCCCGACCAGGTTCTCGCAGGCCAGCAGCCTCCGCTCGGCCTTCTCCGTCCGGCTCCGCAGCTCCTGCAGCTGCTGGGCCTCCGCCTGCCCCGCCGTGGCCCGTGGCCCCATGGCCTTGCGCCGGGGGGTGCCTGAGTCCTGGGGAGGGGGGGTGGCAGGGAAGAGAGAGGTCAAGGGCAGCGGGGGGAGGCCCAAGGGACCCCCGCATCCCCCAGGGGACACACCAGAGCCTGGCTGCACGCCCTCCGTCCCTCAGGAGCTCTGGGATGCCGCTTGGGGGTGTCCCCCCAGACCCACTGAACCCCCTCCTCATCCCTGGGGCACCCCAAGGAGGGGGGGGACGGGACACCCCCCCATCCCCGCGGTGTCCCCCAGTCCCACCGCCCCCAGCACCCCAAGGGGACCCCCACCCCCCCTTGTCCCCGGGGTGTCCCCCGGCCCCGCACCCCAAGCGGACCCCCCCCACGCCCGGGGTGTCCCCCAGCCCCCCTGAACCGGCACCCCAAGGGGACCCCCCCTGTCCCCGCGGTGNTCAGCCCCGCCCCCCCCCCCCCCGCGGGACCCCCGTCCCCGCTCTCCCCGGCCGGCGGGGCCCGTACCGGCGCCGGGACCGGGCAGAGCCCCTCGGGCGGGACCCTGAGCTCTCCGGACCCCGTCCCGGCCCTCACCTGAGCGGGGCTCCGGCGGGACATGGCCGCCGCCGCCACCGGCCCCGCGCGCCCCGCGGCCGCGCCGCCCTCCGGTCCGCCAGGGGGCGCTGCGGGCGGGGGCGGGGCGGGGACCGCCACGCGCGGGGGCCGCGGGGACACCGGGGACACCCCTGCCCCCCGCCGCCCCCCGCCCCGCCCCGCACCCCGGTGACTGCACCGGTCCCGTCCCCCCCCCCGGTGCCACCGACCCCGAGCGCTCCCGGTGCCACCAACCTTGGGACACCATTGACTGTCCTGGACCCCCCCGGTGACACCG
>RSEF01000002.1:921668-937724 GCA_003993805.1 Himantopus leucocephalus | reverse complement strand
GGGGGGGGGGGGGGAGGCAGGTGAGCCCCGTGCCCACTGCAGGCAGCAGCACCCCGGGCACAGCGCCATGCCAGGGCTGGGGGGGTCCGTGGCTGCCGGTGCCCTGCGCCATGGGGGGGCTGGGGCTGGGGGGGGGACAGGGGGGTCGCCTTGTGCCAGGCCCAGCCCGGGCAGGGGCTCTGGGCCGGCTGCTGCCTTCCACTAATAAACAGAATGGACTTTGCACACTTTTCACCAGTTTTATTGTAAAGTTAACCCCCACTTCCCCAGCACCCCCCCTCCTCCCGGCTCGGGGGGCAGCCCCCTGTGCAAACAGCCCGACCCGGGGTCTGCCGCAGCCCCCCAGACCCTGCGGGACCCCGCAGGTGGGGGCCAGGCCCAGCCCTCCCTCCCAGCAGCGGCGTTGGGGGGCACGGGGACATCCCCCCACACCCCCTATCCCCAGTGCCACCAGGAAGCCAGGCCAGGCCCCCCCCCGCAGCAGTGACCCTTGCAGACAGGGCAGGGGGGGACAGCGAGNACACCCCCCCTACGCACCAGTCAATTCACACCCCTTTTTCCCCCCTAACGGCAATAAATATCTCACACTACCCCGGCCCCACATCAAGGAGCAGCTGCCCACAGCCCCGCGTTCCCCCCCGGGATGGGGGCGGCTCCATCTCCCACCCCCGGGGACGGGGGCTGGCAGCACCCGCCTGCGCCCACCCCGCTCTGCGCTCCCCCCACCGGGGCCCGGCGCTCGGGGGGGGTCCGTCCCTCAGAAGCGCAGCTCCCTCAGCTTCTGCCGCAGGTAGTGCTTGGCCTCCTCGATGCCACTCACCTTCTCCAGCTCCGTGTAGGGCAGCTGGAAGGGAACGGGGAGAAACCATCAGAGCAGCTCCACCATCACCACCAACCACCCCCCCCACCCCCCACCNGAGACTGCCCAGGACAGCCCTCCCTGGCAGCAGAGGGAAGAACTGGGACTGGGGACACTTTCCAAGGGGAAGGAGGACAGCGCTGTTCCTTCCAAGGGGAGGGAGAAGACGAGCCCCAGCTCAGCATCCCACTGAGCGCCGAGCAGAAGCTCAGCCCTGGGGCAAGGTGCAGGGACGGGGCAGCCTCCCCTGGGGGGGACGAGTCCCCCAGCGCCTGCCCACGCTGGCTCTGCCCTCCCAGTGCCTCACCGCAAACGTGGCTGCCCGTACCCGCTCCGGCGCCTGCGGAGACCCGCAGGGAGCCCTGACCCCCATCTGTACCGCAGCCGGGATGAGTCCGGCACGCCCAGGGAGGAGAGGCGGCGCTGTGGGGCCAGGGGAGCTCACAAGCCTCCCCCCAACCTTGAACCCCAGTCGCCAGCCACCGGGGAGGGAGGAAGAGCAAAGCGCAGCCGCCGTCCTGCCTGGGGCTCCCCCGCTGCCCGTCGGCGAGCAGCAGCCGTCAGCCTCCCTCCGCAGAAAGGGCTGCGGGAGCGAGCCGAGCCCAGGTGACAGCCTCGTCCCCAACATTTCACACCATTTCAACCACAGTCTGCAAAGGAAAGGTGGCACCGGGACCAACAAAAGCAGACACAGCCCTCCCTTTGCCCCGGGAGCTGGTACGGCGCGTGAGGGGCAGCAGAGACAGCCCCCCTCCCGGAAAGCTGGACGGGGCATCAGTCTGTGGAGCCAGGAGCACTCTCTGCCCCCGAACAGCAAATACAACCTGGAGCTAAACACCCCCACAAAGGGCCATGAGCCCTGGGCAACCCCGACCACGAGCCCTGGGCAACCCTGAGACAGAGTGGACCCTTCCACAGGGGTGGAAGGAGAGAAGTCCCTCCGCACGGTGACAAGCCGGTGGGCACTTTTCTGAAAATGCCCATTCACAGTTCAAGGCCCTCCCGCCCCAGAGCTTGTCACCCTGTAGTGACACCCCTGGCCCCAGCCGTGACTGCGTGCCCATCCCCGCACTCGGCTGGCACCACCGAGGGTTGGGGAAACGGAGGAAACCTGCACCGCCGCAGCCCTGCGGGGAGGGATGTGCGGGGACCGGAACAGGAGACTGCGGCTGCCACCAGCGTTCCCTCCGCACCGCTATCAGCAACTGGGGGACAAAACCTGTTGGGGGGCTGGAAGCTGGTCCATGGCAGTAGGCACCACCAGCACTGATGGAGCAGGGCTAGGAGTAGCCATGACCCACGCTTCAGCCCTGCCTGGCAGCACAGAAGGGCTCAAAGCATCACACCACGCTTCCCGTGATGGCACGGACCTTACTGTGGAATGGGACTGGACGAGGACCAGCACCAGAACCGAGACACAGCACTGGGACTGGGACTGGACTGGAGTAGACTGGAATGGACTGGACTGGATTAAACTGGGACAGGGACTGGAACTAGGACTGCGATCGGGACTGGAACCAGCATCCGAATCCAGCCCTTGGTGTGCTTTGCTGCTCAGGCACAAGAGGATTCCCGCCCCGTCCCTCCTGGGAACATGGATGTACAGGAAAAGCTCTCCTGGGCGCTTGGAGACCCTGCTAAGGGGCAGCGACACGGGGCTGGGGCTGCGCAGGGCAGTCCTTGGCCAAGAACCTCAGGTGCCGTTTCCAGCCCTCGGGGCTCTGTGCCGCAGCCTGCTCCGAGAGGCGGTGCCTGGGACACGGCAGGGGGGCAAGCGTCCCCCTCGGTGGGGCAGTGACCCACTGCTGGGCTCTGTGCCGCTAGCCTGGCCCTCCCCCGTTCACAGACACCGGGAGAGCCGAGCCCCGGAGGGGCTGCGCTGGGGAAGACCCCTCCTCACTGCAGGGCTGGAGCCCAGCCTCCGAGGAGCCCGCGGGGGGCCGGGTCTGCGGGAGAGCTGTGGGTCAGGAAGCGCTCCATGGCCAGCAAGGCGGTGGTCTCCTATACCAGAAGCATCCAAGGCTGCTCAGAGAGGCCACCGCCATCCCTCAGGAGCTGCAGATCATGACACAGAGGAGGTTGCCTGCAAAGGAGGAAGCTTTTTCTCACCAGCTCGTTGAGAAACGGGGCTAATAGTAGGCATCATGAAGGGCTAGGGCGGGAAGACCTGGCACAGATGACACAGGGACTCCGCGGAAACGCTAGGTCCTGCCATGGGGGCTACACAGGGCCCAGGACCTGTTTACAACCATCACAGATGAGCGGGTGGGATGCGACAGACAGACGAACTGCATGCCGCCCCCAGGCCAGCGAAGAGGCTGCAGCCAGGCACTGTTCTCCGACAGTCCCACACAGGCCAGGGGGGAAGGAGGCGACTGTGTCCGGGGAGAAGGAACCAAGTCCTCTGGCTGCAGTGGGGCTGAATCAAAGGTTTCTGGCAGGTCCTTCCAACTGCTTCGCTCTCCTTTCCTCACTGCCCAGTTCCGCGGGGTCTACCTCCCCAGCGGGCTTGTCTTTCTGACACCACGGAAGGATCAGCAGCACAGAAAACTTCAAGCAAACAGGCTGGGAGCGAGGAGTGCCAGAGCCAGGACAAGGCTTGTGGGAAGAGCAAATGCGGCCATTATTCAGGGCAGGATCCTGGGAAGGAAGGAGCGCGTCCTTGCCCAGAAACCTCTGAGGGCAAAGAGCTGGCTGTCAATAAAAGGTCAGGACCACCAGAGGAAAGAACATCTACCTTGGGAAGGGCTGAGAGGCAGAGCGTCTGTGGGCAGAGCAGAGGTCTGAGGTAGGTGACCCTGCACCAGCACTCCCACCGCCTGCCAGAAGCACGGAAGCACCACACAGGTCCAAAAAACCGCAGGACGAGGCAAGGAAGGGTTCGGGTACGAGACCTGGCGATGCCCCTGCAGCCACCGCGGGCAGCCCCTGCGCGCCGTGCCACGGCAGGAGCGGGCGCTCTTGGGAGGAAGCCCTGTTGAGAGGCACTGACGGACCCACACCTGCCGCTGGTACCAGATCAACGGCATCCCGGGGGAGCAGGGCCCTGGCACCGCCGCACAGACATACCCAGACAGCTTAGCGGCGTGCCAGACACGACAGGCAGTCCAGCGCCGGTCGAGCAGGCACACGGCGACGCAAGAGCCAACAAGAGAAGGCCTTAAATTAAATATAAGGAGGGCTGAACTGCCAGGCTCAAAGAGCTGCGAACAGAGGCACCGCGTCCAGCTGGACCGAGTGACCAGCCGCATGCCCCAGGAGTCAGTCTGGGGCCAGCACCGTTCAGTGTCCTCATTAGCGACCTGGCCAAGGGGACGGAGCGCACCCGCAGCGAGGCTGCGGACAGTACAGGACGGGCAGGAGTGGCTGACACGCCAGACGGTTATGCCGCCGCCGTTCATAAGGACCCGAACAGGCTGGAGAAACAGCCCCCAGGCAGGGAAGGGCCGAGGCCGGAGCCTAGGGAGGAACAGCCCCGCGCACCGCGTGGAGGAGCCCATCCTTCCCTGCCACTCAGCGCTGCCCAGACATCTGGAGTGTCCGTGGGCACACAGGAGCAACTCCGGTGCAGGGACGTCACAATGGTTACAGGACTAAAGCATGTGATATGCCAGAAGAGGTTGACAGAGCTGGAGAAGAAAAGGATCGAGGCATCTTACCTACGCGTACAAATAGCCGACAGGAGGCTGCAAAGAAGACAGAGCAGACTCTTAGCCGTGCCCGGTGACAGAGAGTGAGGCAAGGGCACAAACCTAAAATACTGGAAATCCCATTTAAACATAAGAAAAAGCCACGTGCGCACACACATACATCCCAAACATAATAAAAACCTCTTTTCCTGTGGGGGTAAAGCAGCCCCGGCCTTGAGCCTGGAAGAGGTTACCCAGNTTCTCAAACATAATAAAAACCTCTTTTCCTGTGAGGGTAAAGCAGCCCCGGCCTTGAGCCTGGAAGAGGTTACCCAGAAAGCAACCCGTCTCCGAGACGTTCAAAACTCGACTGGACACAGTACTGAGCAACCTGCTCCAGGTGAGCCGGGGTTCACCTCCAGAGGCCCCCACCAACCTCAACTGTTCTGCGATTCTGTAAAGGCGTCAGAAGAAGAGGAAATAAACCTCAAACAAGAAGAGGAAGAACAACCACGGAGCTGTGAAGCAGCTTCAACTCAGGAAGAAGTTGAACTGCCTGATGTTGTTCGTCTTAAAGGGGTGGCCAAAGGGAAGAGACCTCTGGAACCACAAGCACAGAAGGTAACCGCAGAGCTGCTCTTCACTCCCTCGTGGTACCACTCCCAGCAGCACCACATCGGCTGACGAGACAGCAGGTGAAACCAAACAGAACGTGTGGCAGGTCGCACTGCCTGGAGCTTGCTGGCACCACACGCTCAAAGAGGAATAAAACGCTCATGGAGAAGAGGTCTATGGGGGCGGTTACACACAGCTGCCCAGACACACACTCCAGCGCAGGAGTCCCCCACCGCGCCATACGTGATCCACTCCCGACTCATGTTCTAACGATCTGCCACCGTCTGCTGCTGGAGAGGGAAGAGGGGATGGGAGCAGAGCGCCTGCTCTCAGGCACCCCAGGGGAGCTACCCGCACCGGCAGCTGCACGACGATGGGGCACACCGAGCGGAGGGGAAGAGCTCCTGTGGCCTCAGCCATGCGCGTCCTGACACCACANAAGGGGAGCTACCCGCACTGGCAGCTGCACGACGATGGGGCACACCGAGCGGAGGGGAAGAGCTCCTGTGGCCTCAGCCATGCGCGTCCTGACACCACACGCTGCCAGACAGAGCCCCTGGCCCCGCGCACACTGGGAGCAGGAGCACGCTCTCGCTTGCCCGCGCCCCTGCCCATGCCGCCTTGCTCCTCGGAGAGCCCCTCGGGCTGCTGCTCAGCATCCTCAGCCTCCCGCAGCAGCCCTGGCCCGCACCAGGGGCACAGACCCGAGTGGTAACGGTTACCAGAGCCAGTTTGAGATGGGGCACGGACCCCCCCGAGCCGGGCCAAGCACAGGGCGAGCTCAGTCCCTGGCTGCCGCGGGTGCGCTGGGCACAGGGCGGGCAGGGGCAGCCCTCGGCTCTCAGACGCGGTGGCACAAAGCTGGGAGCGGAGGCAGCTGTGCCAAGCGCCCTCCTCAGCCGAGGGCATCCCAGAGCCCAGACANAGCATCCTGGAGCCCAGACACGCAGCGAGAGCCCGCGCAGTGGCCGGAGCCCGGCAGCAGGTGCTGGGGAGCCCTCTTCCATGCGACAAAGTTCCTCAGCCCCATTGCTGTCGGGGCACACGGCCGGCCCCGGGCAGCCCGTCCCGAGCTCCAGCACAAGGGAGACGCAGGGTGCGCTGCACAGGGGAGCTGGGCCTGCTCCGCTGCTCTGCAGTTCGGGATCTCCAAGGAAATACCGCAACTCGAGTCACAGGACTGCCAAAGCTATGCATAAACAAAGGGCTTCTGAACTACGTACGTTGCAAATTATGAAATTAGGAGGAGCTTCGTGTTGGCACACCGCGCTGTCAGCAGCAGGGGAGGTAAGAAGCTTTAAGAAATGGTTATGGGACTGCTTGGTAGATCTACGACTGTAATTCAGGTGACCTCTGAAGTGGAGGCATAAACAGGGATAAGAGACCTGCATTTCTGAGTTGTTTTCCTCAGAAAGATTTATCCTCAAGCTAAAAATCACCCCACAAATAGTCTTGTAGAAGTTGCACACCTTAAAACAACACCTGAAGTTTCCAAAAAAATCCTAAGACAATTGCGGAGGTGGCGGTGAAGCCTCGAGGGCTTCTCCCTTCGCCGCTCTCACCACAGACTGCAACCAAAGAGGCCGGGGCTGAAGAAACAGGCACCGAGGGGAGCTTTGCCTCGCCTCGCCTCCACCCACTGCAGCAAGCGGCACGCGGAACCGACAGCCAGGAGCACAGCAAAGGGTATCAGGCTGAGCTATGTCCACACTTGATTTCCACCCTGCGGCCAACGCTGCCACTGCCGACACGTCTGCCGGGCCCTGGCTGAACCAGCTTCCCCTTCTCCCCGCCCTGCCCAGTGCGCGGGGCCGGTCCTGGCTCACGGCGGCAGGATGGATTCCTGCAGGACCAGTGGAGACAGAGGGGCTATCCCCTCACCCGCGCTTCCCACCAGGGCACCGGGGCCAGTATCGCGTGCCAGTCGCCCGGAAAAACTCTTGGGGTGGGGTGGCAAAAAGGAGCCGTGAGGATGAGTCACTGCTTCCTCTCGCAAGCGGCAAGTGTGGAAGGATGGCTCCCATGGGAGTGTTTACAGTGGGGATGCCAGCTCTCCTGCCTGCAGCACATCCCGTGGCACTGCCACGGGCCGTTTCTGCCCAGGGCAAGGCGGGAAAGGGAAGGGAAGGGAAGGGAGCAGCCCCAGCTTACCTGAACCAGACAGTAGCCCAGCAGTCGCAAGTGTCTGTCCCTCATGGCTCGCGAGCCCACCAGTATGTCGGAGTTCTGGCAGTAGTGCCATTTGTCATTGACCGAGAGCACCACCCTGCAGGGGACAGAGCGGGGGAGGAGGGCAGCGTTACCCCCCGCCACAGACCCTGCAGGCAGGACGGGCAGCAGCGTCACCCGCGCCTGCTCCCCAGAGCGGCGGCCGATGAAGGGCAGCACCCCCCACCTCCCGGCGCCCAGCTGGTGGCAGGGGCAGCCGTACCGGGTGGGGACGGCGGGGACAGGGGTCTCTGCCACCGGGCACCCGACGGTGCAGGGCAGAAGGGGGCCGGGGTGGCCGGCCGGGGAGGGCAGGAGCTGAAGCCAGTGCTTGCACAGGCCCGGGGCGGCTGCCCTGCCGAAAGGGAGTGGGGACATGGACCGTCTCTGCTCGGTACCTCTGGATCTCTTCAGCTCCCTGCGGCCCATCGCCTGGCCCTCGCTTGGGGCTGGGCCGGCACGGAGAGGGTGGAGGGCAGGCGTCCTCGCTGGGTGGTGGGCTCCGTTCCTCCGGTTCCTCCTGGGCCTGCTCCCCCTGGAAGCAGTTGTGATCGTGCCCGGGGCAGGCGGCGGTAGCCTCCTCCTCCTCCTCCAGAATCTTGCCAATGGGGAACTGGAAGAGGGTGGCTGCGGAGGTGCCCCTGGGGGAGCAGTCAGGGGTGCCGGCCGGCTGCGCGGAGAGGCACTCGGAAGGGCTGCTTAACGTGGAGCTGCCCTGGCTCTCCAGGGAAGACTCTTTGCTCAGGCCGCAGTAATAGTCCGAGGGGGGCTGGTAGCAGGGGCCCCCCGGGGCAGGGCAAAGCGTGGGCAGGAACCGCCCGGCCAGGTTGTTCTCCCGGGAGCCCAGGGGGCTGCTTGGCGTCTCTGGAGCAAACGGGGCAAAGTCCTGCAAGTCCGAGGTGAGGGCCAGGACGCTCGAGCGCAAGGAAATGGCAGCAGGGGACGTTGTAGTGTGGGCAGAGGGAGCCTTGGAAGCCGGAGGGACACGGGAGAGAGGCAGCACAGTGCCCGAGCGGTTAATCCACAGCAGGAAGTCTGCGGAGAGAGAATGGGGATCAGCGCCGGGCCCGGAGACCCCCCTACTGATGGGACATCGGCTCAGGGACCCTACGTGCCTCAGGGCGAGAGATTGTGCCAATCAGCCCAGCAGACAGGAGCGCAGAGGGAACCCCCCACTGCACTGGCCCAGCTGAGCCCTCCTGCGGCGGGGGCGGCTCAGGGAGCTTCGTCCCAAAGCGCCAGGAGAAGGCGGTGTCATGGCGAAGGTGGTGGCAAAGCAGCCAAATCTAGCTCTGCTCTGAACAGCCTCCCACCCTCGGGCCTCCCCCAAGCACCCAGGCAACCACACGGCCTCTGCGGCACCCGCAGCCCCCCAAATCCCAACTGCCAGCCCCCTCCCCAGAGCTCTGCCCCAAAGCAGGTGCCCAGCCCGGCTACCTGTGCAGTATCCCGGGGGCAGCACCTCGTCCTGCCGATAGCACTCCTCTCCCACCAGCTGCCGCAGGGCCTCGGCCACCAGCCCCTTGTAACTGAGGGGAAAGAGAAGAGTCAGAGGACTCACGAGGGAGGGCCCCCAGCCTGCCCCCTCCAGCACTGCCCACCCGCATTCTCCCTCCGAGCACATCTGCGCAGAGACGTGAAGGCCCCTGGGAGCAAGAAATAAGGAGAGGCTTTAGCTTTGGGCTCTGCTGTTCACAGGCAAGGAGGGAACACACTTCAGCTCATTCAGCAGAAAAGCTCCTCCCAATATCCCTACACCAACAGCATATTATTCTTCACCGAAAGGGTTGTCAAGCACTGGCACAGGCTGCCCAGGGAAGTGGTTGAGTCACCATCCCTGGAGGTATTTAAAAGACACGTAGACGTGGCACTTCGGGACACGATTTAGCGGTAGGCTTGGCACTGTCAGGTTTATGGTTGACTTGATGGTCTTAAAGGTCTTTTCCAACCTAAATAATTCTATGACTCTATATTACTCCTTTACAGGCTTTGGAGCTCACATATGGGCCTTTACCCCAGCACCATCCTCGGCTGGGATCCTGCCAGAACAAGGTCACCCTTGGGCGTCCCAAGCGACGCCGCACTGCTCACCTGCAGTGATGGAGACCACCGCACTCCCCACCATGCTCTCCCCCACCCCGAGCAGCCCTCCTGTCCCCTCCCCAGCACGCCATCTGCCCCCACCACTGACCTGTACTTTCTGTTGGCCTCGTCGGCCGTCAGCGCATGCTCGAACATGAGGACGCGGTAGCGTGGGTCGAGGCGTGGGCCGCTGTAATCGCGGAACTCCAGCTCCACCGCCGCGTCCAGCAGCGAGAGGTAGCGGCGCACAATCAGCGCGTAGGGGCTGCCTGCGGGGAGAGGACGGCTGGCTAGACATCACCCGGGAGCCCCNGTTGCCCGGGAGCCCCTCCTCGCCCAGCCACGCTCCTGACCGGCGAGGTGCTCCTGCGCTCCCAGAGGGTCTGTTCTGCCCAATGCTTTCAAAATCCACCTCCACCCCAGCCCCGAGCTGTAACGGCTGGGTTTACCCTGGCAAAGGCCCCACATACTCATAACATTGGTGATGAAGGCTGGGGAGAAGACTTGGTGCAGGACGGTCTGGGGGAAGTGGCTAAGCTGAAACATGGACATGAGGATGTTGACGGTCGCCAGGGGTGAGCTGCCGGCTTTTTGCTCCAGGATGGCCTCCAGCTTGGGGAAGAGTTCACTGTGGTTGGATGGGCGGTAATTCATGCGGCTGAAGGGAAACACCAGCTTCTGGATCACCTGCAGGCAGGAGGAGAGAGAGTCGGGCCAGGCCAGGCCACGGGACAAAGGACCGATCAGGCCCTGGGCAAGATCAGGGCACATCCCAGTCAGCCCCCAGTGAGATGCCCCGGCCAGATGGCAGAGAAGGGACACGGTTTCCGCCAGCACCGGGGCAGCCCCAGAGCCAGCCCCAGGCATCCCCCACAGCCTGGGGCAGACACTCACCTTGCTGTCGAGCTGCTCCCCGCGCTTCAGGAGGAAATTTGCAATGGTATCAAGCAGCCGTGGCTCACGCAGCCGGTGCCGGGCCACGTACTTGGCAATGAGGGCCATGGTGTAGGGGGTAAGGTTCTCCGCCTTCCTGGGGAGCCACTCTGCACAGAGCAAACCACAGCGGGGTGTCCGTCAGAGAGGCCTGGCTCTGTCTGAACCACAGCTCTCCAGAAGCCACTACAGCCTGGGCAGGAAAGGCAGCGCAGGCAGGTGGGAGATAACCAGACCTGGGCAGCAGAGCCATCTCTCCTGAAACCCAGAAGGCTTCCAAAACTCATCAAGTTATGGGGCTTGTGAGAAGCTGGGGCAGATTCCCATCACGTGCACCCAGAAGGCACAGCTGGAACGGGCACTGAATGGGGGCGCTTCTGTAGAAACCCCACCGAAACCAACCTGCTGCCAGTCTGGAGGGAAGGCAGGCTCACAGCCCCTGGAAGGGCCGGGCTGGCAAGTCAGTGACAGGGCGGCCACAATGCAGAGCATCTCCTGCTCCAGCCTCACCGCTGCAGGCCCTGGTGCTCAACAAGGCCCCAGCTGGTGCTGTCACAAGCCCAGATGTCCTCTGGGACCAAGAAAGCAGGCTCCGAGGCTGCCAAGTGCACGGACAGAGCCCAGTGCACCCTGCGCCGGGGAAGCGGCTCACACCGTGGGCAAGGCTGGGACCCTGCCTGGGCAGACCCTGCCCTCACCTGCCATACTGCGGATGAATCGCTCTTGGCGGTTCTCGTAGAAGAGCTGAGAGCTGAAGATGGCCTCCAGGGCCTTGTTGTTCGCCTCCTGGGCGCACAGAGCCAGCATCTCGTCCAAGAGGGCCAGCTCGTGCTCCCGCATGGCACTCACTTGCCCCAGCGTGTGCCTGACGAGGCGCAGGATCTTGCGGTTGTTGATCAGCTGCTGGTCGGAGGCCGGGTGTCCCTGCAGCGCCTGCGCCCGCAGTCGGTAGTAGGAGAGGAGCAGGAAGAGGGTCTGGGGGTGCCGCTCCTTCTCCAGGTGCCGCTCCAAACTGCTGAGGCACGACTCGACCAGGGGGTGGGGGCTGGACGGGTGGAGCCTCATCACGCTGCTGAAGACCATGGAGACGTCCTTCTGGTTGAAGCGGCCCAGGCGGCTGCGGGATTCGTCCTCCAGCACTCGCACCAGCGGCGATTCCCCAGGCAGGCCTGTGACAGGGAAGGGATTAGGGACGCTCGGACCCCACCTCGCATCTTCACTAGGCACAACCGCCCTCGTAAGCTCAGGCATGGGACTACAGCCAGAGAAAGGCAGGTTTGCCGTGTCAGTGAGAAAGAGAAAGACGACTAGCTTGGCAAAGCCTGACCAGAACATCAGTGCATCTGCACCACGGAAAGAGCCATGTGGAGCTGTTGGATTATTCCCACCCACTCAACCAAAGTCCTTTGGGCCATCTGCAAAAGCAAAGTTTATTTCTTAAGTCTCAAACTTCTTAAAGATAAATAATACACCTCACAAAGTACTTTAAAAAAAGTTTTGGTTGGAAAACAAATAAGAGATCAACACATTACCAAAATAAAAACTGCCCGTGCAGGACAGGAATTAGTCTTTTCACATTTCTAACCTTCTCCCATTCTCTAGTTTAGCTTTAGTCTTTCAAATTCAGCTCCTGGGGAAAATACTTTCCTCCAGCTCTGGACGTATTATTCAACCACGGAAAGACAAGGGGCCAGGCACACAGTGTGGTTACGAAAAAAGGCAAAGGCCATCCTTCGTGTGTCAGGAGAGATATTTTCAGGAGATGCATGAAGCATTATGCACCGTATGAGGCCCTGGTAGCCCACTGGTCTCCTAAGCCAGCTGACAAGATTTCAATTTTCAAAAGGGCTTTAAAGCAACTAAGGCAGCATGGGGTAAGTTGCTGCGTTTTATCATTAATCAAAAATCAGTCAGAAGGTGGAAAGTGAAGAATTAGTCTGAGCAGTTGCTTTGTTCCTTAAAAAAAAGGCCTCAAAAAGGCGGGTTAGCACTTTTATTAATGAGCGGGTAAGCGTGGTGAGCAGGGAAGGGCGACTGACGGAGAACAAAGTGTGGGTCAAAACCAGAGCAGGCTGGGGGGAGCCCAGCTGAGGGGAGAGGCGCCTGGCAGCCCAGAGTTCAGTGTCAACAAACACAAGGCGCCGCGAGACAGAGAGGGGAAGAGCAGAAATTTCTTCCCTCCCCCCTTCAGCGGGATCTAGAGTTACTGCATCAACCCACGGCTGGGACCGGGCGTCTCCGTACGCGGCTCAGCCGAGGCCTCAGCCCAGTGTGCAGCTGTGGTGGGGAAAAAAAAAAAGCAAACAGCATGGCAGGAGACGTGTGCGTGGGACAGAGGAGCACGGGGCTGGCAGGAGGTGGGGAGGGCAGGCACCTGCTGATGCAGGCAGCCGCCAGGCGTCATCCCCTTCCTCGCAGCAGGAGAATCCGCAGGGCCCTGGCCCAGCAAAGGGGGAGCCCTCCAGGACACGGCCTCCAGCTTGCCCAAAGGCTGCTGCTGCGCAGGAACCCAAACCAGCCCGAACCTTTTCTCCTGAATATCAAACGCCCAGTGACACAGGCCTCATGGCTGGCAAAGGGTTTAGCCAAGACCTCGCCTCTCACACCTCGATGCTCAGATGTATAATGACTTTCAGGGATTGGAACAAAACTCAAGGAGCGGTTTATGCCGATCCTGCCAGGAAGCGCTGGCCATCACTTTGGCTGCCCTTTGGGCCAACGTGCCGGGTGCTCCAGCCAGCCGAGCCCCCCTGAGCAGTCAGTCTGCCTGTCTCCCTTCCTGCTGCGTACTGCAAGCAGAGCCTTCTCCTTCAAAGGGCGCAGCTCCATCTGCCACAAAGCCACCATCGCATGTAAATCCACACACAAGCCCAGACACCAGCTCCAGTTCTGGTACGCCTTTCCTCCTTCCATGGCAGCCGGACCAGCAAGTTCTCCTTTCACCTCACAAAGCAAGCACTGGCCTGTGTCCTACCGCCCTGCCCACCTCCTCCATTTGCTGTGGACAACCCCACGCAGGCAGACACCGTCAGCCCAGAACACTCACCCAGCGCGGCAGCGGCGTACAGGCAGTTGACAATGCTGAAGTTATCGAACTTGGAGCACCCGCTAATGATGGCCTGACAGAGAGTCTGAAACTCCGGCTGCTCCAGCATCTGGCTGGGCCCGCGGCTCTCCCCGTTCACTGTGGCCTGGCCCTGCTGCTGTAAGAGCTGGCCCAGCTTGTGCAGGGCGATGGGGTAGTGGCTGGCGGACACCTTGCTGGGGTTCTGTGTGACCCACCGCAGCACTTCCCCCACGCTGCGCGAGCGCTCTATCAGACGCTTCATTGTGAAGAAGGTGTCATAACTCATCTTCTCGTGGATGAAGTTCCAGCTCTTCCTCTTGCCATGGCCTCGAGTCCTGTAGGCGTCCGGGGGAAAGGTGTGCAGCAGCCCATGGCCGTAGGGGTCCAGGGGGAGCAGCACAGCCCGCCCCTTCGCTTTGCCCGCACAGTAGCAGGCGGGATACATCCCGGCCCCGCTCCGGTCACCAGCAGCCAGGCCCTGCAGGACTCCGGGCCGCACGCTCTCCCGGGTCAGAGCACGGAGCCATGGCAGCAGGCGCAGCATGGCGAGGGCAGGGAGGCTCGAGAGGCTTCAGAGAACCGGGAGACCCTGGGGACGAGAGCAGGGTGAGGGGGGCAGTGAGCTCATGCCTCTGGGGCAGCTGGACCCAGCAAGGGACGGACGGAGCCCAGGCTGGGACCCCCCCGGTGCAGGGGTACCAACCCCACGCAGCCCCCGTTCTGAGGTGTCCCCCCCCACGGAGTCCCCCTCGGTACCGGGACCCCCGCCCTGCACAGGCCGCCCGGCCCGAGCTCCCCCACCCTGATGTCCTCTGGCCCACACAACCCGCTCCCCTCTCCCGGGGCCCCGGCTCGCACACATCCCTGTCCGGCACTGGGACCCCCGGGCCGCCCCGACCTTCCCCTCCTCCAGTACCGGGACCCCCGGACCACACCGAGCGCTCCTCCCCCGGTACCGGGACTCCCGGGCCGCCCCGATCTTCCCCTCCCCGGTACCAGGATCCCTGGCCCAGGCTGGGCCGCACCGGGCGGGGACACCCGGCCCACCGAGGCCCCATCCTCGGGGTCCCCTATCCCCACCCGTCCCTCCGGCCTAGACGGGCCCCGCGGTGCCCGGCCCCCGGCCCCCGGCCCCTGTCCCGGCCCTACATGGCGCTCGCGGCCGCGCTGGGACCCGCCGCCACCCCGGCCGCTCAGCACCGCCCGGACACCGAGTCCGCCATCTTCCCGACAGCCCCGTCAGGGCCGAGGGAGGCCGCGGCCCCGCCCCCGGCGCGGCCCACACTTCCGGAGGCGGGGCCGGGCGCGCTGGCTCCGGCAGCGTGCGTAACGGCATATGTAAATAGCCGCCACCCGTCCTCCAATGAGCGAGAGCCTCGCGAAGGGGCGGGGCGGAGCTCCGCCAGCGCAGGCGCGCTGCGGATCGCGTGGCCTGAGGAGAAGGCCCCGCCCGCCCGCTGGGAGGGCGGTGCCGGGGAAGGACCCACCCCCTGTCCCAGAGCCCCTCCCACCGTCGTGGAGCCCCGCCCCCGAGGCGCCCCTCCGTCCCGCCCACCGCCGTGGAGCCCCGCCCCCGCGGCAGAGCCCCGCCCCTCCCGCCTCCCCGGTGCCCCGGCGGCGCAGCAGAGCCGGGAGGCCGCGGCCCTTCACAGTCCTTTAATTGTCACAGAGCGGCGGGAACGCGGCCCCGCAACCGGCACCGGAACCCGTACCGGCTTCCCCCACCTACGCCCCCCGCGGGGCCCCGGGGCAGCGCAGGCCCCGTCCTGGCCAGGGCACGGACAGCCCAGGCAGGAGCTCCCATGTGTGGAGCTGGCTGCGGGGCACGGGAGTGGCGGGTGAACGCTCCATGCAGGGCCGGGGGGGCACTGTGACCCCCCCCCCGAGGTAGCACAGCACTGGCTCTGGCCCCAGTGGCAGCACTGCCCAGCCCGGGAGCCCTGGGACACAGTGGCTCCCGCCCGGACACCGGCTCCCTCGGGCCCGCAGCCCCCCGTGGGGGCAGAGTCCGCGGGTGTTGCGGGCAGACACCACCCGGGACCAAGTTCGTTCTGCGTGTGGCGGCTCCGTCTGGGGCGCGGGGCCGTGCTATCTGCGGTACATGGTGAAGGCCACGAAGCTGAAGAGGAGGGTGAGGCCGGCCAGGAAGGTGGTGGCGGTGGCGGTGAAGACGTGCCGATACTGCAGCTGGAAGTACCAGAGGACGGCCAGCATCAGGACGAAGAGCGGCAGGACGAGACTGCCCACGTCGAGGGCAGCGTGTGCGGGGTCAGCGGAGGCGCGGGGGCCGGCGGGTGCAGGGGCCGCGCTGTGCGGGGAGATGTGGCAGTGCAGGACGCTGTTGTGGGTAAGGTGGAGGGCAGCTAGGCTCTGGGCATCATCACGCAGCAGCTGGCCCTGGTATATCAGCCGCACTTGCTGCTCCTGCCCAGGGAAATAGGCCCTGGGGAGAGGGACGAGGACATCAGGCTCCCACCAGGATGTTGTCCCCTCCATCGATCCCCCCCAAGAGCAGGCAGCCAGTGCACCCACACGCCCACCCCACACTCTTGCGCCCACACTTCGCCACCAGCCACCCCCAGGGTCACCAGAAGTGAAGGTATCTGCCATGATGGCCCCACCAGGGACTGGCACAGCGCTCCAGGGATGGAAGGAGCCGCCGG
>RSEF01000002.1:911326-921568 GCA_003993805.1 Himantopus leucocephalus | reverse complement strand
GCCCCCCGGAGCCGCGCGGGGGCGCCCGGCGGCAGCGGCGAGCGGGAGCGCTGCGCCCCCTGGCGGGCAGGGCCGGCGCCGCGGGGTCCCGCTGCCGCTCCCGGGGGCGGTGCGGCCCCGTCCGAGCCCCGTCCGGGCGGAGCGGGCCGGCCCTGCCCTGCCCTGCCCTGCCCGCCGCTCGGTGCCGCCCCGGCGGGCGGTGAGAGGGCCGTGCCCCGGGGCCGCCCCGCCACGGCTCCGCCGCCTCCGCCCGCCCGGGGCTCGGGGCGGGACGGGGCGGCCCCGGTCCTCCCCCCCCCTCCCCGTTCCGGGGCGGGCCCGGCCCCGCGCTGGCGGCGCGCCGGAGCGCGGCGTGGGAGCCGGCGGGCGGCGTGCGGGGTCCCGCTGCGCCGCCTCCCCGGGGCGGGCGGCCCGGGGCCATGGGGCAGCCCCGCCGCTGACCATGGCGGAGCGCTGGCGCTGGAGCCCGCCGGGCCGGGGCCGGGGCCCCCCGCGGCCGAGCCCCCGCCGCGCCGTCAGCGTCTGCGAGTCGCTGGACCTGCAGGGCGTCCCCGCCGTGCGCGCCGCGCTGACGGCCGCCCAGCAGCAGCGGCGGCGGCCCAAGAGCTTCTGCGCGGCGGGGAACGGGCTGGCGGCCGCCGCGCTGCTGCCCCCGCCGCCCCCCGCCCGGGCCCGCGGCGGCCTGCTCGACTTCCTCCGGCTGCGCTCGCCCCGCGGGCCGGCGGGCCGGGGCCAGGGCCAGGGCGACGGCCAGGACCAGGACCAGGACCAGGACCAGGGCTCCCTGCTGGAGGGGGCCGACGGGGCGCAGCGCCCGCGCCCCAGCAGCGTGACCTTCCTGCCCGCCGCCCGCCAGGCGCACCCCGCCGAGAGCCCCGGCTTCCTCCGGGGGGGCTCGCTGTGGGGCAGCCGCCGGTGGAACCTCTTCGGGGGCAGCGGCCGGAGCAGCCCCGGCCCCAAGAAGAACTTCAGCTCCCTGCGCAAAAGCTTCAGCTTCCGCCTGCGCCGGGGACACGAGCTGCGGCGGTCGGAGTCTGGGGGGCTCCTGCGCCCCGCGCGCCTCCGCACCAAGAGCGAGGGCGACGCCAGCTCCCTGCACACCTGCCCCAGCAAGCGCGACCTGCTCTACCCGGAGCTGGCCAGGGTCGGGGGCAGGCTGCACGCCGACCCCGGGCAGGCGGGGGGACTCTGGAGACTCCTCACGAGCCGCTTCCGAAGGCGAGAGCGCGGCAGCACCGGCAGCGTGTGCCCCAAGGACCCCCGCGGCGGTGCCGAGCCCGTGCTCCTGGGCAGCGGTCCGCTGCGAGCACTGGGTAAGTGAGCACCAGAGCGGTGCTGGCCTGGCGAGAGCCCCCCTGCGCCCGCGGGGTCTGCGGGGACGGGTGGCCGTGGTCTGTCCCAGCCGAGGTGTTGGGCTGGGCATGAGCACCCGATTGTGTCTCGGTGCTCTGCGGGGTTTGCGCTCGGGACGGCCGGGCTGTAGCGAGGCAGCGTGAGCGTTCGTGGAGGTGTTGGCCGTGGGCACCACCATCGCCGGGGCTGAAGGAGCTGCAGTGTGGCTAGCTGGGAGGAGGTGCTCCGGGGGGCCAGGTTCCCTTGCCGGCCAGACACGCGGGAGCCAAGCGCCTGCGTCCCACGTCCTTCTTGCCCCAGTGGTGTCCCAGCAAGGGCAGGGAGAATGGAGCCTCGTGCAGTGGCGTTGGGGGAGCAGAGGGAACTGAGACTGCGTTGCGGGGGGAGAGGGGTCCTGTCAGTGGGCTTCTGAGCGAGTGCTGACCTCGTTGGGAGATTGCTGGAGCTGAGGTGTGGAGTGGCATGAGGGGGTCGGGGAGCACAGAAATGTGCCTGCACCCCTCTCCCGCGAGCACCTCCCTGGTGCCAGGCTCAGGGCGATGCTCTGCCGGGGTCATCCCGTGGGGCGAGCGGGGACCGTGTGTTCCCGAGCACAGCGGTGCTTGCCAGGTGTGGGGCAGCCCGCGGAGAGCGGTGGTGGCATCCCGAGTGAGGTGGCAGAGGGACAGAGGGCAGGACTGGCTGGGGAGGGGGGACAGGACCCCCTTGGGGACGGGGCACGCCGTGAGGACCAGCAGCTGCAGCAGCCGCTGGGTGCTCGACTGGCTGGTGCTTGGCCTCGCTGCCGCAGGCTGTTCTCCCGTGCCGGGGCTGCCTGGGCGTGCGGGGGCCAGGTTGGCTGTGCCTCTGTGCCCCATCCCGTTCCCTGGCCCCGCAGAGGCGAAGGTGCGGGTGAGCGCGGCCGCCTGGCAGGGGCCGGGAGGCGAGAACAGCATCCGCAGGCTTTTTAAGGCATTGAACGCTGGCCTGCGTGCAGAGCTGGAGGCTGGGCTTGGTGGGACCTGCCGCTCTCGGGGAGGCAGCGCAGCCCTTTTCTGGTGCCTTCGAGCCTCCCCGGGTTTCCATCGCGCTGCTTCGCAGTCCAGGCATTGTGCAGGCAGTTCCCCGGCTTGGCTCGCATGCCAGAGGGACGGATCGGGGCTGGCGGGGTCCCCGAGGAACCCGCACGCTCCCGAGGCAGCGGCTGCCCAGAGGAGCTCTGTGCCCAGGACGCTTTCCCGGCGGGGTGGGCTCCAGGCACCGGCGCAGGAACGGCACTGCCCGTACCCAAGCTCCGCTGCTGTGCGGGTGCTGCGCAGGGAGCTCAAGGGGCTCGTTCCTGCCGGTCCCCCCTGTCCCCGGGGCTCGCCCCGTACCAGGGAAGGGTCCCGGAGGCTCCGGGTGGGTGGCCGAGGCCGCCTCGGGGGCGAAGGGACGGGGTGCGGCTGCCATGCGCTGCTCCCGGGGGGCCGTGCCGCTGGCAGGGGCGCCCGGGCCGGGTGCCGGCTGGGTGGCGGGAGGTTCCCAGGCGAGGGGTGGCTGCGCTCACGGCTGGGGAATGTGGGTGTACCCGGGCAGGGAGGGCCGGGCCCTGCCCGTGCGGCGGGGGGCCTGTTCCTGCTTGCCGGTGGCTTCCAGCAGGAGCTGCGCCAGCAGCAGCCGGCCCAGCGGCCGCATTCCCAGGGGAGCAGCTGAGGTTGAGCGCTTGTGTTGGTGTCCTCACCCCTCACCTGGCTGCTCCCCTGCTGGGACAGGTAGGGGCTCCCTTTAGGTCCGTCTGCTGGAGAGCCATCGGAGGCTTCGCTGGGGAGCGCCGGTGAGGGCTTGGAGCCCGCTCTAGCAGTGGCCACCCAGCTAATGCGAGACCGCGGCTTGTCGGGGTGGTTCGCGTTTGCCGCCGTGGCTTGTGCTGGAGGCACAGGCTCGGGGGTGACCTTTCCGGAGTGCCTCTGAGACTGTGGCACACTGAGGCAGAGCGAACCCTGCTTGCTGGAGCTGCAAAGTTCGCACTTTGGTTTAGTCTTTGCTTAGAACACTGTTTTTGCCATTATCTGCTTGGCTGTAGCCAGTCAAGCTGCGTCCTCCTGGGGTCAACAAGATGCAGAGAAGCAGCGATGCATTCTGCAGCCCGAGGCCACTGTTGCTTGTCCTGCCTTCTGTCCTGTCTCCCCACTCAGCACATTGGTCTGCGGGCTCTGGCTCGCTCTGGTGGGACCTGTGCGCCTGTAAGCCAGGGAGTCATAGACTGGACATACTGCTCCAACACGGACCTGCTGGATGCGGCAGCTCGGGAGATCTCTGCCCCGTTCCTGTTTCAGCCTCGTAGGCCAATAGCGTTTCTAACACCCTCTCGACATTTCAAAAACTTGGATGCTTGATGGTAGTGCTGCCCACCTTCGCCCCAGGAAGGCTGCGGATGGAGTCCCAACACGCCCTCCCGGGGGGGTGCAGCTGCAGTTGCGGTTATCAGCTCTTTGGAGGAGCTGGATGTATGAGTCCAGGCAGAGATCCAAGCCAACGCTGCCGCCCCGTTTCCCGTACCCGGGGTATTTTGTTTATAGCAAGCTGAGATACCCATCCAGCGCCGCGCCGCACTCTGCCGTGCAGACATACCCAAGGGGCAAAAAGCCCATCCCACCGGAGAGTCAGGACGGTCTCAGTGCTGCTCCCCCAGCCCTGCTGAGACCTCCCGCGGACCGTGGGGTCACGTTCGCTCCCGGGGTTCAGCCGGCACCAAGCCCAGGGAGGGGTGGTCAGGGGAATGAATGCAGTTTGTTACCCAAAAAGAGTTAAAGAGCCGGTCTCGGTGCAGCGGGGTGAAGGCTGAGGGGGGGTGTGATTTTGTGTAGGTGCACCGCGGGAGGGCAGAGCCCTTGGAGCCAGAGAACAAAGTCAGCACAGAAGCCAGCCAGATTGGGCTGGTCGCAAATAGTCGTGGCCAGCGGTTCAGGGGAACGTTTCGAGGTGTGGAGGTACTGTCTGGTGCCGTTCTGAAGAAGCCCTCTGAGAGGCACAGGCTTGGACAAACCAGACTGGTTTGGGGTTGGAGATTTCCCCATGCAGGGAGGGACCGTGTGGGGGGNGTGCAGGGAGGGACCGCGTGGGGGGTGCCGCATCCCCGGCAGTGGGATCGGGGCTCCACGGCTCAGGAAGTGTTTCTCACAGTTATGTTCCCCTCTCCCAGAAAGATGCCCGGCTTCTTAAGGTGCTTTAAGATCTCAGGTGACTCCCTTTTAGTCTCCTGTTTGGTGTTTGGGCATGTGGAGGACTAACGTGTAGGGCATGTGTGAGAGAAGACTACTGGGAGAAGAGAGGGGTGGTTTTACATTAATAGAGAGAAGTTTGCATAGTGAATTGAGTAGATAATGATATGTATCATCTCTTGTTGGTACCTGCCTGAGCTGTGCTGGGAGCGGTGGTGCGAAGCAGAGATGTCATGATGGGTTTAGAGACGATGCCTCGGATGCTGAATCCAGTGTGGTGTCCACACTTCAGCAAAACGTAAGAAATCCGAAAGGTATCAAGGCAGGAGTTGTTGGGACGCGGATCTGAAAGGCCTAATTCTCGGGACGAGATCAGAGGAGATGTGTGCAGTGGGTGCAGAGGTGTTCTGAGTACGGTCTACAGGCATCCGTAGGAAGAGAGAACTTCAAAAACCAGCGCCCTTTTCATCTTACCCTGCCGTTGCCTGTGGGGTTAAACAGCCAGAGCCGAGGTCAGCCAGATTTGGAACAGGTTTTTACCGGCGAGGTGGGTCCCCACAGAGCGCTTGTGTTGGGCAGCGGTGGGTTACCTGTCTCTCCGCGTCACTAGCTCTGCTGCGTTGTCCCTTTCAGCAGACCCTTCCCCACTGTCAGAGCGGAGAGAATTTGGCACTGGTCCTTGGTCTGTGTGTATTCATTCGGACTGGAAAGTAAAGTAGTAGGTGCCGAGAGGCTTGGGACGCGTGGCTGTTGTGAAGCGTGTGTGCTGCGCAGCGTGCGTGGTGTGACGGCACCAGCTGCTGCTGCGTGCGGTGCGGCAAGGCAGCAAGGGTGGCAGTTCGTTGTCTCGCCCTCCTTTCCCAGAGATAGGCAAGATCCTCTCCTTTCACTGCCGCAGAAGTATTTAAAGCTCTGGTGAGATAATCTCCGCTCAGATCACGTCCTGCGCAGGGTGTCCGCGTCGGCGAAGCCCTCTGACGGGAGCGCTGGCCTTGCCCGCGTCGGTCCCTGACCTGGAGACATCTCTCTTCCTCCAGCGCTTCCAGGGCTGAGGCTTTATCGCGCCTGCCCTGGGAGAGGAGGCTCTGCCCGGGCACGTCGCGCTCGGCTGCCCTTTCATCTGCCTGTGCGGGCAGGTGGGTACTTTGAAACGTGGTTTGTGTGGGCACCGCTGTGTTTGCTCAGCCTCTCACCCGGTTTCAAGGCTGCTTTTGGTGTCCGGGGTTTCAGTGTCCAAGTTAGTTCCACGGTGGCTTGGATAACGAGTCGGTTAATTATTAGTTGCTGTGTGTGGAGACCAAATGCGTCTGGCACCAGCGCTTCTGCAGCACAAGGTAGATGAACCTGCTGCGCTTCGTGCTGCGCAGGGAGCAGCCTGGGCGAGGGGCGGATTTGCCCGGGCAGCCCCTTGCTCCCCCCGGCTCCGCAGCAGCGAGGGGCTGCGAGCCGCAGCGGGCTGTGCCGCCCGGGCCGGGTCCCCTCCGGGCTGTCGGTAATGGCAGACGGGGCCGTTGCGTTCAGCCTCTGAGACGGAGGGCTCTGCTCATCCCTCCGCAGCGTGTGACGCTGCCCGTCCCACGACTGTGGCCCGTCGGTCACTGAAGGTGTCCCGGGTGACTGACAGAGGGACGTCAGCTACGCAGCGTGCCTGCTTTGTGCCCGTGTCCGCTCCTCTTCGTGGTAGGGACTCTGGGCACCATAGCTCCCACGCTTCCACGCGGGATCGCACCTCCCGCAGCAGAGCCGCCTGTGCCTGCAGACGCCCGTGGCAGAAGCTCCTGGGCAGTAGCAAGGTTGGCCTGAACCTGCTTTTTGCAGGACAGGTCAGACCGATCGCCTCTCCTGCCTGGTTGTGTCTCGCGTCTCGGAGCCAGGGCCGCCGTGTGGCTCTGCTAAGGCTCTTGGCGTGCACGCGGTGCCGTGAGTCCGCTGTGTCTGCTCTTGAGGTCAGGCGCGCCTGGGGAAGGTACTGAGCCGCAGCGCTGGCAGTNAGGCGTGCCTGGGGAAGGTACTGAGCCGCAGCGCTGGCAGTGTGCTCTCCTGTTGCATTGAGTAACAAAGAGGAGAGGGAGGAAGAGTGTCTGGGTGTGTTTTAATGCGAAATACCAAACAATGCAGCTAGGCCAGCACCGATGGGGTAAATCGCGGCTCCCCGATGCCTACATGAGGCCTAGCGGTGACGGGGATGGCGGCTCGTTAAGGTGTGACCCAGCTGGAGGCACTCTGGGCTAGACGAGCTTGTACCAAGGCCCTGGCACTGCCCGGGAGGCGCTGACCTGCCTGCCCGGATTTCGGCTACTGCGTTAGATCAGGGCACCGGTGGCGTGCTGCCTGCTGCCACGGGGCCACCGTTTCCCCCCAGGAGAAGACAGGGATCTCCTGTTTAGGGTGAGCAAAGACTGGACCAGGCTGTCCAGGTGATCGCCATCCCTGGGTGTGTTTAAAAGCCGTCTCGATGTGGTGCTCAGGGACACGGTTTAGAAGCGGGCCCGGCAGAGTTAGGTAACGGTTGGACTTGATCGTCTTAAAGGTCTTCCCCAGCCATAACGATTCTATGACTCCCTGGGGAGCGGTGCCCCGGCGGCTGGCGTCACCTCCCGCCGCCCGGCGCAGCCGGCTGGGCGCAGAAGCGCTGCCGACGGGGAGGGTCTGGCGGCCCCACAGGGGGGGGACTGCCCCCCATCACCCTCCTGCAGCCGTGGACTCGGACCTTCCTTACGCTGGTTTGGGTGTGTGACGGCCGCGCAGGTACAGAGTGTATAATACCACACTAACAGAATTTATACCGATGAAGTGCGGGAAATCTCCGTATGCTGCATTTTCGTAGCAAACAATCAACGCTTGGGATGGACAAAGCTGATGTCAGCGGGTTGTGTCAGCGTTTTTCGGCAGGCAGGTACGTGGCCTATGGCTGTTTTGGGTGGTTGAGAAACTGCTCTTGAGGTGCTTTTCTGACAGCTCCGTGGGTGTCATCCGCACCCGCCTGCGCACGGCTGCTGTGCTCGCTTCTGCGAGAAGCTGCTGGGAGAGGAGGAAAGCAAGTGCAGGAGAGCGATGGGGGGGCTCTGTGCTGGGGTATCTGAAAACCAGAGCCGTCCCGGCGAGAGCGGGCGCCAAGGGCTGCGGGGCGCGGGGGGTTCGGTGACGCGAGAGCTGACCGACGAGGCGCCTTCGGGCCTGGGAGTGGGCGCATCAGGACTGGGTGAGGGTCACCCGGCTGTCAGCGCGGCGTGCACGGGTGGTGGGTGTCCCTTGCGTGGAGAGAGGGGTGGTTGGCGTGCCCTGGGGGCAGCGGGGGTGTAGAGAGGACCCAGGGCCAGTTACAGTGACAGATTTGAAAGACGCGGTTGTGGCATGGACCCCAGTCTGATGTGAGAAAGTGGGCTGTGCTGCAGGTCCTCAGGCCTTCCTGGAGGAGCTGGTGGTCTTGACAGTCTCGAGTACCTTTTCTGGGTGGCAGATGGGAGTGATGTAAGTCACGGCTTCGTGTTTAGTAATGGCGATTCTTCAGATGCTGCAGGAACTGCCGCATCTTCTGGAGCCTGCTCTTCGGGCAGGAGGAGGTGCGTGCTACTGGTTGGTGAGCTGGTTGGCTGCTGGTTGGTGAGCTGAAAGCATTTATTTTCCCTCCTTTCGACCACCAAAGCCGAGCTTCTCCCCGTGGTCTGCAGGGAGTGCTGGAAGTGTACGTCTGGGAATGGCACTCTATTAACCGAGTAACCTGGGGAAGCTGATGCTAACGCCTCCTGGTTTTGAGGAGTTTCAGCTCTCAGGCACCTCAAGAAGAAGCCCCCAAACTCTGCATGAAGCTCGTCGGAAGCCAGAGCTGAAGCCCGGCTGGTGCCCGCAGCCGGCCTGCGGGGGAGCTTGGTCCAAGGGCCTTCCTCAGCAGCCGCCGTTCGCCGCGAGACTGGCTCGCTGTGGAGCGAGCTGGGCGTTTGGGAAGTGGCGTTGGAGGGCGTGCTGCAGGACACCGTGACGCTCCTTCTACGCTCTTGCAGAGGCTGGGAAGCTTCCCAGGCGTGCCGCAGGGGGCAGGCAGAGGACCCATTTAAAGCCAGAGTGGGATGTCCTCCTGAAGGAGAGGCGCCTTTGTCCCCGTAGGAGGTCGTTAGCGGAAGGGTTCGTGTGTGCGGGTATGGCCTGGGATGGCGGGTGGACGCGAGGGTCTTCTGATCCTGCCAGCTGGGACCCTGGCTCTGGAGGGGGCACAGAGGGAACTGCCCCCTCCGAGATCCGTGTCTCAGTAGCTTTTCCAGGCGACTGTGTGTGTGTGAAGGAATCCCATGGCTGTCTTCAGTCCAAGGCCACTTTCACCTTAGTCTCTGTTCCTTTGGTCACGTAGTCTGGCAGCTCTTGCTTTTACCCTCCTGGGTGCTGGAATAAGAGTGGGTCCATCCATGCCTGTGTGGGCGCTTACGCCGCGGGTATCTTGACCCCGAAACGCTGCAGGTAGAGTGCCTTATCGTTACAGCCAGCTCTCCTGCAGTGAAGGTCCCGGGCGGGCTGCGCAGGGTCAGTCGCTGGAGCCACGTGGGACCTTCCACTGCAGCCATCCGCCTAGCTCTGGTCGCGGGAGAGATGCTTTACACAGCGACATGTGCCATGGACGTGTCCTCTTCCGCTAAACTGGAGGTACTGGAGGAGGACAGCAGAGAGGGTGGAGGGTGCACAACAGCTTCAGCAGGAGGAGCGATCCGGCAGCGGGGACTCGGCAGCGTGGAAAGGAGGGGTTGCAGTGGAAGACGGTGCTGGTCAGGCTGGTGAGGGGCGTTAGCTCAGCATCTCTGGGGGCATCCAGTGCAGTCAGGCCTAGAACAGAAGAAGGTGGGTTTTCAAGGAACGGGTATTTACACTCCTGAAACTTCTTGCTAAANAGAAGGTGGGTTTTCAAGGAATGGGTATTTACACTCCTGAAACTTCTTGCTAAAGAGCGATGTGGAAGTGAAATGTTATATGGTTTTAAAAGGAGACAGAGCAGTTACTCAAAGGAGAGCTTTTTGAGGTTTACTAAGTCAGCAAACCACAGGAGATCCCTGAGATGAAGAAGTCAGCGGCTGCAAACACACGTGGGGTCGGTATCGTGTGCTCTTACCATGTTCCTGTTCTTCCTGGGTTCCCACGTGCCAGCTGGTGCCGGAGATGGCGTGCCGGGCTGGGCAGCCCCCAGTCTGAATCCAGATGGCCCTTCTCGGGTGACGATGCTGGGCGCCCTCCTGCCTCTCCCAGAAGCTGCTGCTGGGGCCAAGCAGCCCCACCGCCCCCGGGGAGGGGAAGCGGCCCCTCGGCAGGGGCAGGAGACACCCTGCTGCCTGCAGTGGCCGAGCGGAGACCTGGTGCCCTGCTGCAGTCGCGAGCGGATTTCCCGGCAGTAGCGGTGCGAGCTGCAGCGAGCACCCACCTCCTGGTGCCAGGCAGCACCACGTCCCATGCTCGGGCGAGTGCTGCTCCCTGCCCCGAGGAGGGACGGCCCCGTCCCGCCTGCCGCCGAAGAGCAGCCGCCCTCTGGGGGCGGTGAGCGGGACCGGACAGGGATGGCTGCGGCACGGTGTNTGGACCGGACAGGGATGGCTGCAGCGCGGTGTTGAAGCCAGGCTGCAGTGTTGCGAGCTGTGGGGTGACGGCTGCTGCAGGGTAGGGCACCGCGCAGCGTGGAGAGGTCCGGTGCGGGTGAGTCAGCGGCCGCCGGGCGCGTGGGACAGGCATG